>JBAMHW010000017.1:163448-182611 GCA_037177495.1 Rhadinocentrus ornatus
TGTAAAGTCCTCTGAGACAACTTTGTTGTGATATAGGGCTATACAAATAAACTTGATTTGATTTGATTTGATTTAATACTGACAGGAGAATAATGAAAGGGATTTAGGCACATTTTTAGGGATTTTACCCACACGTTTAGCTGTTGACTCCACAGAAGCAGTGGAAGTTGTACCTTGTTGTGAAGGTGACAAATCAGGCTTTCCAATAAGGTATAGGAATCTGTATTATCAAAGAGGGGAAATAATCATCCAAACACAAATTTCCATACTTTTTGTGCTAACTTGTATACAAAATTTGAAACTCATGTCACATGATCTTCATCAGCAGATCAAAACTGGCCCAATTTCAGTGTAAATATAGAAGTTTTGAGTTTCCAAATATCTTAGAAAAGTTTAAAATTTATTAGTGTCCATATTGACACTAAGGCTGCGTCCGAATGTGCACCCTACTCCCTACATAGTGCCCTATATAGGGGTCATGCTGTTGTGTAGGGGTGTCTGAATGTCCAAGAGGAAAAAGTAAGGCACTCAAAATTACCCACAATGCATCTTGAAAAGTAGTGAGCATTGATGGTCACTAGACAGGCCAATATAGACCACAATGCATTGCGGGCAGAAGCTCAACATGGCGCTATTAGGCGAAAAAAAATTTTTTATTGAATAGATATGCAACAAAGAATAAAATGCAACATAAGTAATAAAAATAAAAATATTTACACACAACTTTGGATTGGATTTGGAATGACATCTTGACGCGCGTTGTGGTTGCTGTGGTGACGGCTGGTAGTCATGTGGTCTGCGGCGAGGAAAAATAGGCAGCTTTGTGTCCGAATCGCCAAGAAAATGAGTGCACCATGTAGTGTGCTATATAGTGCAGCCCTAAAGTGAGCGGGGGGTTAGGGTGTAGTGTGGACATTCGGACACAGCCTAAGATTCACATGATGGGGATGAGTTGTGGGCAGTCCTTGGTTCAGCCTGAGTCTCCGGTCTCCAACAGAACGCCTTCCTGCACCAGTTTGAAGAGCAGCCAGTGGAGAGACTGTTCCCTGAACTTCAACAGCTGCCTAGCAAGTTAGTTATTCACAGCCTCTCAGTCATGTTTGCTGTTTATGGTAGTTAGTTTGACTGTGTGTGGTGAGGCTCAGTTGCTTATGTGTCACTTGTTTAGTTAATTCACATGGCAGTAATCAAGACAAAGTCAGCACATCCTTAGTTACATGTGTGTATCATCCAAACAGTTGGTGATGGTTCTGTTTCCCCCCCCCTCTCTTCATACAGTGTGTTATGGTTGGATACGCTGAGCATATCTGGCGGCCGGCGGCTCTCAGCATTTGGTTGTCAGAATGGCTGTGTTGAACTGGCTTTGGTCAATCAGAAAGGACCAGGTAAGGGAATCAATATGGACAACTCCTTATATCATAAACAAAAATAAACCGGGCTTCCATATGAGCAGAACTTTTTGGATTGATAATGCACTTTTATGCACTGAAATGCAATTTATTAATCATCAACTAGCACAAGCACCTTTATAGAAGCAGAAGTTTTTGCATTTTGTTGGTCTTGAGCTGGTGTGTGTTAACACAAGGTCAAGGAGGAAAGACATCAGCAGTGATCTTAGAGAAGCAACTGTTGTTGCTCATAAGTCTGGGAAGGGTTTTAACTCTATTTACAAATAAAATGGAGTCAATTGTTCTACACTGAAGGACTTTTTTTTTAAAGTGGGATACAGCAGCTGGATAGCTTAGTTGGCAAGGCATCCGTCTCCCATGAGGGAGACCTGAGACTCTAGTTTGTGTTAATATAATCCAACTAGACACCAATATTCCTCTAAGATGCCAAAAAAAAAGCCAATATTACCGAGTACATTCAAGACTACTGCCAAACTCCTGAGGAGTGGATTTCCCAGTGAGTTCAGCCCAAGGTCATACCCAAACCCGAGAGCTACATCTCAGACTCTCTAGCATGTTGAATGTTAAGTGCAAGCAGGAAAAAGGCTAAAGAAGAAAGCTTCTTCTCCTAAAACAAAAAGAACATGGCAGCATGGCTTAGCTCTGCAAAGTTGCATCTCAAGAAACCACAAAACTTCTGGAACAATGTGTTTTGACAGACCAGACCTAAGTCGAGATTTTTGGTCAGAATGCACAAAAAACAAACAAACAACAAACTTAGCATATCAGCACAAAAACCTCATACAAACTGTCAGGCACGGTGGTGGAGGGATGATGATTAGGGCTTGTTCAGCAGCCACAGGACCTGGACATGTTGCCATCATTGAGTGGGCCATGAACACCTCTGCATACCAAAATATTGTCAAACATGAGGCCATCTGTCTGACAACTGAAGCTTGGCTGAAACTGGCTCATGCAACATGATCTCAAGCACAGCAGCAGATCTACAGCAGAATGAGAAAGAAAAGAATCAAGGTGCAACGATCCAGTCCAAGTCCAGACCTCAACCTGATTTGAAATGCTGCATTGGGACCTGAAGACAAATGTCTGCAAACCTCAACGAACTGAAGCAACTTTGAGAAGAAAATGAGCCAAAATTGTTCCACAAAGATGTGACTGATATGGTCACACAGAAAAATATAACTTTAAGTTATTTCTGCTTACGGTTTTTCTAAAAGCTACTGAATTGTGGAGTGGGAGTTGGTTTTCACACACTGTGTTTTGGTTAGTTTTGGTTAAGTAGATAATGACAGACTAATGTATTATCTTGTTAATTTGAAGCTGTATTTAGTTCATTTTAAGACCAGATATAGATTACATTTTTTATGCCTTGTTATATAAAACCATAGAATTAAAAGATGTGCATCCTTTTTTAAATGACTTTAAATCACATAAGTGTGAAGAGCCTTTTAAGATAAACAAGCTAATTTGTATTCAAGTAGCATCAGTTTTATGTTGGTGTGTATCTCTGAGGTGCTTCATTATTAAGATCTCAGTCAGGCTTCAGGTTTCCATTCCTCAGCTATCTGGATTCATTATGATTACTTTGATGTGTCGGTGCCGTTTGAATCAGAGGGCGGATTAAACCTTCTCTGTGTGATAATTTGACATGTGTTTGTTTTGTCATGTTCTCCATGTTGGTTCTACATCTGCTGCTACAGGATTGGGTTATCTTTAATGTGCGGTGGCAATGTTTTTATGTGTGTTTTAATTAGAGGTTTTGCAGAGCTGGCAGGTCCAGTTCGACAGTCCGATCTCTACAGTGCTGCTGTTTCCTCTAAAATGCCAAACTAAGTCCAACCCACCCAGGAGAGAGAACGGTAAGTCACAAGTCGGTTTAAGTTTGACTCGTACTATCATTATCTACAGAGTACCTCAACTGTTCACCTTTTTTTCCTGCCCAGATGAGGAAGTGGAGAGCTACAGCCTCCTGATAACCAGCACTATAGAAATGGCGGTTGTTTACAGGTTGGTTCCGAACAGCCTTTTTAAAGGGATCATGTGTTATTGTGAAAAGGCAAAGCAGTTGTGCTGTAACGTGTGTGTGTGTCTGCTTAGAGATGTCCAGGAGCAAGGGTTGTCCTTGTCAACGTGTCTCTCGGAAAGTGATCAGTGGGATGCAGTGCTCTGTGCGCTGGTCATTGACCTGGATTTTGACGGGCAGAAGGAGGTGCTGTTGGGAACATATGGGCAGGTTAGACATCTTTATTACTGATAGGTGAAAGTTGTAAACCTCTAACTCATTATTTCCTGTTATTTAATTTGTTAAAAAGGCTAAATTACTGTAGTTTCTGACAAACTCTACTCAGAGAGAAGAAATAGTGCAGTAGTTGGGGGATTTTTATAATGTAGATAAATCCATGTTTGTTGGTCTACATAAGGACTGTAAGTGTGATTAAATCAGATTAAATTATTATGCATATGGCAATGAAGGACCACATCAGCTACTAAAACACTGTGGGTCACTTTGGCCAACAGTGCAGCTCTCAGGCACTGAGAAATAAATCAAACATTGTCAACACGATCCTTCACAGCACCCGTGGGTCAATTAATGTGACTTTTGTTTGGCAGTAAGACCAGTGTAAAACAAAAAACAAGGCTTATCCTGAATTAAATTACACCAACAGTCGGAGCAGGCAGCTCAGGGCATGGTTCATGTCACCGTAATTTGTCTGAAGAGATGGTTATTTATCTTTCTGTCATGCAGGAGCTTCTTTGCTACAAATTTCAGCCGGAAGGTTGCGGACAAGATGGACTGTTTCAGCTGCAGTGGAGGCGGAGCTTCAAGAGTCCTTTGCTGTCCATCATCTACTTGGACTTGACCGGGGATGGTTTGAGGGAGCTGGCAGTGCTCACACTAAAGGGTTTGCACATTTTACAGGTGTGTGGGAGTGAATCTGTGCAACTGTGATGGTATTACTGTTTGTCTTTGCTGTTGATCTGCAAATTAACGTGATAGCTCATTTCAAAACTCAATGTAGCAGAATAAGTGAATAAGAAGCTCAGGTACTTACTGACCTCAACTGGCCATTAGTAGAAATTGCAGCATAACTGATTTTGCAGGTTTTTTACTGTATCTTTACAAAAATAAGAGAAATATATTATGTTAATCTCTGCTTGTGCAATTCCTCTTCCTTTACCTGAATAAAAAAGTATCCACCCTTGGACAAATAGCATATTATTCTGGCACATTTTTTATTTTATCTCCCTCTCACATTCAAAACATCTGATGCTGTACATACCCTGTATCTGAAATATTGTCTCATTTTCCTCCTCTGTGTTTTCAGCATAGTCTTACCTGCACTGCTGGTTTGGTCCTCGAGAGGCTCGCCCAGAGGGTGTCGGCGTTGACGGCCGGGTCCGAGCTACAGCCAACCAAAGCTTCAGAGGCGGAGAGCAAAGCCAATCAGATCCAGGAAGGTGTCACTCAGACGGCATCGTGTTAACAAAGATATTTAATATTGTTTGTATGTTTTAATTGAGTGTAAATAAAGGTTCAATGTGAAGGATTATCTCCAGGTCAGTCAGTATTCTTAATGCGGTAAATGTGCCAATGAAAGATGCTGATTAGAAATATGATATGTTAACATATGATATATTTTTTGTCCTCTTGGGAAATTTTGTTTTGCGAGATGGAAACACTAACAAGGACACAGAAGTATTTCATGGAGACATGGCTGCAGGAATATTTCCGGATCTTTCATGCTGCTGTAAGATTGTTCGAGCAGATAGAAACAACAAAGTTGGTAGAAAGCTAAAAAGGTGGAGATCCTGCAGTGATTTTAAATTTAGACATGTCATGGTAAAGACAAAAGGAACATTGAACTGAGTTTTTGTCCATGTTGTCCCTTTAGAACATTAGTAAAGCCTTTTCATTTAATTTCAAACATGGAAACAGTAAGTGTATTAACTGCAGTTTATTTAAATGATAAGCTGATGATGTGGACAATGGTTTGGGTAAACGTAGTCATTTGGAGAAAATATAGTAACATTCAGATATATGCATTCTTACAGTTTTATTTATTTATTTTTTAAAACAATTGCTTCTTGGGACAGCAGAACTTTGCAGTGAGTAAAGAAAAAAAATTCTTTAAAAATGGACTGCAGAAAAAATGATAAAAGCAACCATGAAAAAACATCTTTAAAAGTCTTTACAAGGAATGGCTCAACACTTTAACAAAAAGAAAACTAACAATTTGGGATTTTTGATATTTAGATAGTTTAAACTCAGAAAAATGTGAAATAAAATAGGAGAAAAAAAAATAACAAAAATATCTATTTATAGGCATGGTTAAAAGAAGTAGAAAAGCAACAAATTAATCAGGATCTTGCATTTGTTGGTCCCGTCGTTTGGCCGGTCAGTGGCACTGTAGTCCTTTCTGGAGCCCCCAAACTATTCATCCCCTTTCGCACTATACAAAGGCGACAATAATAACAGCTGCACTCATCACACCGGACTTAACAGGGAAAGATGGCGTGAAGATAAGTTAAGAAAGCCTTTTCTCGGCGTGTTGCCCCTGCGAAGCTGTTGTGGCAGATCTGCTCACACTGTGGTGCCTCTTTTATTTGTTTCTGCGCGTCAACAATACAGCAGCATGGTGTTGGAGAGACAGAGAGCGCATTAAACGAGCGCTTTTCTCTCAATGGGCTTTTCATATTTAGCTTCGTGAGAGAGAGCAGCAGCGGAGAGAGGAGACCCTGCTCCCTGGTGTTGTCTAACAATTTGATCCCTCTGAGACCGTCTTCAGATCCCAAAACTCGCGGTACTCGTTTCTAGGCTATGTGGTGGTGAAGACGCTGCGGGTGGTATCTGTGTGTCAGAGAGAGAAGAGGAGAACAGCGCAAATTTATCTCCGGCGGAAAAATGATGATGGCCGGTGGTGGTGGCGAAGCAGCCGTGGACCTTAACGGGATATACTCCAATCCTGACCTCCACAGCCTGCAGCAGGCCCACATGGAGACTGATAGCCCGGACTCCCGCAAGAGACCACTGGAAACTCCGGCTGAAGAGGCCGGCTGTACCAAACGCACCAACACTGGAGGTAAGAGTGAAACACAAGAACCAGCTCACCCGCCGCGTCTTCTCCACATGAGCCCAAAAGCTGTTGTACCAATGTCTGCGTGGACGCTCCGTGTCCTCAAACAGAAAAACAGAAGGAAGATAAAACCGCGAGTCCCTTTGACATGCAGCACCTGTCCGTTTGGCGCTTAAGAAGACTCACCGTGTTCATAACCGGTTACTTCACATGCTGCATATCCCAGCAGGAAGGGCAGGCAGCCTGAGTGAACGGCCTCCTCAGGTCAGCTTTGAATTTGAACCCAATTACCTCTCTGCTCCACATCTGGAGCTGGAGGTATGCTGTGAAGTAGAGAAAGTGATTGTTAATCCGAGTTATTTACTCTTGTAGACACATCCTTGCTTGTGCATCGGCCAAATACATGTTTGTCTGAGTAACAGGGGCAGAAAGGCTTTTTTTTATAGGTAGAAGGAGCTGAAAGAGTAGAGATGGCGGTCTTTAACCCTTCCCCCATCACCTTATACTGAATAATATGAATCAAAACATCTTGCTTAAGCTGTGGATCATATCACTTTCATGCAAAATTTCCCTCCTGAAACAGTATCCTTAATCTTTTTTTTTTCTTCTATTTAATCTAAAAATAAGCTTATATTTGAATATTTCAAGCAAGGGTGGGAGTGAAATAGCACAGCTCGTATGTATAATTTTGAAAGATGTTTGTTAAGAGATTTTTGCAGCATAATTCTGATGGATACTGATGCGGAGATTCTTACACAGTTAACTTTAAAGTACAAGTGCTAATGTAAGCTTAGCAGGGAAACCAACAGGTGAAAATTCATCCAACCCTTAAGGGTGCACAATCATCAACATTTGTAGTCTAGATCCTTATCCAACTCAGGTTATTTATAGGTTGCACGGTGAGGTAAATATCAGCATCTGGTATTTTCTTCATGGCTGTTATTATGTTTCTCATTACCTTAATGTTATGCTGGAATTACAATTCTGAAACACCAGAATCCCAATTAAAAACCTGTAGAGCTGTTATAGGTTTTTAAAATGTATCTAATGTGCTGTTTATTTGTTTTTAAGAAGTGTAATTACAGATGGAAATTGTCTTCTTATAACATGAAGTAAGAGTGAGAATAGAGGTGCATAAAACTAGAGAAAAGATGTGCAGCAGCTGCGCGAATCAATGCTTTATTATTTGTCAGTAAGATGTCGGACAGCAGTAGAGAGGATGATGGCTGATTCCAGCTTCTGTACGTCTTATTTCAGCTTGCGACTGTTATGGTCTGCAGCTCACGGGGAACACTCTCTCAACAACTTAACGTTAATTAGATGTCTGCAGAGAATAGGCAGTTCCTTCACCAGATGTTGCTTAAATGTCTGTCTCTGTGTGTCAGACACCCACCCATTCAGTGACAGCAGCATTATATCCTATTTCTGACAGCATGAGCGATTCTCTGCTGCACCTCACTGCGCCTCAGAAATGAATTTTCTGTAAGGCACAAAGAGATGCTCGTACCACCAGACAGAATTTTAGAACATGCTCAAACCCCATATGTCTTCCATTAACACCTCTAAAACCACTACAGAACTGGGAGATCATATGGTGTTCTTGCCTTTTGAATAGTTTTCACCACTTATCTGTTACACAGACAAATCACTGGGATTTTCCCATCCAATATCCAGGGAGATATGAATCTAAGATAGTGTGAGATTACATTTGAAGCAAATTCACGAATGCAAAAAAAAAATTCAAACAGAAAACCATGGCTTTCTGTCAGTCTTATTTCAATCATAAGTTCAAAATACAGCAGCAACATTGAGAGTGTGCTGATTTCTGAAAGAGAGTGCCTTGTTTTCAGCAAATTGCTTCCTAAACATAACCTTATCTGCAGAATAACTAAGTATTTAATTAAGGAAAACAATGAGGAGATCAATGGATCTTTAAGCTTAAACCTCTTCATCATGTTCAGAGAAGTCTGCCTGACACTGAAGGGGGTATGAGCGGAGAAGCATGTACACCCCAAACTTTGTTCCAGTCAATCACAGGGCAAACTCACATGAAGACAGGCCACCATGCATGTTCACACATACTATTTCGAATTTTCCCTTTAACTCAGCGTGCATGTCTTTGTATTGTGAAAAGAAAAGCAGAGCATACAGGGAGGACCCATGCAGGAACATGGCAACTCCATAAAGGCCAGTACGTTTGACCCAGAAGCAGCGATAACAGTCAGGGACAATATTGCCTTAAATAAGAAAATATCTGTTTACGTATGCTAATATTTCCCTGATTTCTTCTCCAGAAAAGAAGATGCACACTCTTAAGGTACTATGGAAAATATTGCTTTTGCCTCAAGCAGGCTGTCTGGGATGCATTCCACCACTTGCCCAGTGACCACTGGGGCAGGAGTAGAGAAAATGGATGGATAGATCACCTGTGTTTAGCTGTTTAATGCATTTCAAAATGCTAAAAATGACTTTAAATGTCTCCCTTCAAAATCTCACCAAAGTATTGACCTTACATGTTGAACTCCTACAGTGAGGAGGGATAAACATGTGTTTGAGCCTTATGTTTATGCAGAGACAAAAAAAGGGCATTTAATATCTAACTTGGTCTTAACTGCACAACCAAGTTGCATTCAGACATAGTCACTGACTATAAATTGCCTAAAGGCCTTTTAATGTCCAGTGTTTTGTTTAAAAAGTATAAAGAAAGTATACATACCTCAGTTACACCATTCATCATGGCCTATATCAAATGAATTAAACACTATTTTGACCCAATGTTTTTGTATAATTTATGCAGCACATTAGCCTACAGCCTGTCTGGCAGTAGTGTTAGACAGCCTGATAATCGTCAGCCATCCCTGTAATCACCAGCCCCTTGACTACGTCTGATATTGATCACGTTATTCCTACCAAACTGATCATTAACATGACTGGCAGTTACAACAAAGAGAAGAAAGACTGTGCTCTTTCAAAAGCTGAGCCCCTCGATGTGCATTGGGAGCCGCGGACACTGAATGGGGGAAATTATTCCTCTTTTATCAGCACTGCCCTTCTCTCAACGAAATGAACATCTTTCATTTCATTTCTTTTTTCTTTCTAGTTACCCATACACTGAGCCCATGTTGCTGGCAAGCATGCACCTTCCAAAAAAGGTTGTGTTCTCGGGGATTAGTTATGATCTTGTTATGTTGCTAATGGAAAAGCTGGCACAGGAATGTGAGCTGTGTTTTTTTATTTATCTTTTTTTTTCCCCAATTTTTGGTGGGAAGGACACAGGTGCCCTTGCAGAGCTATGTGACGTGAGTGGACTGTGAATTTGCCAGGTGGCAGTGAAAGAGAGAAAGAGAGAGCGATAGAAATGAAAACAGAGCAAAGCGGAGAGAAAAGGAGAGATAGATAGACCCTAAGAGAGAGAGAGAAAGAGTGGAGTCCACAGGGAAGCTGTGTCTATATAGTAGAGCACTTCTCAGTTGAATGAGGCTGTTAGAATTTTCTGGAAGGCTTTGCTTCAAAAACCAAATTGGTACCATGATGTTAAGGTTTGATTTGAGGATGGAGCTAATCAGGATCCAGGAAAAAGGGAGTTATTTCTTTTACTGGCTCCCTGGAAAGCTCTATTAAATGTATCTGGACCCACCAACCTCCACACTACTCCTCCTCCCCCTCCAGCGTCCACACATAACGTCCAAGTACTTTGCAGTTTTTACACACATTCAGTCACTTAAGATACCTTTCGGTGTAAGATTTATAGGCGTAGTGATTGGCTTCATCACCCCCCTCCACCATTCTGCGGCACTGCCATTTGCAATGGTTGATGAGCCCCTCCGCCCTCTCAAACATGGCCGTCTAAGGGATTGGGGGTGGGGGGAGAGGAGGAGGAAAGGAGGATGGGTGGCGTAAGGCACGCTGCCTCAGATCACTCCTCCTCCACTTCCTTCATCATCTGCTTGTGTTATCCGTGCACCTCTTCAGCCACTGTTGAAGGTCATTCCACAAGCTTCCTTATTCAGCGCCCGAGCCCGCTCCCCTCAACCACTTCACCTTTGTCACATTTCACTAAAAAGAGTGAGTGAATGGCCTGCCGTACTTTATAGTGCTGCGTCAAAAGAGGCGGAGTAGGGGAGAAAATTCAATTTTTTGGGACCGGCTTCGAGGGGGTGGGGACATGACGTGCCGGAGAGAGGAGGCCACCCATTGGCTCAGAGAGGTGTCAGTCCTGCGCGCTGCTGCAGACGGACAGGCCACTCGATGAATATGGATGAGAGCAGTGAAAAGGGTGATGCGGCAGGGAAGACCCCCCCCCTTCAAACCGATGCAGGCTTGAACAATGCGTGCCGTCTTTCACTGAAAACACTGAGAGCCTGCATTAGCATTTTCTCAGACAATTGAGGCTCTGGCCAGCAGCAGGCATGGCTCGGATGCTGCGGTGAAATCTCTTTTTCTGCACTCACTGATGAATAAGACCTCGGTGAAAAAGGTCGACTGGCCGCATTCCTCAACACTACCATTGCACCTATGCCTAGGCTAATGTTAAGATCCCTTTTAGAGATTGTGCCCCGGCATTGATGGCGATCTGACAGAGGACTTGAGAAGCAGCAGATCTCAGAATGGGTAAGCTTCAAAACTCTTTTTGTCTGGACTTGTTGAATTTATCCATCATGCTAGACCTATATGCGTAGTTTCATACATCTAAAGGCCCTTTGTTCATTATCGCTCATTTTCGTTCCATCGTCCTTGCTCCCTGACAGGAGCAGGTTAGTCCATTGAAATGCAGAATGGGTACTTGGAAGGGTTGTGAGAAGGAGGGAGGACGGTCACAAGGCATTTCCTCCTGACCCACCCCCCTCGAGTGACTTAACTAAACACATTTGGCTCAGAGACCATGTCTCTCCTCCAAGCCATCCTTCCAGTATTGGAAGCAAGGGTTTGAACTAACACCCCACTGGCTCAGCTTCCCAACGTGCCCCACTGCTCCCGTTCCCTGGCGACAGATTGCCATGTTTACTCTACCACATGACGCCATTAAAACCTGTTACTGTGATCTCAGACACTAGGACGGAATTAATTATTGACTAATGACAGCAAACGTGGCTGTGAGGGCTATGGAGGGAATCTTGGTGTCTTCCTCCCCTGCTGGCTTTACTCTGGTTGAAGATGAGTAGAAAGTTACGCAGTGGGTTTGGGCTTGTCTACCAACAACAGGTCGTTGGTTTATTGGGATCCTGTAATCAGCATAAAATGTATATCATTGTGTGGGTACAGTATCAGATACATGGCGAAACAAGTGTGGGCTCTAAAGCCCTTTCTGCGACCGTGAATGATTGCTGCTTCTTCCACCAAGGTCATTTTATGGTTTTACGTTGTGAGAAAAGCAGAGAGCTGACTGCAGTATTGAAGCAGGAAATAAGACGAATTCTTATAAATATTATATTATTATAAACTCTCTGGGATTTGGGGTTATCCCAGCAAGTTATTCCAGCTCTAAAGTAAAATTGCATCAAAAATCATGTCATCGAATAGGTGTATATTTGTCAGAGCTGTTGGTTATGGGTGATATGCACAAAAAAACATGCCTATGTCTGAATGGAACATGAGGGGCATATTAATGCAATAAGCAGATAAGCCAACATGTGGGCTGTGAAATTCCCTTATGTCACAGTGCCATGTTCATTCACATCTGAATTTAATGAGTGCATTACTGAGGCAACAGGTTGGTCTCAGCCCACTTCCATCCCTACATCCACTTTCTCCATCACACCGGTCAAGCACATGACATCCTCTACAAGGCATAAAAACGAGGTGACATGGTGACAGACCCCTGCGTCTGCGGGGTCTGACATCGAAAATCAGTTTCATGCTGCACTTGAGAAACCGCGGAAGAAATCTCGTCATCTAAAGGTGGACAGCGGCTTGTTACATCTTGGCCCGCTCCACTGACGTCACCCTTTTGGCAGCTGAAAGGGATCGAACATGACGTCATTGCATCCAAATCAGCATGCAGAGGACATTATTTGTATCAGTGCTACAGTACAAGTAGGCACCTGTATGAAGTGTTTACCACAACTTCATCAAGATGATTTTTGGAATTAATTGATTCACTGGGTGACCCCCTTCTGCCACATATACATAAATATAAGATTTTCATGTGCTGTTGCCAGGTTATTTAATTACTGCTTGGTTCAAGCTCCATATGTGGTTGATTGCTTTTTCTTAGACTACGCACTTAGCGTGATCAGGGTTTTCTCGGACAGATTTTTTACCCACTTTGATGTTGATTAATTCCTAATTGAGATTGTGGGAGAAAGAACAATGTTTAGCTGCAAATTCTTGAAACTCTCCTGTCAATAACTGACTGTAACAAGCCACTTTAAACCACAAAAGCCCCTTCCAAAATTAGACCATTTTGGCAGTACACCCTTTGAGCAAATCTGCAGGATTGCTTCCCATATGTTCTCCACATGTTTGTTAATTACAAAGGATAATTCTGCATTAGCATTCATGAACTGCTTGGATTGTAAGTTCAAGTGTTTGCGTTTCGTACTCCAAGTGTAACTTTGCCTACCAGGATATGTTTTTATACTCAGATCTATTTTACTTTCCTTTGATTTATGAGTAAAGGAGGATTATTAACGTTGAGCTCGGCTGGGTATTTTTTCAGAGGTTGCTAAAACTCCTTGAAAATGGTTAAAATTAGACCTCAGCAAACTGGAAAGGAGGTCATCATTTACTCCACAAGAAATCTGGGACAGGACACAGAACATGCCACCAATCTCTAGCAGAATGTGATTGCACTGAGCGCTCCACAAACTCCAGCTCAAACTGTTAAATCTCCAAACAAACACCTTCTCTTCACCAGAGGAATATAGATGCATGTAAAAAAAAATGTATTTCCATTAGTTTTTGGTTTTTTTGCCTGTTGAGGGTAATGGGGGTTGGGTATTTGTATGAACTACATGAAAATGTGTGGAGCTGCTGTACATGATGTGGCCTTTTCCCACTTTGTGTGTCTCTTCCCCAGAGGAGGGTGAGTACTTCCTGAAGGTGCTGATCCCCAGCTATGCAGCCGGCTCTATAATTGGCAAGGGTGGCCAGACCATCGTACAACTGCAGAAAGAGACAGGTGCCACCATTAAGTTGTCCAAATCCAAAGACTTTTACCCAGGTAAGAATGAACCTTTGGTAAACCAAATTAACCACTTAAAAGGCGTAAAAATTGCACTGTATAAAAGTGTTGAGACACTCCTCATTTTTCTTTTTCTTTCAAGCAGTCAGACTTCCTTGTGATCTTGAGCAACAGTTCCTTAGGCTCTCTATAGGTCTTTCACAGTTTTTTTATAACCATTCTTAGAAATTATTTGCTTTTTACCCATTTTAAGAGGAATTATGAGCCATTCAAGCATGAAGGTACCTAACTCAAGGGATGAATTGTTGTTGTAATTACACATTACACACAAATTAGCAAAGAACCCATTTCAAATTGGACTTTTATTTTTTTATTGGCAGCATTTGTAAATGTCCCCATTTATTTAGTTGCATCTGAGAAAAGTCCTGAACATAACATAGTTTACAGACAGAAAAATTGTATTTTTGCTCAACAAGCTGATTCCCAAAGAGCTGTTAGCTTAAAACTTGGCATGTATCTGCACGATAGGTGTTATGGATGGACCCCTCGGAGACGGTTAACAGATTTTATTACACACATGGATTTCAGGAGGCGTAATTTTACTGCTCTGTGGAGAAGTACCTGGAACCATGGCGCTATGAAGGGAGAGCGGGCAAGTCCTTAAAGGCGATAACGTTAAGGTCTGACAGGGAATGAAGGTGGATCTGGAGTATATAGGGACTGGGAAGTTAATGGGAGACAGGTGTGACTAATTGGGCTTGACTGGAGTGAGGATCAGGGACAGGTGTGGAGGATCAGGGGAGTGATGACTATGGTCTAGTAGGACAGGATGTAACAATAGGCAGTGAGTCATTAAAATAAATGAAGAAATTGGACAAGTGTAGGACAAAACAAGCATAAATAACAGTAGATTAACAGGATCTAAAAGTGGTGTCAGTAAGAAATAGGGGAAAAGCCACTAATTACCTGACAAGACCTAAGGGAAGGATCTGGCCCTTTAGTTCATCCATACTCTTGACCGAAGCCTCAACAGAAATTGTGTCCATGGAAGGGCTGCTCTCAAGAAGCCAATCTTAAGGAATGGAAACGGGGAGGAAAGGCTGAGGTATGCCTAATGACACAAGAAATGGACTGAAAATCAGTGGCAACAGGTCTGATGGAGGGATGAATTTTCCTCATGCCCAGACCTTGATATTACTGAGGCAATGTAGAGTTGTCTTGATCGAGAAAAAGGCAGCCGACATCCCAAAAATATCTTTGGAAAGTCCTTCAGGAAGTCTGGAGATCTATTCCTGAAGACTACTTGTCTAAGAGGGTTCAGACTGTGTTGAACAATAAAGCTGCTCTGACCAAATATTGACCGTCAAACTCCTTAAAAATATGTAGTACTCGTGCTTGCACATATTTTAGTTAATGACTTCACCTATTTTACTGTTTTCTTAATAATACAGAAAGAAACTCCCTGGCTGTTGCGCAGTTCTGTACATCACAGAAGTAATTTAGCCCATCAGCCAGCTGAAGGAACAGTACATCAGTAGAAGACATTTGACATTTATTTTGTCCTACCTTTGCTACTTAGAAACAATGGCAGTCCATATTAATCAGGCAGTAATCATGAACACTGTGTCCTTAACCATCCTACTATGCTAGATGCTGCAGCTGTCAGATGTTGCATTCAAGTTTTTAAGATTCTTGTTTGCCTTTTTGTTGTTGATAATTCTACCAAAAACACAAACAGACGGTGTTTGCAGGCTGTAAGAGAAATGTGACATTCAGCACACTGTGGATGTTGCTGTATGACAATCATCAGGTTTCCAAGACATCAAGCATTTTAACTTCAAGGTATTTTCAGGATGCAGATACAAAAGCCACCTTACATTGCTGAGAAAAAATGTGCTAGGTGGCCATTTTATACCCCCTCATGCAAGTTCTGTAGTGCGGAGGACTTACAGGCATATGTCCAAAGCAATAATTGCGCTAGAGTGTCATTCCAACCTGGCGACAAGAGAAAGATGCTCATGCAGCTCAGTGACCCCTCCATAGCTGAACCCTCTTATCCTAAAAACACAAAACGGCTGAGTTGTAGAGGAGCCTGGCTGTTTGTCCTTCATGCCTCAGAGGAGGCTCCAACCTGCTGAAAATAACAGGTGCTGTGTTTCGCTGATTATTATGTCCAGATGTTTTCTGTGATAACTGATGCTGGCAAATAACCCCTGTGTAGTAGACTCTATACACTTCATACATTTATAAAATTGCCTCTAAAGATAAGAATTAGGTAACAGTAATTTAAAGTGCTAGATATGAATGTGAGAAGTACTCCAGATGTTTTCAAATGACAGTTTTCCCAGATTGCTTTTACTACTTATTACAATAATGCTGCAAAGACAGAAATACTGTTCTCCAGAAATCAGCTACCTTTGTAATCAGCTGCTTTGCGTCGTGAAGCTGTCCTGTGATCTCTGCTGCATCTGCTGTAAAAGAAAAGAATATTACTTATAAGGAAAAACACTCTTCACTTTTTAAATTTGGCCTCTTGTTGGAGTTGCATGTGATATATTGGAGCGACTGAACCGAAGATTTACTGGGAGCAAAGAGAGAGGTAAAGAAGGATCTGCAAGCAAATATTTTTCCTGTACTTTGTCTTCCACCATGTTTCTTTTGACCCTGATAAGGAAACGCATGTTCAAAGGGCTCAGCTGTAGGTTTTGCACACAGGAGGCCTGCTATGTTTAAGGAAATTAGTTGTTTCTGCTGAATAAAGGAGAGGCAGAATATGTATCCTAATTTCCTACTTTAGATTGTGGATGTGTTTGCGGGCTACCACCTGCTCTGCCCATCCCCCTAGCCATTACCGTGATGAGTGAGAAGTGTAGTTCAGGGAAAGGGTGCTGGCAAGAATTTGATTGGGCAGTTGTTCTGGCCCACACAAGTAAAATGAAACAACTGCTATTGTACGTTGCACAAGAGTGCTGCTTTTGGGGAAGTTGATAAAGTTAGTAAAAACGCTTGTCCTGGATTAGCTAACATTTGGCCTAACGTAGCATGCTAACATAACACAAATCATTCTCGTATTTCTCATCCTGCAGCAGGCTGAGCACACTCATGTAAGTCCACTAGAAAAATCAAGGAACAACAACCAATGCAGCCATTTTCTGCGATGGCTCAGTGTAAGACTCCCACCCTCCTTCCGTCACCCATTTGTCAGTGGCACAAATGAAAGCATGAATTTAAAGTCTTAAAGGGGGGGGGGGAGAGGAGAGACTGCACAACTTAGTCCTGCTGTGACTGAGATGGATGAGTGATAGTGAAGGGTGTGGATGATGCATGATTGTATGAGAATGAGGGGACAGGGGGGCAGGCCCAGAAATAGCCTGTTTCAATCTCTCTCTGTGGACATGACCCCTCTCCCAGCTGTACTCAAGCTGCTCTAACACACGCCAAGTTTCCTCTTTCCTTCTCTGCACTCATTGTTTTGCTCAGATTTGATTCCTGGTAGTTAGGAGAGTAAGAGCCAGAAATGATGACATCATACCACAAAATTTTTTTTCAAGCTTTCTTCCTACACATAGCCGCTGCATTTGATTTGTTTTTATCATCTGGCTTGAGCCTGTCTTAACCTTTGTATTGCTAAGTTACTGGAGACCCTATAAACACAGCTCACTATGCAATCACCCACTTGCAATGTGCATTTAGCACATATAACGCCTACATACACCTACTTACACACATCTGAATACTTAAGCAGCTACAAAGAGAGCCACGGGACTTCATGATTTTACCTTAAACTTAGAAACAAAACTTCAAACCCTTTGCTTTGTGCAGCATGCCACCAGTCAGATATTTGTATTGGGTTACAAAGTTCAGCACAAACAGATGAAGTTGTGTGAAGTTGATGCCATTGAAACACAGGGTGTAAGTTTTCCATGATCTGCTCATAAGATATCAACCGTAACAATTTTGTTAGAGAACACTACTAATCCACAGTAGTGAGTTATATCCTTTTAAAGACAACTGGAAAACTCTACTTAAACTGAATTGCCATATGTAGCATACATTGGTGCTCCCTTCTGGATCACCCCTGTCTGGGATGACATCATAGATGGGGATTTCAAACTGACTGAAACAAGAGCTTTTACTTCCCCACATTGCATGTGTCTCTAGTGAATAGTCCAACTTTGATCAGAAACAGTTGTTACAGTGTTGTACTCTTGTACTGCTCTGCTTTGTCATGCTAATGTTTTGTTGTAGTGAGGTAGACTCTGCTGACCTGATCTGCAAACACATTTATTGGAACACATTGCAAGTAAAAAGCTGCTGCAGGTTTTTTTTTTGTGTGTGTGTGTCTGTGTGTGATTGGCAAAGGTCAGTTGATTAAAGGGATACGCCATGAATTTTAGACCGAAAGATCCAATCTAAAGCATCCCTTTAGAGTTATTTCTGCTTTCTCAGAATCCAGATCTGTCAATATGGGCACCTCACAGGGTTGTGTCAGGTCTCCAGTTCATTTCTTTAACACTAAACACAAACCAGTGCACAGATAGTCACTTCAGGAATTTTTAATTTATCTGCTGACACCACTATCTTGACCTTACTGCTACAAAAAACAACAACAAAACAAAGCAAGCCCATCAGCTAATTTCTCTGGGATAAAAAACTTTGTGCAGTCAGCCATCTCATCTTCACTGTGAGCTAAACTAAGGAGATGGTTTTAGATACTACATCAGTGGTACATACATTGATTAGATGTGTTGTTCTAAATATTTTAGTACCCATTTAGATACAGAGATATTTTGACACCTTCAGCTGGCGGGTTCGTGTTAAAGGTTTGTTTTCCTGCCTACAACAGAGGGTACATTTTTCACATAGTGGGTGTATGGTTTGGATCAAAGGATTATCATTTTGTTTTACTAGGCTGTAAAATGGACTGTGTTAGAGAGCTTAGTCAGATAAGAGATGTCAGCGCGGTTTGCCAATCTCACTGTACAACTAAAAAGATGGCGAGCTTGTCCCCTCCAGTCAATTTATGAGCAGTCTGTTCTGAGACAAGCTCAGGATATTGACTGACCCATCACATATCCTCTACACAGACTGTCACAGTCATTGTTTCCTATTTCTATTAAAATTTTAAGCAAATTTGTGTGAAGCTGAAGAGAATGTAATATTTTTTATTGTGTTTTAATTGTGAGCATTTGGAGTATGCATTTATTTGTACTGGCTATGCAAGATTGCATGGACATTAGGAACTATGTGCAGTTTCTTCTCATAATTAATTTAATTTATTATGACTATAAAAGCTTATAATGTTTTCAGTATTTGACTCCAAGACAATCAAGCGTAGCTTACTGTATTATAAAGTATTTTATTGTATTCTATTGTATCATTATAATATAATTGCATCATTTTTGTTAGTTGTCAGTCCACATTAAAAGTTTGAATATTGTTAGCCTCATAGCATAATTGCCTAAGTCATACTTTTAGGTGGGCTGCACGGTGGTGTGGTGGTTAGCACTGCAGCCTCACAGCAAGAAGGTCGCTGGTTCGAGCCTCGGCTGGGGG
>JBAMHW010000017.1:188192-211712 GCA_037177495.1 Rhadinocentrus ornatus
TATTTCGTGGCACATTTCTTCGTACGTTTCTTTTAAGCTTTGGGGTGCATGTGGTGCTGGGATCAGGGGGGCTTGACGTTATTGTTGTCAACAAAAAGGGGGCCCTGCAAAAAAAGTTTGGGAACCACTGCATTAAGCTAACTTGCTTGTTTGTCCCTGGTTGGGCTTTTCAAGTAAAATAAAAGAAGAAGGGAAGGATCAGGAAAACACACACTTCATACTTCTAAGAAGAGGTTACTAACACCATATATGTAATTCATGGCAGGCATAGGATTTAAAGGTTACAAAGTTACATTTGGAACAAAGTGGAAATTAAACTTTCACCAAATGTAGACACTTTTAAATCCAGGTTAAAAACATTTCTCATGCACCTATGCATGAAATCTGCACGGTAACTTTTAACTTATCTTGCTTTAAATCATTTTAATGTCATTTATGATTTGATTGTGATTTTTGCTATTTTACTTTTACCACTTCCAAATGCTTTCTATGCACCATCTGTAATGCTTTTCATGTTTTATGTAAAGCACTTGGAGTTGTCTTGTACATGAAATAGGCTACACAAATAAACTGGCCTTGCCTTGCTTAAAAATACTGCATTAATATTTGATCAAGATTTTTAGTTTGGATTGATGCAATCAGTCTGTAGTTCATCAAATCAATGAATCCGTGTAAATCGTTACACGCTTAATATCTCAATTGTGCTGCTTTAGTTCTGTTTTAATATGATAATGCTGCAATACTCTGATAGGACTTACTAGTGGTGGACAATCTAACAATCTTACATAATGGACAATATTGGTTCCAGATAAGATCTGCTTTCTGGACAAATGTAACCATTCAATTAATTAATTAAATGACACTATTGTCCAGTTTTTATTTCTCTGCATTGGCTGCATATAAACTTAATTAGATGCAGGAAAGCAGAAAGCTCACCAACATCCTCAAAGAGGTGTCAGAGATGCGTAGATATGAATCACCTCTTTCAGTCAGACTTTTTACTCTGAGCTCCGAGCTAACACAGGATACAGAGATTTAAGTTCAGCTTTTAGCCTTGAGCTGAAGTTGGGGAATTTGTATCTCAGCAACAGTGCACAACTAATCTCATGGTCATATAACTTCAAATAAACTTGAAGAGAGAATTCTGACTCAGATTGTGGATGATGATTCTCCCTTGGAAGGGCATCTTTTAGTGGTCATACCACCCACTCCCAAGTGCTAGTCAGTTTTAGTGGTCACACCTCTAATGACTAAAATACATGTGATAATAAAGAGATTTTATTCAGCCATTCATCAATAATTTTTTATTTATGTAAAATATTACTGCTTATTTTGTATTTAAATTCTTCTGCTTCTTTTATTAATAAATAGTTACTATGTTGTTATAATTCTAGTTTCTTCTAATCTTTTTGTGGTAATGTCATTTGAGTAAAGTTAGCATGAGAGTTAAATTTAAATCCAATTTTTCTGCTCACACTGGCTTCTTCTTTGCAAACAAACCAAATGGCTGATTGACTTTTATTTACAGCAAGCTGTATTGCAAATCCACATTTTATTCTGCAGCTACCACCAAATATACACAGTCTCTAATGCTGACAGGGCATTTACTTAGAGGGATTTTCAATACCATTTTGTTGAAGCAGAAAATAACATAAAAGATGTGCCAATGAGGATCAGTCCATTTTATTTTATTTGGCTTTTTTTTTTGCTCGTGTTGCAAAATATCGATAAATCTAATTAAAGATAACTGCTTTTAAGTCCTTGTCAAACAATTCAATTCAAGTTTTATTCAGTCACATAATAAACAACAAATGTGTTGAGTACAAACGTAACATAAAAGTGACTGAAATGGCACAAGCTGAAGCATAATGCTTATATTTAAGCCTGAAGCTATCATTCAGCATGTATATTTTTTACAAATGAAGAAGAAAAAAGAAAAAGAACAAAACTGAAAAATAGCTAACGAACTGACAGTCAAAGTAGAAGAATAATGAAGCAGAATAATTAGATAAATAACACAAAATACTTAATAAATTAAATTATGACTTTTATATCCCTCAAAAATCGCCTTATAAACCATTCTTGTGAAAACAAAAATGAAGCACAGATTCTTAAATTTATATTAGCATCATTCCATAATGAAACCCCAACAACAAATAAACATCTCTTTTAATTCCTGTTTTTGGCTTTTGGTACAGTAAATTTGCAGACATCTCTGAAATTATACTTTGTCTCTAGAAAGAAAAAAAAAAAAAAATTTGTATACTGAGTGGAAGCAACTTTGTTTTGGCGCTATACATTATTTTCTAATGCTGCAGTACCCAAGGTGTAGGCTGTACAGAAAAGATGGACCTTACCACCTCAGAGCCATGTACATTTTGATCTATTTTAAATCTATTTTTTTTTAAATGGGTGATGCTGGATTGGATCATCTGCAGGGATGCTCTGCTGTAGTTGGTGGTTAGTATTACAATACAATACGATTCAATACGAAGGATACAATATGATACTATACTATACAATACACATTATTGTTCCCAAATCTGTTTTGGACTTGTGTGCTGTTATATTAACTGCCTTTATAAAGTCAATAAGGAGACAAAACAAACATAAAGACACTGCACTTGGTAATACAACCATCCAACATCACAGCAGAATACGTACATATAGTGGACAATACCAATTTAGAAAGAAAAAACTTCAAAAATGAGAAAGAATAAAAAGCATGATGATATTTCAGGACCCACACAGCCCCAGGAGTGATATTGCAGAATCCATACAGCCATAAAAGACAATATTCAAAATAATTTAAAATTAATATCAAAATGGTCCAGTTTGCATTTTGAGACTTGATGCCATCTACCAGAAGGTAATGACTTAAGATTAAGGATGTAGGAATGGTCCGAAAAAACTGGCTGTGTCTGTCTGAGCACAGACTGCTCATGAATGGATTTAAAGGAGAGGTTTTCAGTCCTCCCCATCACTTTCATGGCACGCTGTACCAAAGGCAGCAGCTTTGATTTAGCCTGTGCAGAGCGATTGCTGTACCATGCTGACATTCTGTACATAATAATGCTCTCCAGCACAGCCAGGTGAAACACAAACATCATTTTCTGATTCATGCCAAAGGATTAGAGTATGTGGGGTGTAGGTTGTATATAAAAGAGAGACATAGCTGCCTCAGAACCAGGTAAATTTTCACGTGTGTTTTATTTTAAATGGCTGATGCTAGATTGGTTTATCAGGACAGATGCTCTGCTGTGAATGATGGTTAAAGATTGGCGTGTAGGGTATATGTTGTGTATAATAAAAGAACATAGCTGCCTCATTGGAGAAATAATATAAACTTAGTAATAATGCAATGCAACCGTTTCATGATGCTGGTACCAACAAAAAAATAGCATTTTTATTACATTTTATGCAGAAATGTAAATTTCTCTCATAAAATACAGAACCAATTTTTATATCTGACAAGTCTTCATGGTGTAAGTCTGATTTAATTCTGTAGAAAAGGGTCACTAGTTTTTCATTTTGAAAATAAATCCATAATGAAACGGTAAAAAAACAGACTATGTTAAACATTTTTGTGTAATTAGATTTCAACCACCTCCTCTCTTTTTTCCAAATATGGTCATTTAAACTCAAAAGATAGCGATGGCCAAACAAAAGACTTTAGGCTTGGAAATAGCAGACTGAGAGGTGTAGTTACGGCCGCTGCATCCACTTCTTTTGTGAGTCACAGGGCAGAGCTGATCCAATTCCTACCAAATTTCAACATCTGCTGTCTGTGATGACACTTATATCCTGGCTCAGTTGTGGCAATGCATTTTACATCAACCAGCAAAGACAGTTTGCCACCGCTGGAATCAGGAGCAACTGTAGGGAAGATGGAATAGACTACAACACCTACTCTGACTCAGGAGAAAAAATAAAACATGGAAAAATCCAAGAAAAGTTTCTGAGGCTAATTTGACATTCAGAGAAATAACTATCTAAAAACAAAGCTATTTCGAATCAGTACAATAAACCTTTTAATGGGGCTTGTGTAATTGTTGTGTAACTTCACAGTAGTTTCACACTGAAAGTTGAAAAGTCATTTCAGGTCATTTTTTTAAAAGAAAAACACAACACATTTCCGTTGAATGTGCACTCAGCAACAGTGAAGAAAAAAAAACACCTTTGGCAGAATGAGACTAAAATGCACTGTAAAGAATTTCACTGTAAAATAACAAAAAAAAAAGAGAGCCAGTATTTCACCATTATCAACAAGTCTCCCATCACTAATATTACTGAACTTTAAGCAGTAACATTACTCTTTTATAACGATATGGCTTAAAGCCAGAGAAGTGGCAGAAAAACCTTTCTAGAATCTAGTTTTCCTAATTAGTTATTTCTGCTTTCCTCTGCTTTCCACTGCCAAACCTGAGAATATTTAAATATGCAACCCTCTGTAACAGCAGGGTGGTCATCCATCTCTCAACCCAATACACTCAGTGGGTGTCAGTGAGTTGGTTAGAGAAAACAGATAATTACAGTTTGCTATTGTTAACAGACAGATTTAACTGTTAATTTACATGCAAGGAATGTAAATTTAACCTTATCATATAGTTAATAAGAGGCTGAGACGAAAACAAGAGTGCTAACAGCAACAGACTAGAATAATTGTACAGAGGCATACAAAGCTACAATTTGGAGTCCGTTTGCAAACAAAGCATTTAAACCCAGCCCCTCCTTGTCTGTTGAACAAGTCGCAGTAGCCATGTTAAAAAATAAAAGGACCAAAAGAAATCATAATCACAGTGGTTATGTTCTGAAGCCCAAATAAACACATACTTCCACAGGAAGCTGCAGGATCTCTGCATTTTATGTGAAAATTTACATCCAGTAACAGGAGTCTGTGTGTTTGCAGCAGAGATGTGAGCGAGCACCGTGAGCTGAGGGGAGGGAGGAGACAGCGATTTGAAATGATCTCTTCCCCTTTATGGTCCTCACATCTGCACACTTTTAGATGCTTTTACAACTTCTGGCTCAGGGTTGAGTAACAAAAAAGTCCCAAAGACAAATTCCAGATTACAGGCAGACGTTGCTGTCTTTGAAATGAAATGAAATTAAATAAAATTAAAAACACTTAATTAATTCCCAGAGGGGAAATTCCATTCTTTTAAAGCTATTATTCTTATATATTTTCATTTTTATTATAATTATTAATATTACTATTATTATTATTATTATTTTTTTTTTTTATAAATAATTAATTGTGGGATTGCAGGAATGATCTCTTGTGTCTTTGTCTTGCAGCTACTTGAAGAAGTCTCTGACTGAACACACTGTTTCCTTACTGTGTTGTGTAGAGCACAGATGTCAAACTCCAGTCGTAGCAAGCCGCTATCCTGCAGGTTTGTGTTTTTTCCCTGCTCCAACACACCTGACTGAAATTAATGGAACATTGTTAAAAACTTGACAAGAACCTGCTGGACTAATTTATATTGAATGAGGGATGATGGAGCAAGGAAACAACAAAAACCTACAGGAAAGCAGCTCTTAATGACAACCTTGGTGCAGAGGGTGTAAAGACTTGTCTATTATGTTCAGCAGCACTCTGCTCTGGACAATCAGCCCCAGGAGCTCCAGAGTTAGCCTTCTTGAGCTTGATTCTTGAAAGCAAATTTGGATGAACTGCTAGCAGTTTGATATCTTGTGTGCCGATGTTTTTCTTTACTGTGACATGTCCAAATTAACAAGCAGGACATCCTCCTTTTATTAGCTTTCCACTAACTTTATTGTCTGGATCTGCTCATATGGTCTTAAAGACACAGAACTTTTGCCATTTATTCAGTGACATGCCCTCTATCGACAGCTAATACAACACCCATCTTGCGTCCTAACTGTACTGTGAGATCTCTCCAGTCAGTATAAGTGTTATCTTGACTCTTGTCTTATCTCTTTCTCCGTGTCTTTCTCCTTTTTTTTTCTCTCTCTCTCTTCTTCTCCAACAATATCTTCTTCATTTCTTTGCTGATTCAGTCACGGTGCAGGTTCAGAACGGCCAGTGTGTGTTTTTCTTTCTCGCTTGCTAGCATGTGACATGGTGCAATAAGCAAAACGCGCCGTGCAAAAGTCATGCACCGTCCCGGATTAAAAAGTTGTATAATGTGGTTTCTCAGCCTTGGGATGCTGCTAGGCAGCGATGGCTTCAGAAATCCTCATAATAGATGCTCCTATGCCATCATACAACTTCACTATGCTAAGTTTAAAGGTAAGAAAGTTACACAGTGCATCTTTAAAATGCGTTAGAGTCCAGTATATGTTCCTGCAGCCATGCCTTGGTAAAACACATAATACTGTTTTCTCGGTATTCCTTCTGTGTACTTGTTAGCGCTAAAAGCTTGTCCATTTTGTGCGCTAATTGCATCACTTTTCCCATCAGGGCGGTTGGGAAATATGTTTTGAATTTCCTCTATTTTTCTCTTTGCCTTTCTCCTGCCCTACATCTTCTTCATTTCCTCTTCAACTCTGTGAGATTGGTGTGTTACTTCTCTTATTAATTAGGTTTTGGACAGTTAAATCAGTAGGTCCTGCAGTCTTTTCCGTTGCCAGGATACGACCATTACAGGTGGCAGACCTACAATTGCTGCCAACTAGTGGTTAATTCTAAAACTGTAATACGATATTATATGCAGATACAAACCAGCTTAAAAAATTATAATGCACGGAATTTGGATAGCTCTTGTTACAATATATTTACAGCTTTTGGCCAAATTCTTAAATGTTGCAAATCCTCTTCCTTAATTTACCTGATTAATAGGATTTTACTATCCATGTTTAACAGAATTATTTGTGGTTCATTTTAGAAATAAAGATTTCCAGTTTATCCATGCAGTTACTTTTTTTCATTGAGAAGCAACACTGTTTTGAAGTAGGTAGATAAAGTAAATCAGTCATTACTGTTTTATTTTATTGTGAAATATGTAATTGGAATATTGACTATGATAGGTTTAACAGGTTTCCTTTTTCCAGATAGCCACAGGGATTGGAGTGAAACTCTGGTCCTAAGATCTCTGAGGGATTTATTTTTCTGGATGCAAATGGCTCTATGACAGATCCCACATTCAAAATTAGCATTTGCCTTTTAGAGAGGCGTGCCATATGGAAACATTGGGACATAACAAATACATTCAGCAGCAAGATTTCCAATAAACACGCTCCAGCTCAGTTTGTCGTGTGGATAATACCGTATCTTGGAAAAGCTGTTGATGTGTTGACAGTAATTATAGGTGATGCTTCATGTGTTGGAACGCTTGCAGTCTTAATAAATCACACAGAGAATTTAGACAAGCTAATTCAGAGATTGATTTTCATCACAAGAGCTCTGTCAACTATTGGAGTGTGGAAACTTCTGTACTTTGGGATCAAGATAGAAGACATGAGAGTCTGGTCTTTTGGGGAAAGCTGAAGGCTGAGACATATGCTCTCTGAGGAACTGACACATTTTTCTCCCTTCGCGCTCACGAGAGAATGTTGCACAGAGCAAGGATCTGTAATTTTGAAATTCATTACTATTAGATGTGGAAAGCAGAATGGATGCGGGCATTTCAGGAAGTAAGTGCTAACATTTGCTTCAGGTCCTCTTTGTGTCGTCATGAACAACAGAGATTTTTGTAACATATCCATATTTTTACTTTGGAATAATCTGTCGTACTGTCAGGAGGGTAATGTTGTCAATCTTTGAAAGCCTTTGCTGTTGTTTAGATTTTTAAATGGAAATGATTTATTTATGGGCATGTTGCATCATTTGAAATTACCCAGTTTATAGCTTTTTGCATATAGTGTAATTATAATGCAGTCACATTAAACGAAATAAAAGATTTAGATGTTTTACTGTCAAAAAACTAAAACAAATTTTTTTTACTAGTAACAAACAGTTCTAAAATTTGCACAAATCAGGACACATTAATATAACAAATGGTTCTTACCAGCTCTTTAAATTAGGCAAGTATAACCTCAAATAAATCACAGCACTTGATCACACCATGTCATTATCTATTTATCTAAAACATAACAAAATGCAGAAATAGTTGTTTAAAAACTAAGTATATCATCACTGCTTGCATGGGAATTAACAGGGTAAGTAGCAGCCAGGTGCTACTAATGAAATTGACTTGATTAATTGATCATCAGCAAGTTTCAGCACCTCCTATAAAAACTGAAGTGTTTGCTGGTCTGGAGCATTCGGGTGTGTTAACACAGTGCCAAGGAGGAAATTTATCAGCAATTTTTACTGCACGTCAATCTGGAATGGTTATCTGGTTGTTTCCAAACAATATGGAGTCCATCACTCTACAGTGAGAACGATTATTTACAAGTGGGATACATTCGAGGCAGCTGCCAGTCTTTGCGGATGTAGATGTTCCAGCAAGGTCAGACCATGCAGTGCTCAGAGACATGGGCTAAATGTCAGACTCTGCAGACTCTACAATGGTAAACACACATACTTAAAATATGACTTGTTTTGAAAAGGTGTCAGAAGAAAGCCTTGTCTTGTTAAAAAGAACATGACTGCACTGCTTTGGTTTACAAACTTGTATCTGAAGTGGAAAAATTAGGTTTAATTAAAGATATTTGGTCAGAATGCATCGTGTTTGGTGAAAACTAAACGAAGCGCAAACACCTCATTTCAACTGTAGAACACTGTAATAGAGGTCTGATAATTTGGGCTGATTCTTCAGCCACAGGGCCTGGACACCTTCCAGTCAGTGAGAGTCAAACATGAGGCCATCTGTCTAGAAGCTAAAGCTTGGTTAAAATTGGGCCATAACACCGGACAATGATCCCAAACACAGCAGCAAATCTACAACAGAAAAACGGAAAAAGAAAAGAATGACAATGTTCAAGTTGTCCAGTTAAAGTTCAGACTTTAGTCTGATTAATATTCTGTGGAGAGCTGTACAGAAACAAATGCTGCAAACCTCAGTGAACCGATTTGTAAAACTTTAGTTCGTAAAGATGGAGTTCTTGTCTTTTTCCCGTGACTATATCTTTGATTTGTGTTGTTTCCTTGTTGGATTAAAAAGGAGTAGTTCATAAACACGAAAATACCCTCCTCTTACCTTTTTCCTCCAGCAAATGCATTAGTTGGCAAGGTAGAAAATAACAGTGATTAGACTTCAAAGGAAATAAAATGTACTTATTATCTTGTCTGAATCATTTTTCAGGGACTGACCCTGGACGTTTTGGATATTCTTTTGTAGAAAAACAATATCTAGAGCTTTATGTATGTTTTGTTTAGAGCAAATTCTTACCTGTTATCAGTTTGAAATATAATAATTTGTATGATGGCTGAATGTGTGAAATCTGACAGATTACAGACTTGTACTTGCACGCTTTGGTCTTTCAATTTGTCACATCAGGTGCTACAGGCAGGGGCAGCACTACACTAAAAGACACTGAATGTTCTTTCTGAAGCTCTACAAGATTGAATTCACAGGCTGCTGTTTGAACAGTGTGCTTTGCATTTAGATGTTTTAATTATTTTTAATCATGTAAAATTTATAGGCAGTAATGTGAAAATAAAAAGAAAGAGAAATGCTGGAAATAACAGTTTTCAGTGTATATGTTTTATTGCAAGGTTTAGTATCGGGTATCTGTATCTCTGATTTTCTCAGTGTCTTTTACAGAGATGCTTAAACTTGACAAAGTATCTGAATCCATTATTAAACATATCTGTTTATAAAGCCAATCAGACTTGACAAGTACTGATTTTTACTGAATTAATTTTAGCATTTACTAAGTGATGCTAAATTGCTAGAGGGCATTTTCAGACGAGCAAAGCAGAATCATTCAGGATCATGAGATGATCCTGAATGACAATGGGATCATCTTCCCATTTACAAGTTTAAACCAATAAGTGAAGAAAATCTGACAAAGAAAAAACTAATAGGGCACTTTTACATTCAAACAAAGTCAAGTCAATTGTTCCCAAAAACCAAGGCAGGGAGGTTGATACAAAAGAGAGAGTGTTTTTAAAATCATGCAAGCCAGTATAAAGGACCTACTGTTGCATCACCTGTTTCCATGGTTCGGCCCTTTTGCCATGGCAACGAAATGCTAGTTGGGTCGTCAATGTGGGCGTAGAAAGAAGCCTAGAGGAAGAACAAATGTGTGTTTAGTCTATTAGAGCTGCAAGGCAAGGACAGGCTGAGCATTACTGCACTGTAAATGTTACATCATTGAGGAGGAATCCTTCTCCCCCCTGTGGCTCACTAACTAAGCAGTGTTTAGACTTTCAGCTGTTTCTATCTTTTCTGGAGGAAGTGGGGAGTAAGTTTGCGAAATGTCATGGAGGATTTTCATTGTCAAAATACTTAAATGCAGATGTAGAGCTTAGCCCAGACCAAAGCAAATCACTCAAATCTGTTTGCCAAGTAACCACTCAGAGGACATTAGAGTAGCCCATCGCTTATGTTTGTCCTCTTCTTCCTCTCTCATTACAGGAACAACAGAAAGAGTCTGTCTGATACAGGGTACTGTCGAAGCCCTCAATGGTGTCCACAACTTCATCGCGGAGAAAGTCCGCGAGATGCCCCAGAGCGCCCAGAAACCAGAACCCGTCAGCATACTGCAGCCACAAACCACGGTGAACCCAGATCGCGTCAAACAGGTGAGATTCTCCACAATCTTGGCAGAGAACCTGGATAACTGCGAGATATGAAGTTCACAATCAAAATAAATCCACTTTGATAAGTGTGGGGGCAGTGGCAAGTTAAAGCCAACCAGTCCAATACTGGTAGGTTTTAGACTGGTAGGGCTGCTTAATTATAGAAAAACATCACAATTATTCTTGGTCAACATTGAAGTCACAATTTATGATTACTCATTGTGCCGAGGCAGGACATTCACCCATGAAATATAATATTTTACATCAGTCTCCAATAATACCCCAAAAACTCTAATAAACTAGTCGCTTTTTTGAAAAAGAGTTGCTAGAGGGGTCTGAATACTCGTTAAACATGGTGACTACGTTGCTAAGTTTGCAATCGTGCCGGAGCAATGGCGGAGTGCATGTCATCTGGAACGAATGGCAAAACATCGCCCTACAAGCATGGCTGTTTGTAAATATGTTCAAGTATATGATCTTATACTTCAGCTACAGACTATTCCTTCATTGAAAGGACGAAGAGTAACACTGGAAGCTTTATGGTCGAAGAAAATGTTTTAGCTCTTGCCCAGCACTCTATTTATTGGCTGAAGGTAGCTTGTGATAGACAGTGATGGACAGATGGCTAATCTAATCAAGTATTTCTTGATAACAACTGCCAAACCTTTCCAAACTACTTTTAAATAAGACCTTCTGAATGGTTCTGTGTGATAAACTATAGTGTTTCAGTGTGCGGTTTACTTCCATTTTGTTTATTAGTTGCCAATCTAACTTGTTCTATGGACCACAGCCTGCAGTCTAGTAGGGTCAGGAAAATGTGAGTGTATGAGGTTATTTTTACCTACAGTCTTTCATAGCTAGACAGAGCCATGTGGCAACTGCAGCCTAAACCCCTGGGATTAACAAATCGCTGAGTAAAGTGGGGGCTGGTATAGTACTATGACTCAGTATCCTGACCATTTATGCTATTAGATTTTTTATGTTTCCTGTTTTTGCTACCGAAGTCTTTCTTTTTTTCTCTGCAGGCCAAACTGATCGTGCCCAATAGCACAGCAGGGCTGATCATTGGCAAAGGTGGAGCCACAGTGAAAGCAGTGATGGAGCAGTCAGGGGCTTGGGTGCAGCTCTCCCAGAAGCCAGAAGGCATCAACCTGCAGGAGCGAGTGGTAACCATCAGCGGGGAACCTGAACAGAACCGTAAGGCTGTGGAAATCATAGTGCAGAAAATTCAGGAGGACCCTCAGAGCAGCAGCTGCCTCAATATTAGCTATTCCAATGTCTCTGGCCCAGTGGCCAACTCCAACCCCACCGGCTCACCCTACGCCAATACAGCTGAGGTGCTGCCCAACGCGGCTGCAGCAGCTGCCACTGCCTCCAGCCTTCTGGGTCAGGCCGGACTGACAGGAATGGGTGCCTTCCCTGCCACCATGTCCAGTTTCTCTGGTAATGATCTGCTCGCCATCACCTCAGCCCTGAATACCCTGGCCAGCTACGGTTACAACACCAACACCCTCGGCCTGGGTCTCAACCCTGCAGCTGCCTCTGGAGTCCTCGCTGCAGTTGCAGCCAGTGCTAACCCAGCTGCTGCTGCTGCAGCTAACCTATTAGCCTCCTACGCTAACGATGCCTCCGGCAGTGCTGGCCACCCAGCAACAGGCCTCGGCGGGTTCTCCCTGGGTTCACTAGCAGCTGCTACTGGGGCTTCCAATGGTTACCTAAATGCTTCATCTCCATTGATGGCATCATCCCTCTTGGCAACAGAGAAGCTGGCAGATGGGGCCAAGGACGTAGTTGAAATTGCTGTGCCCGAGAATCTGGTGGGTGCCATTTTGGGGAAAGGAGGGAAAACGCTGGTAGAGTACCAGGAGCTGACAGGAGCCCGCATCCAGATCTCCAAAAAAGGAGAATTCATTCCTGGTACTCGGAACCGTAAAGTTACCATAACAGGGTCGCCAGCCGCTACACAAGCAGCGCAGTATCTGATCAGCCAGCGGATCACTTACGAGCAGGGCGTGCGCGCTACCAACCCACAAAAAGTGGGCTAAAATGAAAAAGAAAGGAAAAGAAGGAAAGGATGAAGACAGAGATAGAAGGAAATTGAAAGAGTAGAAAAAAAAAGAAATGTCCAAATATCTGTTCAATATTTCAGTATCAAATGAGAGAATAACAGAGGAGGAGGTGGGGGAGACAGTCAAGATAAGTGTGTGTGATATGTGAGTGTGTTTTTAGGACTGACGTCCTGATGTTTTTTAAAAGTTTGTGTCAAGTCTTTTTGACAATGGTGATCAGAGTAAGCTGAACTGGTCCACTGCCAAGTTGCAGATTCAAGAGTGAGGCCGCAGGGTTTCACCCTCCTCCAAAACCTCATTACTGATTTCTTTCATTTCTGTTTTTTCTTTGGTTTTCTTGGTTTTAGTTTTGGTTTTTACACCTCAGCTCCCGGTGAGCTGAAGGTGTCAGGTGAAGATCCAGCCAGCCAACAGAGCTGTTTTACAAACCTTGCTCTTTGTGTACAATGCAGCAGGCATTGTTAACAGGGGAGAGGTTTTACGTCAGGCACCTGAGCTCATCTCAGTCGATGGGGAAGCAATCTGAGTATAATTTCATTTAAAGACAAAAAATTGTAGAAAAAAAGCATATCTATGTTGACATATGTCAAATTCTGGCTCATATCATAATTGAAGTTTCAAAATTTGGATATTTTATACTTTCATCCTTTATTTATTGACACGGTCTCATTCAAACACAAATAGATTATTTAAACCTGTGAATGCAGGTTGATCTGAATGTAAAAACAATATTAGCCTATTGCTATTTTTTATTTACAGGGATCAAATATTGTGTTGCAGTGAAAGAAATGTAGAACTCAAACCCAGTCTGAACTTCACTGTTGCTGTCTGCAAGTACAGTTCAGGGGTTAAATAATCAATGTGAGAGGATAGAGGAGACACACAGGAATGTATAAATATATTTTACATAAACACACATAGATAATGCTCCCATAAGCGCACAAACACAGACATATTAGCATATTCAGTCACAGCTACAAACACAAAGAAATACATTGTTTAACCCTTTCTTGGTGCTATATGATTAGGTTTATATCTCCTTTGACATGAAATCAGAATCTCTCTCTGGCAACTTCACTTGTTACTTGATTTAAAGTAGCTGATGTGTCAACTGGTCACTATTAGCCCACTGGATCTGACCCAGCCTCTCACCTAATGACAAATGATTGATTTCAGCATTTCGTGATGAAAAGCAATCCACACAGAATTCAAGTCCATTTTCATTCCCAATGCAATCCTTTTCTTTTATTTCTTTTTTTTTCTGATAAAAACTGGGCATCCTGTAATAAACATCAACTGACATAATTTACCGCAACCGCATTAATTTTTGCCTTATCAGCCAGACATCTGTAACTCCCAACGCTTAACTTAAGGCTCAGCCTACCTTGAAGCAGTGTCGAAATAGTTCAGTTCAAAAGCACTACAAAAGCATTTTGATAAGAAAAGCTGTATGAACCAATATCTGTGAATAAGGAAACACCTTTACATTAAGGTTACCAAATAGTCAAGAGACATACACTAATGATGAAAGGGGAGCAGAATGACACTTGAAAAGGTTTGGAGTCACTTTTCTGTGAGCCGTCCTTCCCAATTTGCATCAAAAAAGGGCAATTCTGCCATTCATCCAGGCAGGTTGATACTCTTCCCAAAACCACGTTAAAGCTCAAAAAGAGCATGTAATAAAGCATAAAATGTTTTGCATTGTTGTCTTTTCTAGGTAATTGTCTAATGCAGGCAGAATAAATGTCTAGAGCATTTCCAAGCACTCAAAGATTATCTTGCCTCCCCTCTGTGCTGCTATCCATAGCGTTCATTCTGAGTACACTGGGTCTCTGAAGACTGCACTGTGAGACATTTAGATCACAATGTAAAGCCTGTTTGTCCCTGTTGGGGATGTGAGTATAATTTAATGTGCCCATCCATGTCGCATACACAGGACCTATCAATACTGACAGAGGGGATATCTCCACAAGAGCATTTACACCCAAGCACCTTGTGATGTTTATGTTTAATCTCTGAAATTTGAGAACATTTTTTTAGATCAGTTCTCATCTTTGCCCCACGTCACATCTGTAGAAACATTTTCAATTGTCCCCCATCAACCCAAGCTCTATGATCAGCTTTGTTAAAACATAGCTGTGAGGGTTGGTGCTGAGTAGCGTCCAACAGAATCAGAAACACTCCCGATATTTAAGGAAAATTGAACGAACAGCCTTTTTCATTTTCATAATTCATGTTTAATAGTCAATTTGAAAGTGTTCAAAACAGCTCTTTGTGTCTGAACATTACCCCTGGCGACTGCAGCCCTCCTCCGAGCTGATATCTCTCCTCTCACTATGTGTTTGGAAGGCTTCACAATCATCCATAACTTACAATCTGGCCACCAGTGAAATCATAGCATAAGATAACCTTTTACTGCCCAGTATTTTAGCATATAATGAGATACAAGCACAAAACAAAGGGATGTTTATCAATGCAACTGGACTGCTTGACTCCAGAGAGCTCCCCCTTCAAAGCTCTCTGGTTGATACGTTGTGCCAAATACTGTTTCTCTCTGCCCCCTCATTAACTTTCCTCTTTCTCTCAACATTTTATTCCCCTGCATGCTCTCTCTCTGTTCTGGGATTCATTCTGTGTCCTAATCCTGTTCCGTGCTTCTTCCTACATTGTGCTCTCCCCCTCTTTTGCCTTCCTCCTTTCTTGTCGTCTCATGGGCGGTGTGTTGGATGTGCCGTGGGTGGGAGTTATGCACTAAAGGTCGTAGGGGGTACGAAAATATTTTCCCAGGCCGCAGAGTTCACAAAGGCTAAAATGCACAGAAAAACACCTGCCTCCAAAACTGTGACACCCACCAAGACCAACCAGCAACGTTAGTTCAAAGTGTCAAAAATTTCCCTCTATAACAAGTAGAAAAAGAACAAGTAGGATTTAGACTTGGTTTAGCCTTTTTAAATGAAGAGAAAGTCTTTTTTTTTTTGTTTTGTTGTTTTTGTGGTTCTTTTTTTAAAAAGAGGGCAAATCTTGGTTTAAAGAATATACATATTATGGCTGAGCTCAAGTTTCGGCCTCTAAATGACGCATGGCTCAGACAGAATGCATAAGATTGCGAGAGAGAAACGTGGGAACTTGTTTGTGACCTCAAGCCGAAACGACGACATTCTTTATGCATATCCTGTTATCTGAAAATGACTAGAAATCCTTTCTGTGGAATACAATATGTCATGTCATATGATCTATATGTACTTTATTGTAGCTATTCTAGTTTGTAGTCCAAATGCAGTCCAGCGTTGTCGATACAATGTGAAACTATGTTATATTTGTGTGGATGATGAGAGTGCCAACTAAGCCTGATTAAGATTAGCTTCGCGATTTGTTTGTGCATTATGATGACTCATCATCAACCGGTGGTGTCCATATTTCTGTCATTGATGATTTAGTTTGACAGTAAGAAAATGTAAAGAATATTGGAAGCAATATAGTAGCATGTTGTCCTGTTTTGTGTTTTATGTCTGTTGTATGAACCTTTGAAATTACTAAGATTTTGAATGAATAGGTTTACATGTACTTTTTGTAAGTTATGAAAATGCTGCTATTTGATAAGTAAACTATACAAAATATTTTAGTTGAAAAGATGTCTGGTCTGTTGATTAGAGACATGCTCTAAAAGGATGGAGCATAAAACGAGGTGTATAGAATACTATACAGTATTGGTAAGATAATAAAAGTAATAATAGACTCCATAGTACGACCTGTGCCAAACTAGACCTCCGCAGCTTCTGAAATTGTAGATGTGCGATCAAATGTTAGATATCAATAACTTGTTTAGAAGTGCTAATCAAGTGCCAATCAAACATTGTCTTTTAAGTTAAGAAAAGATAATCAAATACATTACTTAAGAAAACAAAGGACAAAGAACTTTTTGTGCATTGTTTTATCCCATAGGTACATAGAGTAAGAGTTAAAGATTGTGATTTTTATGGATCCATGTTGTTTTACACTCCATGCATCCCTTGTGTGTTCGTTTGACCTGTGGCTTAAGTACTGCTGTTTTCTCACAAATGTCTCTATAGGCCAGCATGGACTAAGCATAACATGTTATAAGCATTCATAACATAGCCATTAACAATCAAAAATGTGTTTGTGGAGTTAGGTGTTATCTTTTTGCATGTCTTCTATTGCATGGTATCAAAGTAAATTATGGAGGAAAAAAAGTTATAAAAATTTGCGAGGTGTCTCGCAACATTCAAGGACATAACACTGCATGCAGTCAAATGTAAAGCTCCTAAGTTTACTCGCCTCATGTCAAAAATGTTGGATTTTTTAAGTTTTTTTTCTCTCTCTCTTGTTTATTTGTTGTTGTTTTTTTGTGAGTTGGGAGGTAGCTCATTATTGTCATGTTGGCCCGAAAAAAAAAAGAAAACAAAACAAAAAAAAGAAAAGAAACAGACACGTGTACAAACACTCACCTGAGATTAAAATTTGTCATCGGCACAGTTCATCTCTCGAGCCACCGTCAGAGAAGATTAGAGGTTTTTACAGCGAGGAGTATTAAAAATGTGAAAAAAGCAAATGTGAAAATGTTAGTGCATTGGCTCCTTTTGTGTTTTAGGATATCAGGCATGCATTTCTTTTATAAGCAGGTTGAATCTCACCTAACCTGTCTCATAATATTTTCTACGTTGCAGCTTAAAAAGCCCAGATCTAATCTATGAATGTACCCATTTATCTTTTCTTTTTTTTTTTTAAGTTCGGTCAAATGTTTATCTGTCTTTAATGTAAATTCAGGGCAGGAATGTCAAATACATGTAGAGTTAATATCTATGTAAAACATACTTCAGCTATAGTCAGGTAGGCCTCACATGGCCAGAGTCATGAACCAGATATGTTAACACAACTTCCAATTTGCTGTCAACATTATCTTTGTTTGGTGTTGCATAAATGCACTTTACTGATCAGTAGGTCATAATGGGTGTGAAATGAAGCAAACGGTGTTGGCTTTCCGCAGCTGATTTGTTCTAATTTTATTGCCATCCTTTGCTGTTGCTCTGATGTTACTTTTATTTATTTATTCCCTGAACCTGTTGGGTCTGAAGAATGGTGGAAAGGGCTGGAGTCTCAGATAAAATAAGAAAAAGTAGCATCTGTTTCCTCTCTCAAAGGGTTCTCCGTCACATTCCCTGCAGCAGAGGTCTGTGTCAGTCACTGAGTGGTTTGTTGTGAAGCCACGATGGATCTGTACCCCTTTGTCAATGTTGTTTTGAAATGAAAAATTGGAAATTGTTTGTATTTTGCCAGCTAATTGGGATTTAAGCACTGAGGGATGAAGGGTCAACGTCTGGCTGATGTTACAATCAGATCTGAAAGACATGATCGGCACCAGCAAAATGAAGAATGTCTCTGCCACCTCATCACGATAAAAACCACAAAGGAAACCTGAATGATTACGGCCTGGTTTCCAAAATGATGTTTGTTTAATTCTTTTTTGTCTCAAACCCCTCGTTTTTGAAGTTACTGTTTCCCAACCGAACACCAGACCATCATTCCAAAAAATTATGTTTGTTTTGATTTTCACTCCAGTTGTATCCTGGACATTCATCCACCACCACGGAGCCCTTTCACAAGAAGGCTAGGACTGGTTTTAAACGCTACAAACTGGCTAAGGCTGCTCGCTCCTCTTTTTAAACCAATTCTACCTGAGTCTCGCTCTCTCAGCCTACACGATATCACAATTTGTGTTTCACTACACCGAGCACCTGCTACTGTGTCCACCCTTTAAACGGGTTAAGGTTTTTCTCGGCCCTTTCGTATGGGGAAAATACGGGATTCTTTGCCAACCACATGAGGCCATTTTTTCTCTCTCTTCTTTTTATGTCTTTGACTCTCTGAACCTCCCATCAATGTTTTTGACCTTCTTCATCCCCAAGAACTCATACATGTGTTAGAGATTTTACTGTCAAACTCTGCAAGACTGTTCTTTCATTTTCTGGTTATCTGGACTATTCTGCAAGGTTAAACGCCTGCATACAAGTGTAAACCGAGGAAAGCATGCCAGTACCTTGCAAATATTTTCATGTTGTTTTTGTTCGTGGTTTGGTTTTATGTTGTTTAACCTCTGTTCGTTCCATTTCAGGAAAAAAAATGGACTGACAGCATAAGATCAAATATTTCCAACTTTATCCAAGTGATGTTTTGTTGATTGGGTCTATTTCTCTTTGACATTTATGACAGCGGTTCTGTCTTTCATGTGTGAAAAGTGAGGAGAATCTGTGAAAGTCCGCAGTGTAAACTACCTAAAGGGCTTTCCATGAGAGCATGTCTTTTAAAATGGAAAAAAAAAAAATAATTTGAAGATGCTTAGAAAGGGAAAAAAAATGCCTTCTTGTGCCATTCAAGACAAAAGTGTGAAAGCTTTTTGTGGCAAATATTTGTCAGCAAGCGTGCCAAATAATTCCATACTGAGCCAAAAGGCAGCCAGTCTGCATCACTGTTAGATCACTGGAATGGTTAGGTCCCATTTCCACTCCCCTTGAAAAACATCACCCTAATTGTACGAAGTTTGAGCTCATACCATCATTGTTATGCTGCCAGTCTGTTTTCTGCTTTTGTCAGAAACATCCCAGAAGTAGTATATTTTCTAAACGATACACTGTTGACTAAAGAAAAAAAGACAACAGCCGCTATGGTGAGGGAATGAGAGGAATTTAAGTGTCATTGTTTTTATTAGTTTCTTTGAACATTATTCATTAATAGATTTAACGGTAATGACTATTTAATGTAAAATGTAGTAATGTGTTTGTAAAAGAAATTCAGTGAGTTGTGTTTTATGACTCGTGGACTACCAGTGAAGTCAGCATTTCAGTGTTAATAATTGAATTGTTTTTTAAAGATTATTTTTGCGACGGCAACAAAGAGTCATTATAAATGTTCATTTTAACATCACTTGTCTTTGGTTGCTTTTATTCTCCGCCTCGTCCCTCTGTTCTGTCTTACGTGAGCGAAAGGTCAAGTGTTAATCCAATCACAAGCAACACATTTTATGAACTGTTCAGTGTCTGAAGAGGTGGATCTGATCTCATTAAATGTTTATATATCTACACAATGCCCGCATAATGGGGGATAAGATTAAGGTGCAACAATTATATGAAAAGCGTAATGCCAGGTTTATGATTTAGATGACTTTGCGTGCTGAGGGCAGGGTTTAAGATAGTAGAAACTCTGTTCAGTACCTCATTATGCTGTTGATTCATATTATTACTGCAGTCACAGCCAATCTACAAATCTAAAAGTCAAACAATAATCGTTTCCTTTCCCTGTGATCACATTTTCTTTTAATCACAAGCAGTTTCAGCTAAACAAACTGAAAGATTAAGACACTTTATTGGTGAAGGGTGGTTAATTATTTTAACACTTAAATGCTCACCCCACTTAGTTATTCAGCATAATGGGTTACACATTCTGTACACACACTGGAAACAGAACTAATAATTTAACATGTAATTTAATTTAACTTAATTTAATGGAAGATTTTAATTTAGTGTGAATATGTTTTGACATCCATTAGGACTGGAACTGATTTTATAGTTAGCAAATCTGATTAAAATTGTGCGATTTGAACTGATTCTTCACGTGTGTATAAGAAAATAATTCTAATATTTATAAAATTAAAGCATCTTTGCACATACAGGACAAAATGACAACTAATTACTGTATATTTGGAGAATATGCAGCTCTAGTGGCAGTGAGAGGAACTGCATGTTAATTGTAAAAAGGGGTATCCGTAACAGTGGCATTGTAAAAAGAATGTATTCAAGCCCTAATCATTTTATTTTTACCCTAACAAGATCTCAGCTATAACCAAGTAATGTTGCAGCCTTAACCTAACCAGGAAGAGACAAAAGTAGGTTAGTACAGCGTTGTGTTATTAACCAAACATAACTCAGATTATGCATTTTGTGGTCTGTTAAAATCTTTTAGAACGATGACTGCTCTGATGTGGAAACACTCATGAGTAGTGTTTCCTTTCTAATGCTTGTAGGAGTGACACTTTACAGGATTTTATTAGTCATATTTAACTTTTTGGTTTTTCTTTTAGAGGACTTATGAACTTAGGAATTATGTCGATACACACCAAACACAGGTCCTAACAAATATCCTTCCAGAACCTGCCTATGAGAAAAATCAGAAAAGCTTCTTATATATGGATGCCTGATACCCATATAGGTTTTTATTTTATTTTATTTTTTTTTAATCTCTAATCAGTCTCTGTTTTTGTTAGTTATGGTCCCAACCCCAAAGCCCAGCCTTTGAAACGGGCTGAGGATTTAGTGGATAGGATTAGGCTTTTTAGATATAATGGTTAAGGTTAGGCTAATGATGAGTCCCAACATAAACAAGGTTAAGTAGGGTGGGGGTTAAGGTGTGTGTGAGTAGGGATACAAACAGGGAGCAGACAGAAACAACTCAGATATAAACTGTAAGAAAAACATCCTAACTGTGACAAAGACAATTTGCATCACAGTTTTCTTTGGGGGTCAACACTCAGAGCTGGGAATGATTTCCCACCAGATTTGACTGTGAAAAGTCAGTAGGATTTGCTAGTCATCATTAGCAATACAACTTAATAAAAACACAAAAAGCACAGCATTCAACAACAGATGCTGAACAGTAAGATACATGGCACGTTATTCTTGAGGGGTAGCCATGTTGGATTTTAAGCACGGGCCTGGTTAGACTTCTCTAACTTATTCAATCCAAAATCGGGACATCACATTTTTTTGCCTTTCGAAACTCAGAAAATATGATTTCCTTGATCAAATGGGATGCACCTTATAAGAGTTCAGCATGATAGCATTTTTATAACCATAACGTACTGCCAAGGCTGACAGGAATGTTCTTAGTTTAGCAGATGCTTGGTCAACAACCAAAATATTTAAGAAATTTTGTGATGGAAGCAGTAGGTGATAGGTCAGAGGATCAACTGAATGATTACATTTTTCACATTAGGGTTGCAGGAATGTCTGAACCACAGCATTCAACCACAAATGTCAAGCTCGTTGCACCAAAAAAATGTCAAGACCTCAAAAATGAAAAAAAAAACAAAAAACTAAAATGTCAACCTTTTGTGGCACAGTGAGGTATCACCAAAGTGGGTGGAAGTCTTTCTAAATTTATTTATCAGATGTTTTACCCAAAGCAACTTACGAGCAAGGAATACTGAGGTATCTTGTCCAAAAACTTGTATATTGGGGCTCAACCAGAGATCTTTGACTGAAGAACAACTCCTGAGCTCCATGTGCTCCTACTCTATCATCAGACGGCTGTAGGATGAGTTCCTAAAAACCAATTCAGTTAATGAGTTGTTCCAGTTTGCACCAAAGTGATGAACAGACCGATGATGCCGTCGCACAGGCACAATGCAAACACGGGGGTATCCAGTAATTACCTCTGCAATACAGAAACCTCTGAGTGGGATCCTGCAGAGAAATGAAACCCTGTCAGCGATAACTCTTTATGACACGGTTATACAGTAAAACGTCCACTCTGGAACTGATAGACCTTCCTTTCCTTTAATCAAGCTGATCAAGGAGGAACCCTCACTGTGTCAGGCAACTAATAAGCAGCCAGTCAATGCAAACTGACTATAACCCTAACCCTAAACACACTAAATCAGTCAAATAAGTATTAAGAGGATGAGCTTTGCAAACTGTCTCTTTACTCTGGATTATAACTAGGACTACACAAGCTTATTGTTGCACAAACAGATTAACTTATTTTAAAGTAAAGCACTCCTGTTTCATATTTTAAATGCCATACAAGCTTGAAATACTATCACTTCTGCAGAGCTACAAAGGCATTCAACAAATCTAGGTCTTATGTTGAGATTTATAAATTCTGTCTTGTTTTTAGTGTGAACGGATTAGAGCGCCTTCACTTAATTTGAGTCAGCTGTCACTTGTCTTGCATGTGGCAAGTGACAGGGGCAATTTTCCCCCTATTGGTGTTATTTTAAAATCTTAAAATTAGTGTTTTTGATCTAATTTCAAAATATATGTTCTGTAATGACAGCCTGTTGCAAAATATGCTAAATTCCACTTACTGTACTGGCAGCCACTTGTGCTTGTTTTTAACACGAGCATGCTTATACGTAGGAAGTTTGAGCTCAGATTTGAGTACAGTTCAAATTCTGCTTCATGATTTTAATGTACTGACAGCTATTCCTCCTACGCTGTTTGACCTTGTTCATTATGAAGCAAATACATTTGGAAGCGGGCATCGCAAACATTTACATGCAGGACTGGAGCTTTACTGAGAGAAGTGCTATGGTCTTTTTCCATTTAGATGAATCACAATTTACTGCAGAGAATTTTTTAATTAGCTTTTTTTTTGTTTGTTTTTTTAATGTGGCATTTTCAGACAGAACTAAATTTTATTTTCTAAATGAAACTATGCTATTTGGATGATATATGAAGAAACGGAACATGAGATTATAACTGAGGAGATTAATAAATCATGAAAATTTCAAATTCAGCTAAAATATTTGGTTAAAATAGTCAGCAGGAAATTATCATTGAAAATTATTTTATTGGTTTAATTTGTTCATAAAAAAAATCTGTTCATATGAAACCAAATTAAATTTAAAAATATAAAGAAAAGTCTCTGTATCCATTTCTGAAAAGATGTTATTGTATGTCCCCTTGCTCTGAGTTTCCAGAGTGATGGACATTTCATTTTATTTTATTTTATTTTATTTTATTTTATTTTATTTTATTTTATTTTATTTTATTTTATTTTATTTTA
>JBAMHW010000017.1:211812-237299 GCA_037177495.1 Rhadinocentrus ornatus
ATTTTATTTTATTTTATTTTATTTTATTTTATTTTATTTTATTTTATTTTATTTTATTTTATTTTATTTTATGTCTGGAAAATCTTTGAATTCCTTTCTGGTTTTGTGTTGAAATTGAGGGGGGAAAAGACAACACAGCACCCTCATGTAAAGTTTGCATGTAGCCTACAACAACATTATCAGAGCACCTGATTAAATTGCAAATATGGCCTGACGCTTGCATAAACCTGCACAAATAAGTCATTAGAAACAGTAACTTGAAGTCAAAGTTTGCTAATATTAATGAATCCCTTTGGCTAATGCTCAACAGATTGCCCCCCTTAATTTCATGTAATGATAAAAATTATCTTGTTCACTGATATTATCCATCCAGTTGTTTAGTGAATAAAAAAAAACAGCATTTGCAGTCTTAATAATCATCTCATCCTCCAGTATCTGCATTAATCTTGTACATCCCAGTCGGCTTTTGTTTTTTGTTTTTTGTTTTGTTTTAATAATTTTGAATCAAAAGCAGATTCCAAACATTCTGCAAAGGCAGAAAAATAATCCCATATTTTCAACTGTGCAGAAATCGATTTAAATCAAATTTCATGATTTTCTGCAGATCTCAGCGCAGCGGATGTCTCCTTCCTACCTTGAAATAAGGAGCAAAACCTTGCAGCCGTATACATTGAAGGCACATTTGATTCCTGCTGTGAGAGAAGGTAGCAATGGGCTTGAATGATAAAATTGTGTTGTCAAGGTAACAGGTTGTTCTGAAGACTGCAAATATGTCGTACCAGTGAAGCTCCTATACAATATGTCACCCTGCAGCTTTTGCAGCATTGAACTACATAAGCTCTGCATTTCACTCTCGAAATGTCATCAGGTAACTGCAGATGTAATGTGCTTTGCATTCATAATTCAGAGATATTTAATTGCCAGTCTGTCTTTATCAGCATAATTTAGATTATTCACCGCAAATCTCATTTGCAAAAACCAAATTGTGGCTGTCGGAAACCTTGAGGTGGCACAGCGATTTCTTTCAAATGATGAATGAGGGAAAAAGATGAAAAGTGCTGGAGTGTGGAGATACACTGAGGCACCCTTTAACATGGCTCCTGAAGTAACCATGGATACCTCTATTTCATGGATAGAGTAATTTTAGCTGGAGTGGGATCTGAAAGAAACATATCACTGTTCCAGCACACCACATCAGCTATTATCACATCTTAAATATCAGGATACACTCTGTATGCATGCACCATAAATGTATCACAGTAATTGCTATATCTTCAAATGCTCTCGCATGTACAGTGTGAGGCAATGATATGTCATCCCTGAGTACAATGCTGCGCACACACACTTATATAGGTGTTTTGTTTGCAGGAACCAAAGTGAGCCAGTGATGCAACACTCTGCCATAATGTATATATAATTTAGTAACAAGTAAAGAGCAGTTGAGTGAAGCAAGCATGTAGATTTGGAGACTATTTCTGCACAGTTTTTTAAATTAACAGATTTTTGCACAACAAGAGGTTATGAAGAGCAAAAATAAGGGATTAGGCAGTCATGAATGGAAGATTTCCCATATTGCATCTGTATCATGAAGCCCTGATTCTGTGTTCTGTTTGAGCAGAGGATGGTAGTACCCTGATTTATCAGCTGTGGAGGGAGCAGGCGAAGTGTCTGCAGTGTCAAGGCAACCGCGACAGGGCTGGCTGTGGGTGATTAAGAGGAGAAGTAGTTACAATAAAACACCGGAGCTCTTTATAAGAGGTTCCACTCAATAAGTCTGAAAGTCAGAACACTTATCTAGATGTGTACATAAAAAATACATGAGAAAACTTATGGACCTAGATTACTGTATGATAAATGCAGCCAATATCATTTCTCATTCATACTGTATTTACAGTCTAAGTGACATTTAAACAATGCCACAGCACAAAATTAGCTGTTTGCTGGCCTGGTTGTGTTTGGGAAATCTTCTTTTTTAATGCATTTATTATGAAAAAAACATAACCTTTACACATGTCATTTAAATGGAAATTTTGCAGCCAAACATCCACTTATAAATGATCAATACTGACTTTTACAGCCTTAATGACGTGTTGTGGTTCAGGTTTATATCAGCGAGTGAAAAGAGTGATTTCAAAAACTAGTTATTTTTAGACAATTAAAGGCAGATCTACATTTATGGACATGGCTTGCACCCAGAAAATTAGTATGGTGGATACAGAAGATACATGTTTGCAGTCAGTCAGCCTTGCTAAATGCTCTCTGACGCCACCTACTGGTTTTATCCTGTGATTGCATTCACGTCACAGTCTGGCCCTCCACAGACATGCGTGGGGAGTTTTAATGAAATTTTGAAGGCAGCACAAACAACACTGATAAGGCATTAACTCGGAGTGTGAAGTTGAGCTGAACCTGGGTGGTTGGTTGGGAAATTTAACTGTAACTTTGTGGAATTGAAAAACAAAGCACAACTTTTTAGTGTTGTAGAGATTACAAACTGACTACACTTGTTATCACTAGTTTATTAATCCCATATTAAAAAAAATGTTGGAACATAATAAAATAAAATAAAATAAAATAGACAGTAGTAAATTAAGGTATTTTATGGGTTTTTTTTTACATACATTTATACTTTTTGTTTCAGGTCTGCAACACATGCATCACAGAAATGTATGTGAGCTTTACCACGAGCACTGTTACATACCCATACATCACAGGCCCTGTCTTTTGGATTATTATTGTTTTTAAATTTTTTTTATTTTTATAACCTTTATTTAATCAAGAAAAGGTCCCAGTCAAATTTCCATTTCTTTTGTAGGTGATCACTGGCCAAGAAAAGCAACATTTATACATATAAAACATACATCACAAATAAAAAACATGAGAAATGTCATAAAATATAGAAATGACTATTTTTACTTATAGCAATCTATATGCTCATTTTTTACATTGGTCCAGAGCAGTGCCCATGTCTTTCAGAAAATATCTTGAGTACTGATTGTTCTGACCACAATAGGCATTTCAATGTGATGGTCCATCCCAGATGCCTCTGAGAAGTCGACACAACTACTGGACAAGATTGCCATGTGACCTCTTTGTGACACTACAATGGTTTTAGTGAATTTTATGCATTTAAATCTGTATTTTACTGCTTTAACATGGTTTCCTGCAGAAATTCCTTGTTTATGTAGTGATATAACCCATGGTGGTTCTTGTTGCTGTTTCATCTGATGCATTAAAGAGTCCAAAGCTTACACTTTAAATGCTGAAATTCTTCAATTCATCTTGAGTCATTTAATGGCATTATACAATGCAGAGCAGAAAATATGCAAATCCTTTGAAATCTTTATTTTATTTTTATTTTTTCTAAATATTTTAATTATTTTGTCATTTGTTGTCCAACTGGAGCTCCTCTGCCCATTTCTGCTCCTCAAAGACTCACTCTCTTGTGAGTACAGCTTTTTCTGATGCCTGTAAAGTGAAACTGGAGACTGGTATCTTTGTGCATGTCTCAATGAGAGAACAAAGACATGAAAACGATGTCAGGAAGAGACACTGACATCTAGACATCCAGAGGAAGTGTAGTATTTGACTTGGCATTAAAAGCAGTAAATACATAAAGAAACATTGTTTTCTTTTATAATATCTTACATTGTCTTGCAGAACAAAAGAAACAAGTTAAAACTTCATTACAAGTACAGATGAATTGCTACTTGTTTGATGTAATTATCAGAAAATTGGATTTTGTTCAAATGAATGAAAAAACAATTATGTCTCCCTTCTCATTAAGCTGTGTTTAATTATTCAGTGTTGGGTGCTATCATGTTTAAGCATCCTTGAAGTCCACTGGCAAATCTTCATAGAGGTTTTTGGAGATTTTTAACAGCAGTTATTCTGTTAGACAAGTCTAAGACATTTCTGAAAATAAATATTTTGTTTATTAATCAAAGTGAAATTAATAAATCATGAAAATGAATTAATAAAGGAATCATGTTAAAGCGTAAGTGGAGACTTAACTGTCAAAAGCAGTGGTTTAACGGCTCGAATCTTGATTTCTTTTTCTAGTTAAGGGAGGGTCTGAATAACATATGTGTTCTAAGTTTACAACAAAATCATTGCATCCCAGTGTTTGCAAGTTGATTGTATTTGAGATTTTAGCTTATTATTATTGTTTTTATGGAAAAATGTTTTAATAAAATTTTGAAAATGTTTTCAAATGTTATTAGTAGAACGTGTACGGTGTAATTTTTACGGAGTTAATTTGGTTATTGGACATAAATATGAAATGCAGCAAGCAGAAGAGGACATAAACAGAGCTGTGTGCTGATGTCAAGTTGGTGAAAAATAATTTCGAGCTGCTACGTTGACAGTATCACCTCTGTTTCTTTTTTAACAAATATTGCATTTTTAATTTGTATTTGTACAAGTCAAAGTAATTTGAATTCTCCATAAAATGATTTCTTTTAATACTCTATACCTACATATTTTTTACACTACGGTGAAACAAAAGTGTTTAGGAAACAACATGGAATATTTTTTTGTTTTTATTTCATTTTCATAAATACTGCGCTTGTGTGTTTTTGTCAAATCATTGCTTTTGTCACTTAAAAAGGCTTGACAAAAGTCACATTGTATTAGGTTTGAAAATGTCTGAATAGGTTATACTACCAGCAATGCATCTTGACCGAAATCCCAATGAAAACCATTTACGAGAACTGAGATCTGATTAAATCTGCAAAAAGGGCCCCTGCTAATTAAATACAGGTGATCGTAGCATTGGATGGAGCTTTAGAAACTACCACCAAATAGGTGCAAGGATAAACTAAATTGCTGGAGGATGCACATGCATATGACATTTTTACACTGGTTTTGGAACAAAAATAATCCAACTTTTTGTCACACTCCAAAGTAGACCACAATACTGTGGTGACATCTTTCAGAAAGCTAAAATCTAAAGAAAGAAACTTTTCAGTATCCCAGCAGGAAGGTAAAATTGTTTCTAGTTAAATGCTTTAAAAAACAAACAAAAAAACAAACAAACACGTTATTTAATATGATGTAATAAATATTAAGTAGTTTATATTTATTCTTAAGTAGGTAGGAATACAAATGTTTGCTTTTTGTTGAGGTCACATTGAGCCTGCCTAAATGTAGCAGTAGGCCCCTAGGGGCCTGCAGAGGCTGGAAACTAATCTACAGAGCTTGAGGCCAATCAGGAGAAACTTGTCACAACATTTATCTTTTCCATATCAGTTTACTGTCAGCAGAACTAGACATTGTAAAGAAAACAATAATCTGTGTCACAGTGCATTAAGCAATACTGTTAATTTATGGTGATCAAAACCAAAGAGAGAAACAAGAGTTAATTGTCCTCCCATTTCTCTCTGCTGCAGCGTCAGTTGGGGTGTGTTCATGGACCCTCCTACCAAACGAGTTTTGTGGAACTCTTGCAGGCTGGGACACATATCCTGCTTTTAACCCTACAAAGCGTTGCTGCCACACGGTAAATCATGCTTCAACTTCCATTGAAGAGTAGTTTTTTCTTTTTAATCAGAAGTAGAGCGAGATTAGATTGTTGTTGTATTCGGCCAGTTATGCTAAATTAAACGATAACATAGCTAAGTTAGCTTAACGTCGGGTTTGCTAGCGCTAAAGTTAATTGGCTGCATCATGCTATTACGGCCTTTCTTATATTTGAAGGTTTCTACTAACGAGTTGAACGTGTAAGAAGGATTTTTCAATCTGTTTAACAGCTCAAGCTGTCAGAAACACAAGCTAACATGATGCTAAGCTTCAAGCGTGACAGGTTTGTCTCTTGTATAGAGATAGATTTCCAAGTTTCTGTTATCTAGCAGCAATGTAGATGTTATTTAACTTCCTTTAAAGTGCAAAGATGGCCATGTGGAATATATATATATATATACATATACACACACACACACACACACACGCTGGTAAATCTTTTGCATTTGGGTGGGGTGTGAGTTCTTATCCATAACAGGAAATATTTAAGAGAGGCTGTGGGGTGTGCCTGTCTGTAATTACATTGTGTACACGGAAAACGTCTGGATACACCTTTATTTATTTATTTTATTTTTTTAAAATATAGACTTTAATTAAGATTAAACTAATAACGATTAGATAATAGGACATGTCCAAGTTTTTACTGTCTAAAAACCAGAGCACGAGGTCGTTTTTATGGTTTTTCCAAATTTAGCCGTTATATTTTCACGTGGATTTTCTTGGGATTTCGGAGATTAATAGCCACGCGTTAAAGAAAGCGAAAGATTAGCTCTTTCATCATGATGTAAGTAAAAAATATATTAACATGTTGACTGTATCCACAGTTAAGAGGATGTTCTTTGCCAAAAAATTCATCAGTGGCATCATTGATGTTGTCAGGTGAGAATCTGCAGAAATGATCCTAATATGTGGCTAAATAAAAGTGTTTTGTGGTTTAATCTTATCTTTTCATCTCTGATTTTGTCTTTGTAGCAACATCGACCCCCAGCAGTTTGTGCCCTCTGAGCCTGTAAGTGTTGAACATTATCCGACCATCTCTATCCGCTACTCATTGTTGTTAGCTCTCTGTGATGCCAGAGTTTCTGATATACGCTCATGCCTCCGTCCCACAGCCCCCACCACGCAGGCCGGTTGCATATGCAGAGCAGCATGAAAGTGAAGAGGAGAAACAGTTCCGTAGAGTCTTCCAGCAGCTTGCTGGAGATGTGAGTGTCTACCTGGACTCACCTTTGACTCTGGTGGTTTTAGCGGTGGCACCTAAATGTGTTTTGTTTAAACCGTTAATATGAGACCCATTTATGTGTTTCTGTGCAGATTTTTCAGTCTTCTCTTATATATTTGTCACACAGGACATGGAAGTCAGCCCAACTGAACTGATGAACATCCTAAACAAAATCATCGCAAAACGTAAGATTTGTTTGCACTTGACACATCAAGAGTCAACACCTTAACACCACCCTGTGCATATTTCTTTTAGCCCTTTCAGTTTTCCTTCTGCTTTGACTCAGGTCTTAACTGTATTTTCTCTTGTCAGTGCATCTTTAAAGATGTACATTCATAGTGACTGACTTGTGTTTTAGGTGGAGACCTGAAGACAGATGGTTTCTCCATTGAGTCTTGCAGGAGCATGGTGGCAGTCATGGACGTATCCTTTCTGTCATTTTTCTTAATGCATTTTGCAACCTGTGTGACAGTGTAGAATATTGAGCTAACTGTGCCACGTGTGTAAAGAAAATACACCTTTGGCAAATACAAGGTATGTATGAGTAGTGCAACAGTTTGGTGAAACTTAAACTGGAGAAAAGGACTTTCTGGGTGTTGTCCTTAATACTGTTTCAGAGTGACAGCACTGGAAAACTCGGCTTCCATGAATTCAAACATCTCTGGAACAATATAAAAACATGGCAGGTAAGTACTGCAGTCCCTTACATCTGCTTCTGGGATGTCAGTGCTAATGATCTATAAAAGTGAACACAGCAGAGATTGTTCCTGAACATGCTTAGTCTCAGATGATTTGAATATGCAGCGTGTCAAACTTTTTTCCTTTCATTTTATTGTATGTGTTTTTTTAAAATAGGCATACAGCTTAAAACTGTTGCCTCTAGAGTGTTATCCAGGCTGTGAAATGAATGTTTTGTATTTTGTTTGTAAGCTATTTTGAGGTGGCATAATTGCTTTAAATACTTTGTGTTGTTACTGTTTAGGGTGTGTACAAGACTTACGACACAGATGGGTCTGGTGTTATTAGTGCTGATGAGTTGCCTAATGCTTTCAGAGCTGCTGGTGAGGATTTATTTAATCTCTCATATATCTGTACAGGTAAAGCTATGTCCATAGCTAAGAAAAAAGGCTTGGATTACTGTCAGCTGTTTGTGGCTGTGCATGTTTGTAAAATTGAAAATGTTGATTTATTGGGCATGTGAACACTGAACTTGATGAATACGTTTATAGCTCCGCATTCATGTAACCTCTGTGTGTGTGTAAATGCTGGTTGATGGTAAGAGACATTGGTTTAATATTCATGCCCTTTCTGCAGGGTTCCCTCTAAATGATCAGCTCTACCAGATGATCATTCGCAGGTACAGCGACGAAAGTGGAAACATGGACTTTGACAATTACATTGGCTGCCTTGTGCGACTTGATGCCATGTGCCGTAAGTTTCAGAGACCAGTCTTGAACTTAATTGGCTCTCCATCGCTTTAGAGAAAAAATACTTGTCTTAAAGGTTTTATATCTGTTCTGATTCAGGTGCCTTCAAAACCCTGGATAAGGATAACAATGGAACAATCAAAGTCAATGTTCAAGAGGTAAAGTAGTTGAAATAGTTTAGTTTCGACTTGAATTCAGAGCTTGGATAATTTGTGTGGTTCAGCATTTCGTGACATCATTTCTGCTCTTGTCGTTGCAGTGGCTTCAGTTAACTATGTACTCGTGAGTCCCTGTGATGTCTTTCCTGCTTGTTTTATTAAACCACTTTGTTTGACTACATGGCACAAAATATTTTATCCAAACTCCATAGTTTTTTTTTGTTACAATTGTGCGTGCCATTTTGTAATCGATTAATCAGTGCAATGGAAGTGTTGTGGGAGGCTCTGTAACTTCGCAAGTCAGAATTTAAAGTTAAAAATCCCAAACTTGCACGTGCAAAGCTGAAAATCAGTAATAAATTTTCCTCAAAACATCAGAAGAATGCAGCACACGTGAATGAGGTGTGTAAATATTGTGTTGAGTCGGTGTGATTTGGTCAGCTGGTTTGGCGTTTACCCTGAAGTCAAAAATAGCCCGAGAAGAGACAGACCAACTTCAGTTTGTCCAACTTCAGAGAATTTGTGAAAAACCTAATGAGAAAGCAGCTTCGCTTCAGGCTTTGGGAGTCGTTTCACAAAGGCATGTCCTGTTAGAGGGTTACTAGTGTTGGTTTTGCTTTTAAGTTTTTTTTTTATGGTAAAGTTGGGGGGAAAAAATCACTTTGTCATCCTAAAAGTGAAGCTTTAGGGAATATTCAGCTCTGCTGACAACTTGGCCTAATCTTTAAGACGTCGCTGCCAAAATATCTTCCATGAGGCAAATGCTGTCTGCCAGAGTTTATAGAAGTCAAGTGTGAAATGACAGCATGGTTGGCTGCATTGTGCAGCAAGAAAGTCAGTCACTTCCACCTGTTTCCCTTGTTTAAATTGCATGGGTGTGTATAGAGGACTATTTCTTGTTGCTAGACCTGTTGGGGTGGGACTGCCTGTTTTCTGAGTTTTTTACCAACAAATTCGTAGAAAACTTCAGCCTAGCCTCAACTTCTAACAAAACAGCTTTCAATACCTTATTAGAATTTACACATCTGGTTTGCAGTGTTTTGATTTTGCTTTTTAGACCTCAGTTTCATTTGGAGACTTTGTGAAATCAGTCGATAAAACAACAATGTGATCATCAATTTTAAATAATGCTTAAAAGAAAATGAGGGTAAATGTATTAAGTGAGGCACAGTCTGAACACAGTAGAGCACATTTTGTATTAAAGCTGTACTTAGTCACAAAAGGGCAAAACGGTATAAAAATGCTATAATTTCTCTAAAGTGACATAAAATCACATAGTTTATTATATATATGCAGCATATTCACCTCTGTTTACCATATTGAATGCAAAGGTATGTTAACATCCCAAGTTTTGTTTAGACAGTTTATTATTATACCCTTTAATGTCAGTACTTGTAATGATGACTTGTCATTGTATACTTAGGGAAATATCTAAACAGGACAATGTCGGCACATGTGAATTAATTATAGATATGGATGCCAATAATGCATGTACTCATTAGTAAAGATGCCTTTAAGGGTTTTAACTGTATAGTTTCAAACACAGTCAATAAACCGTAACTGAACATGCTGATGTTAAATTCCTGTGCCATATTTGAAATAAAAGTGATGTATTGAAATGCATTATCAGTCTGATTTGTAATTAATTGTTGACAAATGCATTTTAATTTCCTTTGTATTTTTCTCACTTGCGCTGATCTGAGGCCTTGGACCATTCACATTTGGCAAGTTTTTACATAAATGTATATATATATATTTTTTCTTTTACCTTTTTTCCTGTCCAGCATCATAGCAAGTGGAATGGTGGTCTGGTAGCTGTGTTGTGCTTAATAAATTTAGGGAGCTTTATGGATACAAAGTAAATTAAATGCTATAAATATAAGGCTCCCCTTGATATTTAAGTGTTCTTTATTAATTTGTCTATCGCTGAATCACAAACTAATGCTTGACCTGAAAGGAGGGAAAGGAAGGGGGAGAGTAAACAGAAGAGAGACACAAAAAACAGCAACAACTGTAGAAAACCAAAACAGAAAATCTAGACAACCAGCCGCCATATTTGTAAAGGAACTTAACAGAATACATCCTATAGCATTTAAGAAAGTAATGTATCGGACTAAGAGCCACAGTGCAGTAGACTGAACCAACTTTATTGTCTACTCCAGGTGCCTAACAAATAACATATGTGTTACAGCATCATCTACTGGTGACCTCCAGTATTGCACAGATACATGACAGCGGGGACCATGAGTAGGACTTATTGTAAGATGTGCGTGTAAGAAAACATGACCGTAATTAAACATGCCATATTATGCTGACTTACAGCCACACTTCTGAACTTTGGCAGATTTCCTGTCAAGTGACCCCTACCAACGGGTAATTTAGCATCCATCTTGCATGCTATCTCTTTGAGCATTCAGCATTTATTTATTGAAAGAGAAGCAAATTATTAGTAAAAAGGCTACGACATATTTTATTTTAAAATTGCATGTAATTTATGGAACAATCATTTTAGCTAAAATACCTCTTAAATCATTTCCAAGTTTTTGTGCATTACAGTATTTGTTACTGTTAGCAACATAAGTGCTGAGAATATGAACAGTTTTGTTGTTGTTTTTTTCCTCCGAGAGCGCGGTGGCTGGGGCCATAGAGAGGAGGCTTCGGCCGACAGTCTGGCTGGGAAACAAATCTTGCCACTACACCGGAAGTTGTTGTTCTCCTTCAAAATAAATACACTTTAAAGTATAAATAAAACTCATTGTACTAACTAAACAGAAAATAACATGAATAAAAAACATTGGTTACAAATTATAAGTATAGATTTGTAAAACCATTACTGTAAGTCAGCGTAGCCTTGTCATACTAATGCGAATGTGTACGTAAATTATGTGAACTTGCTTTTCTTAGCGAGCTAACGTTAACCGGATATAATTTGTGCTACATTAGCATCACATAGGCTAGCTATACAGTTGCTATCTTGTCGATGAGGAAGCTTTGCTTTACGTTTCTGTACCAAATCGCAGCTTTTTTATTGTAGTGGTATGTTTACCGTCTTGTGAGTTATTTTTGTCATTCATGTGCACCTTTCGAAGTTTAGTTGCGTGACTGAAACGCTTCTTTAGCCATTTGTTAACATAGCGTTAGCTCATGTAGCCTTGGTGCAGAAAGCTAGCCTACTAACAAGTGTTGTGTAATAGGCGAATGCTAACCTACTATGTTCTGCTATGCAGAAAGAAAACAAAACGTCCTTTCTTTGTTCAAATGATAAAACTGTGTCGGATAAAGGCATCATCTGAAAGCAGTTTGGAGCGGAATCTGCATTAGCCTGCTAGGTAGGCTTAAGCGTGTGTAAAGGGACTGTTCATTCACTCATACTGTGTGAGTGCTGTCAGTATTATCGCAACAATTTTCAATTTTCCTGTTTAACTGAGAGCAATACTTGCAATTATGTTAGAATTAAAATTGAATTTAATGTTACTAGTCGGACCTACTCAGCTGTTGTGCTTGAAAAGCATCAAAGCATCATTGTTACTAACTCGGTCATTTATCAGCTCAACAAAATTAGCTTAGACAATAAGTTTAGTCTAAAGATCAGGCAACTTTTAGTTAATGTAACAATAAACCAGTGGAAGAACAGAACACTTATCATGCATGCTTGCATTCTCTTTGATTTTGCTGTCAAGCAGACTGTTGATCTCCTGACATAGCTGGAGAAAACACAAAGCAGCTGGATATCTTTTGACGCTGTGTGTGGAGGATGTCATCACCGTTATACTACAACCAGGACAGTGTTACTCGCTTCAAGAAAAGAAAAGCTCGATTTTCATTCAGTGAAGTCCACATATTGCTGGATGAAGTGAGGAAGCATAGAATGGTTGTTGTGGGTATGTGTCTGCTTACCATTTGCTTCTGCAATTTCAGTAATGTGATTCTTCTTGAAATGAAAAGATTGTGTTTCTGGCTCTGAGAATTTAATAAAACATTGCAGAAATTTTTCTCTTTTTCCCTCTCTAAGGCAAATTTAACCGTGGAGTGCCAACAGATACGAAGAAGCGTACGTGGGCAGAGATTACCGCACGTGTCAATGAGATCGGGGAATGCCAACGTGAAATCATTGAGGTCATCAAGAAATGGTCCGATTTAAAGTGTGACACTAAGCGAAAAGTGGCTGCGATGCGGTCAGGGACAGTGCCCAACAGAGGCCTTAACTCACGCCTTTCCCGAGACCTTAATCCAACAGAGAAAATAGTACTCCAGATTCTGGAGATGGACGATGAGAACCAGAGTGCCGGCGATTTCAGTCCACTGGGGGATGATGATGATGTCCCAGAAGAGGAAGAAGAAATGGAAGAAGAGGACATGATTGGAATGCACAGTTCTCCTAACGGTGGGATAGGATTGGCGTCTATGCCTCCCCCAACTTCCTACAGCGTGAGCGGACTTGCACAGTCAGGTAAGATTTCTGTTTTGTTCACAAAATATGAAGTTACTGCAACAACACAGCACCTTCCTCTCAAAGTACTACATCTTTCTTCCCTGTTTTTCTTTTATGTGACACTTCTTTGGTTTTGTTTTGAGCTTCATGAACACATGCACCACATCTAATGTTGCAGGGGACTCGTCACAGCCTGCTTTCGATATGCAATATGAACTACCTACAACAGAAGGTGATTTGATAATGTTTGTGCATAATTTAACTAAGTTTAGTTACTTGAAGTTTTAAAAAATGACAATTTACATTTTTTCTTTGTGTCAAGATATTGAAACGGCTTTTGGAGATTCAGATGATGAACAAAGGGAAGATGCCCTCTCTTCAACTCAGACAACAAGGCCAACAGAAGATCATCAAATTAACAACGGCCCCCAAAAACAAGTACAATCTCAGAAGTCATCTGGACCATCAGCTTTCACCCCCGTGCTTCCAGTGCCAGACCAGCCCCCGCAGAACACAAGAGATGGCTTACTGCAAAACGCATCGCTGAGCCTCCAGGAGCAGCACGCCACCAACATTCTGATGGAGACTGTTTCTCGCTCCCTGGAGCTTCTGTCCGAGTCAGTTCAGCAGCTGGCAGAGACTCAGCAGGAGTTTGTGCGTGAGTCGCTGCAGCTGCAGCGTGAGACGGTGCAGGTTCTCAGAGACTTCACAGGCGGAGCCATCGCGCTCATGCATGACAAACTGAACGGCCGGCCGGCGTTATAACGACAGGCCCAGATGGAGATAGTTGGATCACTGACTTCATAAATGGTCCTCAGGTGCTGGAACATGTCAGTTCTGTTGGACAACACCTATCCTTACTGTACTTTTTGATAGTACTAAACAAATTTAATGTGGTTGTGTTTTAAAACTTTATTAGTAGAGACATTGTTTTGATGGAATTGCTGTCTGTGTGGTCACATCAAAATGGGTTGGAGAAATAACCAATATTAGCCATAAAGAATGTGGAGTGTTTTTAATATCTTTGCTACTGAAAGTGGGACTCCTACCACTTACATTTTTTGCAAACATCTTTTAAGCCTTTACAGTCTTTTAATGTTGACATTGTAAAGAATGAATTTTTAATTTGGGAAAGTCTTGAAATGTGTGTATGTTTTTTTTTGTTTCCATTGCATCAGTGTTTGGAGATTACCACATGTACTGTAACGGTTGAGTGGACGTCTGCACCTGACCATTATATGGTCCTTATGTCTAAGATGAACAAGGTGTGTTAGATCCATTGAAAATAACTGTATGTGAAGAAGTTATGTCTGATCTTTGTTTTTTATATGATAAATATGAACACTTGAATATAAAAGTTTCACTGAGTTCTTTTCAATGTGGAATAAGCCGTCACAAAGTGAAGCTCATTTTCACTGGCTGTGAGTCTGGAAAATGCAGCATGCCCTGGTGGACACACTGGGGCTGCACTTTTCCACTTGGCTGCAGATAGCGCATTTTAAACAAAATTGTCAAATATATTTTGCTTGATAAGTCAAAAGTTTAAACACAAGAAAATGTGGGGAACCATGAAACACCAACAATGGTTAAATGTGTAATCCAAACAACACCACTTACGAGTCAAACAATGCTTTGCATTGTTTGTCTCTGGCATCATGGAGAAAGCTTAACATGTAGATTAGATATTAAGAAGAAATGCAAATGGACCGAAACTAGCAATGCATTACTATTAAATATAATCTGTCATTTCAACACCTTAAAACTATGTATTTGTAACATGTACTTACACAATGAAGACACATTTTCTATGTTTTATTACATCCAATGACAGTCTGCTGGATAAAGACGATGTCTTGCCAGTTTTTGGCAGTCATAGAACTGACAGCAGAGGGAGCAGTTGCACAGTCTGCAGGCTGATAGGAAGCTGATCTGAATCAATAACCAAAACATGTTTTCTGAGGATTCTCTGCAGTATTTTGCAGCAAACTATATACACTGAAAACACGCAGTTTGACGCATCTCTCATAACCAATGTGGAATATCACTTGATTATGATGCATTATAACTGTTTAAGGTCCCTTCTTTTGGAAGTTTAGGGAATTTTTAGTAAAACAAGTAAGGAGACTAAAGAAAAAAGGGCAAAAAATCTAAATGAAATGCATGAGAAATAATATCTGGTTAGCTATGAAATAGATTCTCATTTAAGAAAGAACATAAATAGGTGAATTCATCAATTATTTCATATACATATATTGGATCTATACCAAATAATACGATCGAATGGATCAGGTGATTATATCACAACTGAAGAATGCTGCTGCCAGACTCCTTTCTGAAACACAGAAACATAGACATTTAATTAATTAAAAATTAATTAATTAATTAATAATTACTTCATCCTCATAAAATTACAGCTGCCTGTCCATTAGAGGATAAATAATAAAATTCTGCTGATCGCATACTGTGTAAATGCATTAATGATCTGTTATAAACTTACTTGTCTGACCTGCTGCTGCTGTTTCCTTTTGCTCCAAGTCGTACTTTTGGATCTTTCGCTCTGCAGCTTTAAGTAGTTTAAACATCAAAATTATTTCCCCAGAATTGAATGTGTCTTTTTATTTGCAGCTCCAGCACTCTGTAACAGCCTCCCCAATCAAAATCAGTCCTCCTCAACACTAGAGTTGGACTCTCAACTAAAAGTATGTCTTCTAACAGATTTTATTATTCTTTGTTCTGTAGGTATTAAAATGTACTATTGAACATATATTTTTCAAAGATGGTAATTAGTTAACCTTTTAATGTGTGAATTAAGCTGCTCTGTCATTTTCAAAACCTGTATTTTGTACACCACTTTGGTCAAGTTTAGGTAGTTTTTAATGTGACTTGCAACTAAACTGACTTGGTTATATCATTAATATTGTCCTGACACTGTCATGTACTGTAGCTAAAACTATATATCAATGTACATGCATCATATTGTGTATTGTTTCATTTTGTATTTAAGAAATGTATTATGCTGGCTGCCAGTTCATCACTATCCAGCATCAAGCACTTGTCTCTCTGAGTATAACTCAAACAGGCAGCAGGTCACTTCAATAATAATGTCCAGCTGTGTGGTTGTTTGTTTTCTAGCTATAGCTTAACTGCTTGACTTACATTATTTTCTGTTTAAAACATTCTGTTGAGCATAAAGAAAACAAGTCATATTTAAGTAATAAGAGGGAACCTTCATACTTGACTTTGTGTCTTGTACAGTTTATGACTGTAACGATAAACAGTGAAAGATGTTTGGGGTGGCAGAGGCCTTATCTGTGCAGCTCCCTTCTTAATGACAGCAGTGTAAAATATACATGCACACACACACACACGCACGCGCGCGCGCGCGCACACACACACAAGTAATAGGGATGGTTAAATCAAAATGCATTGTTCCCCTGCAGCCCCTTCTGCCTCACTCAGTTAAACAGCTGCTAGGGTTGGGCTGGCGTGCCACAGCAGGGGGAGGGAGAAGGGTGGTGGGATCCAGCAGAAGTTCAGCAATCTGCTGGGGTTTCCTCTGTAGCTGAAAATCAGGGGGTGTTATTGTGTCTGGTGGAGGGCTGGGCTCTTTATAGGCAGCTGTATTCACATTGTGAGCAGCTCTTTTACCTTTAATTCTTTACGGAGCCCCTTCAACCTGAGACTTAAGCCCATCTGAAAAGGCATTATTGAGCGCCTGTAAAACTGTATTCAGCTCTATTGAAACTCCTGTCCATTGTTCAGAAGAGGATGCAATATTTTCTTCCTTACTTTGTGAGTGAATGCTTATTCAGAATCTGCCTTTTAATAATGGAATACCTTCATAGGCTGCACTTCTCTGGTCTGTTCATCCACAGAAAGCAAAACAAAGCCGCTATAGTAGCTTTACTTCCACAAACCTTGCTGTTTCTCAAAAATCTTACCCTATTAGAATGTTCTTGTTTTGACAGAGTTGCTGCACATATGGCATGAAGAGGCAGATTTAGAGGAGCACAATAAAAAGTGAAAAAATCTATCCATCGATCTATCCCTCCACAAGTCTTTATGTAAGTTTCATCCCCCTTCCTGCTGCCCCATTGACCCTGGTGGCCTTTCCTTTTCTACAGTTTTCACCCCCACCTGTTCTCGTTCCTCCCAGCTCCCTCTTTCATCTCCCATCTGTCACTGAGGCTGGAGGACAGAGCCTAAAGAAAGGTAGGTTCGAAGGAAGGCGATTCAACTTGGAATGGATTAAATTATTATTATGGCCCCTTTTGTGCAGGACAAAAGAGCTATTACGCATCTGCTGCCACGAACAAAGAGTTCAGTTTTATTTACTTCATCGTTTCCATTGTTTCAGAGAGGATTTGTGACTTGATCAGAGACTCAGGGAAACGGATTTGTTTGTTCCATATGTCAAAGCAATATTTTGTCTTTAGAAAATCAGAATATCTTACACAAATGGTACAACTTTAGCAGGGAGTTGAAAGCAACAACCCCACTGCCAAACAACTTGGGACATTGTATAAAATGTAAATAAAACAGAATGCAATAATTTGCAAATCTCAAACCAAATAATTTTTTAAAAGTGGAACATTTTGTAATTCAATGAAAAACAGCTCATTTCGAATTTAATTGTCAGCAACAGGCCTAAATGTTGCTGTGTGGCATTAAATCGTTTATCAACAGTATGAACACATCTGGGAACTGAACATCTGGGAATATTTCCTTGGCTGAAGAAAGTTGATCAATTCTCATGACTCCTGCTGCTCAACAGTCCTGAATCTTCTTTGTCGTCTTTATGTTTAATGATGTGCCAAAATCCTTTCAGATGCTGACTGTTCTGAACTGCCCACAGGCCAGTTCAGCCCCTAGACTCCATTATAAAAGCCATCTTCTGTAATAGATGCAGAATGTGGTTTGGCATTATCTTGGAAGGCTGCCCCTGAACAAGCAACCCAGTCTTACTCTAAATCGTGTACAAGACATAATCTGCAAGGAATCCCACGTGAGTGCAAGCTGCAAGTTTTATAGGCACCAGCATCATCTTACCATCAGAGATAAAGGATTTTGAACTGGTACAAGCTGGATAGCCAGTCTCCTCTTTATTTTGCGGCATCCACAATTTGCTAAAATAATTTGATACGTTTGACTGCAAACTGTTTTTCATTAAGCCTCTGTTCATTTTAAAATGCCTTTTGCCTAAAGAAGACAACAGTTGTTCACATATGTTTGTTTTTTTTGTATGCTAGAGCTTTAATCTGTATTTGTGGATTTCAATGTGAACTGTGTTCACATTCAGTGATTTCTGGAAGTCTTCCTGAGTCCATGCAATGATTTCCAGTAAAGAATCACCCACATTTTAAAACATCCAACACACTTAAACTAAATGGCTGAATTCCCATATCCACGTCATTCAGCTCTACATATGCCTGGTAACGAACCATTTATTTGATTCAGGTACGTTAGAGAAGAGTTGCATCTAAAAGATGCAGGATCATAGCTCTCGAGGACCGGACTTAGGCACCCATGCTCTAACCCAGAGGTCCCCAACCCTGGTCCTCAAGGCCCACTATCCTGCAGGTCTTAGATGTCTCCCTGTTGCAACACACCTGATTCACATTAAACGGCTCTCTGACAAATTCTGCTAAGGAACCATTGATGTGAATCAGGTGTGTTGCAGCAGGGAGACATCAAACACCTGCAGGATAGTTGGCCTTGAGGACACACATAGTCGGGGTCGCAGCGAAGCTGGACCCTATCCCAGCAATTGACAGGTGAGAAGCAGAGTACACCCTGGATATGTTACCAGTTCGTTATCTAAATTTTTGGATGATGTCATGTTCTGTAGATAATGGAAAGTTAAATTGCATAACCATAAAATCAGTGTTTTGAAATGTTTTGTAAATTTATTTTTCTTTTTAAGCTTCTTCTGGCTTTCTTTCCAGATAATCGCTGACTTTAAGTTAATACAGGGAGCAATACTCCAGAAATGTTCCTCCTTCAGACTGTATTCTTGTCTTCTGTGTCTATGTGTACAATTCTACACAGAGCATTTTTCTGAAATTGATCCACAATTTGCAGCCAGTTTTTTTTTGTTTGCTTTTTTAATTACTGAACTCAGGCACGTCTTTATTTCTAAAAGCTGCATCTCTAAAGGGGCCGATTTAAAGCCCAACCATGTTACTGACCAGTTACCAATTACCTAATTAGCTTATTCCTCCAGCTGCTTCTTTTAAGTACCACTAACATTTCCAGGTCTTATTTTCCACATTCCAGGAAGTGTAAGACCTGTTGCTGCCACCAAATTTTAAATGTGCAAATAATTTTCATATAACAGGAAAATGTATCACTTTTAATATTTTATTTCTTTTTGTGTGAATAAAACATTTGGTAATGAGATGTGTAAATGATCGCATCTGCTTGCGTTTACATTTCACAGTGTCGTGTCCCCCCCCAAACAAAACTAACTGTTGTGATTGGTAATGGAGTTTTGTTTTTCATTCTCACATGTAGAAACTTTGCAGTTCTTCTGTCTGATGAAAGCAGTTTAAGACCAACTGGAGAAACTGACATATGTGTTCCTATTATGATTACACTTTCATTGCTTCCACAAAAACAGAGGGCGACCTTACGACAAGCTTTGTCCACATTAAAAACAAGATATGTTGGGCTTAATGTGTTTCCAACAACAAAGTCACCACCTGGATTTAACTAAGCAAACAGGTAGGAGTCTCCCACTGGACAAGTATGACTATGCTTCAGCTGCTTTTTAACCCTAACAGGTGCAGTAAGTAGCTTCTCATTTATTAAAAAAACCACGTCAACCATGACACGTCATGTGATCGTGGAAAACACGTTAATCTATTTCAGGGTCAATCATTAATTTAAATAAAAAATAAACAAACATCTAGGCAGATGCTAAAACAACTAGAACTGTTAAACATTGTTAAAAACTGGAAGGATAGTTGGGAATGATCATCTTCCAGGAATAAATGTGGTTAGAAATTCTTGAATGATTGTGATTGCTTAAATGTTTAAACTGTAACAAACAAAAAGAAACAACCGGTAAAACTCAGGGCAAAGTTTAATAGTGAATAAAGGGAATTCAAGGGGTTAGATCTAAAAAGCTGTGTTGCCATAAGAAAACCACTTGCAGCGTCCCAGTCTAATAAACACTCTTAACTGATGGTCTGTAGTGTTTTTTATTCCAACCAAACTTTCTTGAACCAATCATAAACCAACGTACGAGCTAAACAAAAAATAAACACGAAAAGGTACATTACATTTCTGCTTGGTGTTACTTCTGATATCTCAATTAGCTTACAGCATCAGTTTAGCAATGTTCACATTCATAGAAATTTCTGATTTTTTTACACGTCTTTAACGTAGTCATTGCATTTATCTTGTTGCCACTTTCGACTGGTGCTAAGGCTGGTATTGTGCTTTTTACTGCATCTTATTACTGTAATTTTTAGCTCCGTGGAATAGCTTTACATCGTTTGAAGTCTTTTTTTTTTTTTTTTTTTTTTACCGTCATTTAACGTTAACATGAGATACAAGTCCTTTTAAAATAAAACATTTCCGAGTTTACAGGAAGTTCCAAAATAAAATCTATGTAAAATAACAATTTAGGATAAAATTCTTTAAATTATGAACTCATGTTAGATACCTTTGCACCATTAATCAGTGAGGCTCATCAGAAAAAGGCTTAAATCTGCAAAGGTGCATAAAGATTGGACTCTGGAGCAATGTAGGAAGGTTGTGTGGTCTGAGTCCATATTTACTCTATTCCAGAGTGATGGGACCATCAGTGTAAGAAGAGAGACAGATGAAGTGATGCAGCCATCATGCCTACTACCTGTACAAGCCTGTGGGTGCAGTCTGTGATCTGGGGTTTCTGCAGTTGGTCAGGTCTAGGTTCAGCTAAAAAATTAGGTCAGCTTAACGCCTGCACTGAAGAAGCAGGTTATTCCATCTTCCCTGATGGCACGGCCATATTCCAAGATAACAATGCCAGGATTAAGCAAACTCAGATTGTGAAAGAGTGGTTCAGGATCATATGGCATCATGTTTGTACATGGATTGGCTACCACAGAGTCTGGACCTGAACCCCATTGAGAATCTTTGGGATGTGCTGGAGAAGTCTTGGTCAAATTCCTCTGCTGCATAAACGCAACTGGATGTAAATAAATGTAAATGTTACAGAAGCTTATTGAAAGTGTGCCACAGCTATGTGCTGTAATCGGCTAAATGTTCAATTAAATTTCAGAGAGTGTGATTTTTCTTTTAGATAGTTAGTGTATGAAAAAATCAGTGGTGATAATGGGTTTTAGGTTGCAGATTATTTAAGTTCTTATACTTGGAAAAAGCAGACTAACAGATAATTCAAATATTATAGTTTCAAAAAGCATTTGAAACGAACAAGGAGAAGAAATGCTACAAAAATAATTAATGCTGCTTTGCAATCTAGTTTGAACTCCATGTTTCACTTTTTCAGGACTGAGAGCTGCCAGCTGACTTAGACTTAACAATTAAACCAGTTATGTCTGCTTTTATACATGAACTGCAGCTGTCAGCTTTAGAGCCTCCGCAAGATAATACAGTTCCTTAATGTGTGTTAAGAAAAAGTGATCACCTTCAGCAGAAATTAGTGTAGCACCAGTTAAATGGAAACAGCTGCGGCTGTTTCAGTCATTTTAATGTAGGACTAAATGCTAATTGAACCCTATTCAATGGCTGAATGTAGCCAAAGGTTGGTTTACAAGTGGACACAGACTGAGTGCTGCTCCATAAAATCACTTTAAAGGCTCATTTATGCTCTACACTAAATCCTCACATAGACATGAACTGAGCCTTTTGTCATTCTTCTGCATCCTTTGCATGTGTATTTTTATCTGTTTTCTTAGCGCTTACAAATGTGTGTCCAGATGTAGCAAACGGAAGAGTACCACTAGAAATTGTGGAGGCAGTGTTGCATAGTACAGCTGACGCAAGACCATTGAAAGGAACAAAGAAGAAAAAGCCATGACAATGGCTGCACACCACAGTGTACTGTGCTGTCTTTTTGTTTCTTTCTGAGAATGCATATTACGATGATTTCCTCACCGTTGCCATGGCAGCATTCTGAAAAAAATAAAAAAATTGAAACGTGGTTTCTCAGGCTTGGGACACTGATGTACATAATAAGTGTCACTTCCATCAAAATGAGTTAGCAACACATATTTTTAAGGTCATAAAGTTACATATTGCTACTTTAAACTGTACACTCTGCAAAGCTTGGCTTTTTACCAATAAGTGATATCCCCCTAACATGCAAAATGTATTCTATTTAGATAAGACAGAAATTTATCTTTTTAACTCTCGAGAAAGATGCTGCATATTGTACAAATCCTTAAAGCACATTGAGGTGTAATGCTGGTTTCACCTGCATGGATTGGGGAATTAGGCAGAACTGAATAAAAGCAAAGTTTTTGAAGACAACCTTTTACAGTCGCTGCAGACTAAGGCTCCAGTTCCAGAACGATGACCCCAAAAACTGCTAAAGCAACCTTTTTCTGATTGACAATCTATGCTATGCATGACCAACGTTTTACTTACTGGCGACAGCTTTACCAACCTACATCCTATCATATATTAGGCTGGATGGCAGCTTGGTCCAATTTTTCTGCTGTCACACGAGAAATCTTCATTTGAGTCCTGCAAGAAACTTTCCCTCATGTATTACCTTTGATAAATCTGTTTTACTGTGGTTCATCCATGAGAAAATTAATTAAGAAGATTTAATAATTTTTGTGAGAGACCTGCAGCTGTAGAGGAATGCTGACAAGAAGGTAAATAAATGGCCTTAAACCACAAGAAACAGGCCCAAATCTGAAAAAAAAAAAAAAAAAAGTTAAAAGAAGAAAAAAATAAATAAAAGTACTAATTTCACAACTGGTTCTTTGGAACAGGGGAGTGTTGACTAGAGATGGATTGCTTCTGTCTGTGTGCCAGTTGTAACACTGTCTGAAGGAGGAACATTTTTTTTTTTGCTCCCTGTAACAACTTAAAGTCAGCTGGTATCTGGAAAGAAAGCCAGATGGCCAGAAGGAAAAAAAGAAAAACAAATTTACAAAACCATTTTAAAACACCAATTTTATGGTTATGGACAGCAAGAAAACTCTTTAAAATGTCGTATATCTGCTAGAATTGTTAGCCAGTGATTGGCCTCATAATGATTGACCAGTCAACCAAAGTCCCCCTTTGACTAAAACCATAAATTTCCTCACTGTAAAGTTTAAAGTGGGGTGTGCTTTAGCATCCAGAATCTTAATGAGATCAACCAATTAACCAAATGACATGCATAAATTTAAGGCTGCATGTGCACTTACAGAAACAGAACACCACAGCCCACCAGACACCCATTCCACACCTCCTTTTGTCTCGCAGGCAGACAGCAGGCCATGGCTGCAGCAGTGGCCACAACAGGCTGACTTCTCCCCCGAGGGCCTGCGTGGTTCAGCTTTGCTGCAGATCCCCCTTCTCTTTCTACCACTGTCCTCAGGGAGAAGGACCTCCAAGCTGCTGTGGGGCTGACGATGAGGCAGATGCCGGCCACTCAAAGTAATGGGAGGTCCGGAGAGTGGGGGATGACACGACTCCTCTTACGTTCCCATGCCCTGTGGCACACTTGTGTCACACTCCTGCAAGTAATACAGATGATAACAGCGGAGAGCTTGCAGTGTCCATCTGCTCCTCTCACAAAGCCGCACACATCCTCTTCCATGGAGAGATGCAGCAGATATTAGAGATGCTGTCAGTGCACATGTTGGACATGAGCCTTCCTGCCTGGCTGAGGGTAGCAGATGATGATGGCTTCATGTGTGTGACATGAGATATATGACAAAATGAGCCACACATACGCAAGAGATCAATGCTGCAGGAGTCAAAATGTCACAGCGTACAAAAATTTAATAAAGAAACAAAGACAGAGAAAATAAATCAAACAGTTAAACTGTTATCTGTGGCTTGTAAAAATGACTTTTTACACCTGTTGAGTCAGTTTCTCATTTTACTAAAACCAATCATGCCAAGATAAATATTTGCATTTAAGTGTGGGTTGTTTCATTTCATACCTGATTGAGGTTTTATTTAATTTCTTTTAGTGGGATTCATTAGAAAATTACTTTAACCCTCAAAAATCCTCACTCCTAAAAGATGTTTATTTTTTTGTTGTGTTTTGTGTGCAACTAACTAACTAACCAACTAACTAACTTACTAAATAATTAAATAAATATTTTGACAGAAAATGTTCTGCATTCATTAAATATGCATCAAAATCACATTTAGGTAATTTTTTAGCTAATTATTTTTAGATAAAATAAATAAAATTATGGAATATTTATGAATTAAATACTACAATCAATTAAAAACAATAAAACGAAAGAAGAAAAAGCCTTCATGAGAGATGAAATTGTTTTACTTCAGCCCTCAAGGGCTGCTGTCCTTCAGGTTTGAGCTGCTTTCCTGCTACTTGGGCTCAAATTAATGGCTCTTAACAACCATGTGCAGATCTGAGAACAAGGTTTTAAGGAGATCTGCTTCATTTTTATCAAGTATGTTGAAAGGAAACAACAAATCTGCAGGGTAGTGGCCAGAGCTGGTCAGCTGGAAGCGTGGACTTCAGTCATGGAAACAATATTCTTCATCTATCAGGTTCCAGGTTTCTTGTTTAGCAGCTCTCAGCTTTGAATGATGGAGCCTCATTATGGACCATATAATTTCAGTTTAAACAGGTTCATAAATTTGATCTCACATTAAGATCTTCACCGTCTGTTGGTTATGGCTGTGAGTCGATACATTTATCTTGAGCAAAAGTTTTAAAATGTTTTCTTTTAACTCTACTTGGTCTAAAAAAAAAAGTGATGTGCAATAAAAAATAAAAAACAGAATACAAACAAAAAATGTATTTTTTCATGGTTTAAAAAAGGCAGAATTTCCAGCTGTTGCATAAAATATTTCTGTATCATATCAACATGAATGAAAATAAATGACTGTCATCCAAGAGGGACAGTAGCTGTATTAGGATTTAGTTGCATAAACTCTAATAAGTGTAGAGCACCAAACCTATTATTAAACTCACATGACCTCTTTTTCATGTAACATTTACTCCTCTTGTACACATATTTCCAGATTTAAGCCATTTATAGGTAGTTTTCACCATTAAAGCTCAGTTATACTGAATATTCTCCTCTGGATTATTGTAACAAAGTACTCGTTAACACAAAGTTAAAAACACATGGGACATTAATTAAAGTTTGACTTCACCTCTGACATTTGATCCCACTGGCAAAATGTCAAGAAGGTCAAATTAAAAGATAAAACAAAAAGCAAAGAAAAAAGAAGAACAAAAGTATTTCCACCTGATTCAGAGTTAAATAATGAGCTACACTATTTAATAGTGTAGCTCATTATGTCTGATAGAGAGCTAACAAAGATGATTTTAATCTTCTCTGATTTTGGTTGTTTTAGATTTCATTTACATAAATAGTTAAAAATTAACGATGAGGCTTCCTGCAACCATTCTCCATTTTTCACCAGTTTTTCTGCACATTTACCAGAACCCAAACAAGAGAGTGCCAGCGGCCTGAGGAGACATAGAGGACAACAACTGAAGAATGAAGAATCTTCATGGTATTAACATTTACTTTTATTAAGTTTATTAATTGGTTTATTTTATTTAGAGTTAC
>JBAMHW010000017.1:251971-279634 GCA_037177495.1 Rhadinocentrus ornatus
ATAGATAGATAGATAGATAGATAGATAGATAGATAGATAGATAGATAGATAGATAGATAGATAGATAGATAGATCTAGATATATTGTTTGTACAGTACCAATCAAAAGTTTGGACACACCTACCTATTAAATCCAATGTCGAAGAGTGTCCAAAGTTTTGATGAAAGTTTAATTCTGAAGAATGTGTTGCCAAGGCAACTTGTTACGTTAAAACCACAGAGTCTCATCTTCATGCCTTAACTGATGTGTGAGGTGTTGAACAGGAGAGGAGGGGGCAGCCTGTTCTCCATACAAGGCCAAGCATTCTGTGTGTGTGTATATATATATATATATATATATATATATCATGGAAAATTGTAATTTTTTTCTAGTTTATGAAAACAGCCCACAGTGACACAGCATATTTCCTTAAATCTTGCCACACACAAAACAAAGAATTTTGCTAATTATTTAAGCCAATTGCTTATAAATTTGATGTTATGAAATGGATCTTTTGGGTTGTACATTATAGTTGTAGTCCTGTACGTGCCTGTATGAGCCTAATCAAAAGCAGAGTGAAGCTGTGGTGTGGATAGCTGGAAGTACTGTTCTTCTCTTTGCTTGTACAATGACTGTTTGTTCGAACAAAACGGGTCATTGTCACAGTATTATTCCTACATTATTTCTATTCAGTCTCCGGGGCTCAAACATGCAACATGCAACTGATTTATAAGCTACATGCAGGCTTAAGAACTGATTATTTTCTGAACCTTCTGAAGCAGTTCCTTTTTACTTGGCTATTACTATTGACAGTGCATGACAGTAACTCTTCACAAGTACCATATTTTGGATTTATTCATATCCTTAGTAGATCATAGCTAGTTTGTTTTATCTACAGCCTTTTAAAAGGTTAATGTCTTCCATCAGCCTGGATGGTTTGGTTGTCTAAAGCGGCCGCTAAACCAAAAAACTTTGTCTGGGAAAACTTTAGGGTCTGGGTGGGAAATCTATCCATCGCTCTGGAAGATCTCTACAATGTTTCAGGACTGCAATGAACTGTGACTTAAATGTGCTGTACAGGTTTGCATGGTGATATGTCCCAGCCCAAACTCAGAGTAAAATGATTCAGCCTCCACATCTTTATCTCCACCCACAGCTTTAAATCATGCTGCATTCACTGTATCTTACCTTATCTCACACCATCTCAGATGTGGAAAGTCAGAAATCTTTTGCAAATATTTGTCAACAGTAATTTGTCAGCTTTCTGGTACTTTTCAAAGTGTTTTATTAGATCAAGATTAGCATGTGAAACAGTTTGTTTTACTTGGTAACAACAGGGACAAAAGTGGAGCTGCTGTGCTGTTCCGCTGTATTTTTACCAAACCATGTTGGATACATTTAAATAAGACCTTAGAAAAATATTGCAACTTGGGGAAAAAAGGTGGAATTTATTGCTTGGTCATGAAAATGGTCAAAATGATATTTTGCTGAACTCCGCTTTAGCTTTGATTACAGCACATGTTCACAGTCATCATTTCAGTGTGCTTATGCAATGTTACAACATTCATTTATGTCCCGGATATAAATTCATTAATAAGTTTGAATATTGATCTTATTAAAAAATCAATGCAATCCGGGTGGTGGAGGAGACAGACCGTTCAGTAAAGTCTTCTCCAGCAGATCACAAAGATTCTCTTAAGTTAATGTCTGGACTCTGTGATGGTCAGTTCCTGTATCAAAATGATGTTTCCTGCTCCCTGGACCACTTTATCACAATTTAAACCCACTGAATCCGGCTATTCCCATCCTGAAAGATGCCTGTGCTAACAGGGAAGAAAAAATCTACCATAGGCAAAACTTGCTCATTCAGTATATTCAATAAGTTATTTTCTGGGTGCATAATGATACTGATGTGACCCCCAGATGATGGATGGGTACAGCACTTCATCCTCCACTTTTCTTACCATTTCTCACCCATTACTCTGTAACAGGTTAAATCTGGACTCATCGAATCACATGATTTTTTAACTATTGCTGCTAAAACCAGTCAAGTTAAAGCCTAATTTTTCAGTTATTTCACTGATAAAATGTTTTAATGAAGGTTTTGTCTAAATATCTGTAGATTAAATTGTGCATGTAGATATACTCTTACTCATTATCCTGAGTTCTGCTGTTGGTTTTCTCCAGGAGAGTGACATGCCAGATGAGGTGAACATTGACGGTTTGATTGACCTGCCTAATGATGAGGAACGAGTCCAAAAGTTAAAGGTAACATCTGTTAGTGAGGATTTGTGATAAAAAGCTCATATGACTTTACAGTTTGTGACAGAAACATATTGTTTTCTGTTGATGACAGAATATTGATGACGGTCTGCGTTCATGTTTGTTTAAACATTATCTTTATCTGTTTGAACAGGAGCTTCTTCACAAGTGCAGTAACAGCACAGAGGTATGTTTAGATGTTCCCATGGACTGACTCATGAGGCATATTACATATGCAAATGTATACCTCACATGCTCACAAACAGGTGGCCAAACTGACACTGCAACATTTGATCTTTCAGCCAACTGTCACTCCAACTGCCTCAACAATAGTTTTCTGTGCTCTCCTGCCTTCTTTCCGCCCTAGTTCAACGCAGAAACAATGAGTCCTTTGGGCTCAAACGCCAGCCTCACAGTGGCCTGGTTAGATGTTCAATCACTGGAAAGAGAACATTGAGAGGCAGTGCTGCAGCTTTGTACGACTCTGATGTAGGATTTTTCCTACTAAATTATCAAACACTGTTTAAAAGCATTAAAATTTGTTCTGCTACTCCTCAAGCTGGATCCTAATGGATTCCTTCCAAATAAAACTAAAAGTGATAGAAACTAGCTCCACAGTTAATATTTTGGTGTCATAATCTTTGGGTTTTAGTTCTGTTTTGGGTTTAGTTCTTGTTCGGGTTCTGTTTCAAGTCCTGTTACATCAGTCCTTTCTGTATGCACCTCATTTCCAGCTGCCACAACTGCTTTTCAGTTGCAAACTGTCACACCTGCTCCATATTTGCAATTTTAGCCCTCACTTTAAATAATCCAGGTTGTCGTTTGCTCAATTAGGACCTCGCATATCTTGGAGATGCCACCATGGCATCGATTTTGTCCCCCATCAGTTAGCTTAGAAAGCTCTTTCTGGCTAAGAATTGTGTAAAATGATTATAAAACTATTAAATTTGTGACTTTGGTACAGGTTTAATCTTTTTAACTTGTTTAATTAAACTGATGCTGATTTAGACCATTTTAAAGCAATATAAGATGCTTGTCACATCTCTTGACATTTGTTTGTTTTGAATTTTTGTTTGAAAAATAAGTTAAAGAAATGTGAAAAATTGCTGAAAGTCTTGGAATACATGCAGTCGGTTTTGTTAAAGACCGTTGCAGTTTCTACTTGTACTGTTGCCAAAACACAACGCATCTGGGTACTGGGTTTCTCACCAGGCAGTAAAGGCTCAGATGTCACAATAATAAACTTTGAGCTGTGGGATTATAAATATTAAAATATCTAGTTTAAAACAAAGTGCTGCTCTCCCAGGACCCTCCTACTCCTCATATGGAGTTGCCAAGTGTGTCATATCGGAAGTTCCTGGGCCTTTGCTGAGTGCATGGGATGACCTGTGTTGTGGCTTTAGGCTATAAATAAACAAAATTAAATATGAACCTTGAAAATATTCAGCCACGAACAAAAGGAAGAAAGACTAAGTTACACTACTTTTTCTTTCTTCCTATGAGTTAATGCTGTTATTCCCAAAAAGGGAAAATGGTAGAATATCACTCGTTCTCACTGCAAATGCCACTAAAAAAGTGTAGTGATTGCTTTTACCTTACTGGAAATCTGAAGATTTAAACCAGGATAATCAATCTTTCATCCATCCATTTTCTATTCTAATTCCAATTCAGGGTCACGGGGAAGCTGGAAGCCTATCTCAACAATTAGCAGGCGAGAGGTTGCTAATCTATCGCAGGACCAACACAGAAAGATAAATAACCACTCATACTCATTCCTAGGAGAATTTAAAGTGATTGATTAACCTAACATGCATGTCTTTGGATGGTGGAAGAAAGCCACCAGGAGAGAACCTACGCATACACTGGGAAAACATGCAAACTCTACACAGAAAGACCCCTGTTTGAACCCCTCCTAAAGCTCAAACTCGTGACCTTGCTGTGAGACCATGGTGCTAACCACCGGACAGCTAGGATAATTTCTGTATAAAACAATAACATGCTTTCAGTCAAATCAATATGAGCTTTCTTAGCTTGTTTAGCTATTTTAATGCTTTTAATGCTATTTGTATAGCTAACTCTTTTTCTCCGTTATTTACCACTTAGTCCTACTAATATATAAAATCGCATTTGCAAAGGATACTGAGCCAAGATAAAGACCGTACAAGTCAGTTTAATATATTTATAGAAAAAAAAAAGAACATGAAGATAGCGCCTGCTAGCTTGGCAGATGCTAGTTAAAATCAGCATATCTGCAGTTAATTAAAATCAATGTTCACATTGACTGCTGTAATTTTGTCTAATTGTGAAATTGAAGGATTTTGAGTGTTTGTTAGATAAAACGGAGACATACTCTCTTACAAGACACACTAAAACATATCTTTCAATATCGTATTGGACTAGAACGGGGCTATTCAATTTGGTCCCACAAGGGCAGCATTCTTGCAGGTTTTCAATTTTTCCCTGCCCCAACACAGCTGACTCAAATTAATGATTCATTCAACTTCTTACGTTGTTGAATCCAGTTAAATTTTTTAAGTATTTCTTCAAAAAAATAAATAAATAAAACAAATTGATGATGGCATAGATGTTTTTACCTTAAAAGTGAACAATGGAGGACATGGCTATCTAAAGCTTATCAGATTAATTTAAATTATTGTAACTCAATTTAAATAAACAAGATGTAGAATATTCTTTAAAATTAAGATTGCGCAAACAAATTTGACCGACTTTTTTTAAATTTTAACTTCTTTTTGATCTCCTCTCTGTCATCTGTTCTGGTTGCTGTGTTCATCTTCAGATCTTCATCACGGAGCTGTTGGCCAAGCTTGAAGGAGTTCACAAACAGGAAGAGCTGCAGACCGAAGGCATCGAACATCCGGTCATCTGCCACAGCTATCATCGCCATGAGCCTTACCACTTTAACAACCCACAGCATCATTCACACCGTTCACACCACCACATCCATGGCAAAAACCAGAGCCTCTGATGACCTCCGTTCCACATAAACGCACTGTTGGACATGAAAACATAAAGGGTTAGTTATGTTGGACTATGCGAGTAAATGTCAATGAAGGTTTGAATATAACTCTTAAAAAATGCTCTTTTTCTATGACTAATACTGTACTAAAGAAAGCATAAAGAAAGAAACTTAAGAGAACAGCCAGCCTTACCATGTTTAGAGACCAAAAAAATAAATAAATAAATCTGATAATTAATGCTACAGCTTACTCCCTGATTGTCTAGCAGTTTCATGATGATGACAGATGAAGGTCTAGACAGAACAATACCAACTGTAAAACCTCAATATTTGGCTTAAAGTTAATTTCAAGCAGTTAAAAATTAATCTGTATCTCTAACAATTGTACATTTTTAAGTTGTTGCCATGGAGGAAAAATAATTATTGTCTTACAATGGCATTAATGGGACTCTACAGGTTATTTTCTTCTTCACTCTGCTAATCTAGTTAGCCTCTCCTAGCTCAGTCTTTGCAGCTAACAGTTAGCAAGTGCTATTGGCTAGTGTCCACTAGCTTAGCCAGGTTGGCAGATGCTAGCCCCTATTTGTCCCCACCAGCTTCTCATTTTCATTAGTTTTTTATGGGCAATGCCAAATATATGTACATCACACCTAGCAAGTAGTTGGAAATGGTTTCTTTAGTTTTTAGTGTGAAACATAGTACTGAGACAATTTTAATTAACATGGCAAATGCAGTTATATGCAGCATGAAAACATGATATATATTTTACCACACTGGATTAAAATAGTCACTACTATGTCTTATTTCACTTTATTGATATTAGTTAACTTTAACATTTCTAGCATTTGGAATGGAAAAAAATAGTGTTTTTGTAGGTAGGTTTTAAATGGTATTATTTAAAACTTTAAACTTTACAACTTATTTAAAAAAATTAAGACATTGCTTGAGGATTTTAGGACATCCAATGTGGTTTGTGACACTGGACTGATCTATTTGTATTGTTAAAGCATTGTTGCATTTTAATTGTGTCACTCAGTCCTTGTGTTTTTTAATTTTGTTACATTTCCAGTAATGTCTCTTTACTTAATTTGATGCTGCTAAGAGATGTTGGTCTTTTGCAGAAAACTATTAAAAAGTAATACTAATAAAATAATTTCTATCAGTGTGCGTTGTTTTCTTTACTGTTTTCCAGTCCATGATGAATGGAGACAATGTGGGTTATCTGAATTGGTCAGACAACAGTTTCAAACCCCCCCAAAAAACAGTTGATCTTGCTCTGTCTATATGTTAGTCCACCCACCAACATCATACAACTCGTATATAATCACTGGCCACTTTTTTAGGTCTATCTTGCTAGTACGTCGTTTGACCCACTTTTGTCATCAGAATTGCTTTAAATTTTGGTGTCATATTAAATAAGGTGTTGGAAACATTCCTTTTGTGAGATTTTGCTCCATATTGATATGACACAGTTGCTGCAGATTTGTCGGTTGTACAACCATGATGAAAATTTCCCATTCCACAACATCCCAAAGCTGTTCAATTGGATTGAGATCTGGTGACTGTGGAGGCCATTGGAGGCCAGTCCATTGTCATGTTGAAGAAAGAAGTTGGAGATGATCTGAGCTTTGTGACATGGTGCATTATCCTGCTGGAGGTAGCCTTCAGAAGATGCTACACTGTGGTCATAAAGGGAGGAACATGGTCAGCAACAAGACTCAGGTAGGCTGAGGTGTTTAAACCATGCCATGTTGGTTCTAATGGGTCCAAAGTGTGGTAAAAAATACCCCCCTCACCATTAAATCAGCAGCATGAGCTATTGATCCAAGGCAAGATGGATCCATGTTTTCATGCTGACCATCTGAATATAAAGCTGAGAGGATTAACTTACCCTTAGAATTCTGGGAAGTTGAACCAAAAGGCCACCTTTGTTTGAGAGGTCGCATTTTAATGACTCTTCGGCATATGTGTGCACTTATGACTCACTGACAGGAGACATCGTTAAATAATGGCAGATGTTTTATTCTAAATCTGTAAAACTATTCCTTGCCTAAAAGACAGGAAATGTAACAACAACAACAAAAAAGGTCAACATACCCCACTCTTCCTTACTTATTAAAGAGAACTTTCATGGAGGAATTCACATGACCGATGAAGCTTTCAATACAATTATACACGTGTTAACTTATTGATTGTTACACATCCTTTTTACTGTGCTTGTGAAGCAAGGAAGAGGTGTTAGCTGAGACATTAGTGTTTGATTTAACCATAGTGATGTCCTTTTTGCAAGAGTGCAAAATTTAGAAAGAAATGGCAAAACTAGAAGCTAATTTGCAAAAATCTAAAAAAATGAATTTTATTGGAGCTGTAACAATGACTTTTCCAACAGGCCCTTAGTTATGGGGGCTCTAGTACTTGCTGTCCTTCCAGGCCCAAGCTGTAAACCTGGAGCTTTCATCCCAGCCTTCATACTGGAAGCTCCTTCTATAGACAAACAAGCATGGATACTGGGTATGGTAACTTGATAATATAGACCACATAGGAAGCTGAGATAACTTAGCTGGTAGCTAACTTTGGGTCCTCATAGTAATGCTAACTCTAGTGCTAACAGTTGGATCTGATATGGAGTACAATTCTACAAGCACATTACAACCTAAGATAAACAATTATGGAAACCAGCTAGATGGAAAAACTCCATTTTATTACAGTCGTGTGTACAAGCTGTGTGCAACCTACCCCATGACTGTTTATGTTTGAGGTGCATTAAGGCACAAACGCAGTTAAAACAGAATTCTTTTAGCATCCTTCATGTAGCTAAATCAAATGCTTTACGATGAAAAAGTACAAAAGTGGAGCTGACTGTGTTGCAGTCTGTGGGTTTTCTTGTGATTGGGTGTAAATATTGTTCTTTGGTCTCTTCAGCTAATGGCATGTTCTGCTACTTGTCAATTTGCTTAGTCTTTGTTGTCTTCTGCTCTGTGGTTAGTTAGCGGTTCTCCTCTGTCCATGGTTTGCATTGCAGTTCTGTGTAGTTTCTTGTTCTTGGTAATAGTTTTTCTCTGTTAGTCTCACTAATGATTCCCTAGATGTCCTGGGCTATATCTTGTCATCAGATCAACATACTATTGTTTGTTCCATGTTAGTCAATGTCATCATTTACTAGCATTCTTTGTCCTAATCATCACTTCCAGTACTTGGCACTTTGATTCCATGGTTTCCTTTCATATATTGCCAGATTTTTATTGCCGCCTACCAGAAATCAGTTCAGCCTTGTGCCCAGTCACTTTTAGTTTTGGATTCCCTGCTCTAGCAATGCTTTGGTTTAGTGTGTTTAGTTTTGTGCTCGGGTTTACCATATATTAAATATTTTTGCAGCTTCAGAGTGTCTTTATTTTGTGTTGAGATCAAACACAAGTGATGAAATGTTAGCCTGTTTGCACCATTTAATACTGCTTAAACAACCCTTGATCTCTAGTCCTTTACTCTTTGGCAGAAGGCATCACTTCTTGCTCTACTCTGTTCTGCACACTAGGTGGCAGGAAAGAGCTACTTGTAATGCAAGGATGTTTGGGAAGTGTAAAAGGTGGTCTGAGAGCACATTATTGGTGCATTACTTTGCTTTATTGTCTTTTAATCAATATAACAAGGAGTCAGCCACACACATATTCAAGTCTGTTTCTGTAATAATGTTTGTCTGCTTTGTTTGTGTGAGATTAGAGCCCTGCTGTGGCACACCCTGGCCTTGAAACGAAGCAGTTAAGCAAAGACAACATAGCAGCGGCAGCGGTGATTGTCAGATCAGTCCACTTAGTCTTCCGCTGAGGAAAAAAATGCACTCTGATGCTGTTAGAAAGGAATTTCTACTCAAGGTTATTGAAACTGAATCGTCCTTATAGTTTAGTTTCTATTCTCTCAAACAATAAAACAGCCACACAATCACAGAGATGTTGAGTAAAGCTAGTATAAAACATTCTGTCCTCATCCACTGCTCAGCTGATGCAGTTAGTGTAATAAAAAGGGTCCATTGGGTGCAAGTGTGTGTGTGTATATGTGTGCGTGGGGTGCAGGACGGGGTTGCGGTGGGGCCTAGAGTCAGTGGTGTAGGTGAGGAGGGTGGGAGGACGGGACGGGCCTTTCCTCAGGAAAACATATCACCTTCTACCACAATAGAAAGCGTCAGGAAACCGCAGGCAGCCACATTGCTCTCTTGAGTCACCCAGTACTTTCAGACACACTCTCACACTCATCGGTCTCTTTCTCTGACACACACACATGCTCCACAGCCTGGCAGCTCACACGGCCAGCACACTCCAGGATGACATTGTATTGAGACGCAGCAAGGCACTGTTGTCAGGTAAGTCTCGTTTTCTGCACAGAAAAGATGCTTTCATTTTCAGCTGGAAGCTGTTTTTCCTGATATATCAGAGCAGCTGTTGCTCCAATAAAAAAAAACTGTTTAGACATTTCTTTGTTTGTTATTGTGTTGATATATATTTTTATTTTAACAATTGTTTGCAATATTTGCTGCCCAGTCATTAGATGTATTTAGGCAGAAATCCTTAAAACAGCAACTATAATTCCCCATTTGACTGTAATGAATAATAATTTATGCAATTGAGGAACTTGTCGTTTTTTATGTAAGATGAATAAAGAAAACCCAGATTTGAAGTTTTTCTTCATTATTATTTTGTTTGATAATCTAACCTTAATAAGGGCTGCTTATCTCTCCAGTCCTCTACCACTGTAATGAGAAAACATTCATGAGATGAAATTTACAAATAATGAGAAAATGGAGAGCATACAAAGGCTTTATAAAATCTAAATTTTATGGATGTGTCATGTAGAAATATTTTTCCAAATCTAATTTTACAGTCTGTCGGTTGTTCAACTAAATCCTTAATAAAAGTTTTATTTTAAAAAAAGATTATATTTCTGGCATTGTGTAACTGTGTATACTGATAATTCTCATTAAACTGATATTTATATGGTGATTAAATTATTCAAATGCCAAAAAATTAAACAGCTGACATCAACAAATGATTGTATGGATATACATGTGTGCATGTAAAGGTCTGTGTAACATGAAAAGAAAATGAATATAACAGTACAACTGCTTAAATACTTGAATTTTGTATCAGAAAGGTTCTCATTATTATGTTTGCAGTCGATTTGTTAAATTTATTAAATGTTATTAATATGTAAAATTTGCATTTTTACATTTATATTGCTTTAGGTTTAGTTCTAATCTAAATATAAAGTCTTAAAATATCTTGCATAAACCTTAAAAACAGGACAAAAACAGGTTACAGTGATGCTGTAGGAGTTTTAAACACTTGTTCTTTATAAGGGAAAAATAATCTCACAATTTCTTTGATGCTTATATGAAATTGATCACTTAAAAAGCTTTTTCTTTTCCTTTTAATTGAAATCCCATAATTTCATTCTCCTACAGCAGCCTATCAGGGACAAAATATACAGCCCCTATTATAGTGCAGGATTTGTGATTGGACATATATTACATGTTTTACTGGAAAAGCATTTGTGTCAAATATTTGTAGAAAAATAAAAAATAAAGCAAAAAAAACAACTTTTTCAGTTTGTGTGGGGGTTTGTAAAGATTTACCCAAGAAATCTGAGTCTATGCTTTGAGGTCTTGAGAGAGAACCTCAAGGAAATGATATGAATCAACTCCTTTCAACTCCCTTCTCATGCTTTAAGGAAGCGTGTGAACCCAGTGGTATGTTAAGTCAGACAGAGGACATGCATTGTTTGTGTAATTGGACAACATGTAAATAACAACAGACTGATGTGGTTCCAAGAATTATGACAACACAAGAGTAATTGAACTTTTTAGGTCACCTCGCAGTAAGATTGCTCCTGGTTTAATTTTGCAACCAATTTTATTAAAATTTGATGCATTTAATGATTAAAAGGATCAAATGTCACATCTGTAATCTGTTAAAAAAAAAACCAACCAAACATTTAATTGACGGATTCTCCTGACTTCAGTTTGCTGCCTGTAAATATAGTTTTTCTTCAAATGCCTTATTTCAGGCTTGGTTTTAATTTATTTTTCAATGAACATATATATATATATATATATATATATACATACATATATATTGCCTCTGGTTTAAGGCTGTGCTGGGGCTTTTTCTGTGTGAAGGTTGCATGTTTGCATGCTTGCATGAGTTTCCTACGGGTGCTCTGGTTTCCCTCCACAGTTCAAATACATGCATGCCAAATTAATTGGTTTTTCTAAAATGGCAGCAGGTATTACTGCGAGTGTGCACTCCATTGTCTTCCACAGTGTCCAGCCTGTTGTCACTACAAAATGTGAAGTTATATATACTCAAATATTCATGCTAAAGAACATGTTTTCTGCATTTATTCATTCATTTTGTGCCACTAAGGCACAAGGCACTGAGACTTGGCAGCTGGTGATCCAGGAAAAGGATATTTTGTTGTGATAAGTTATTATAGTTAGCATGCTTACATGATGCTTGACTAAATTAATCGTGTTAGTTCAGCCAAGACTAAACTTTCATATTTCTGCATATTTCACATCTTTTTGTAAAAACAGTAAAGCATAAGTGTATATTAATACTGTAACTGGGACAGGGTGAAATTGTAAGGGATCATTGCGCATAAAAACTCCCAATTTCTCTTCTAGGCCTTCCACCCCTGCACTCTGCAGACATGAGGGGCCACTTTCTTTCATGATTAGGGATGAAAGAAAAGTGTCATCTAGTCCTTCAGCTGAGGCTATTGGGGGGTGTCTATGAGGTAGATGAAATTAGTATTTGATCCCTTAAAGAAAAAGAGAGCACTTTACCTTTGGAAAATGGGAGTTTAGGGGCCACAAGGAGGATTAGGATTGAGTTTAACTTTTCATGGTAATCTCACAGTTTAATGTGAGACTGGGTTGTTGTGCTAGCTCTCTGATGGACTGCTGAGTTGTCCAGGTTGTACCCTTCCTCTCACCCAGGGTCAGTTAGAATAGGTCCAAGGAGGGAAAAGTCTGTGTAGACTAGCAAACGGATGGATAAAATAGTGCTTTTCTTTTTTCTTTTTAATAAAAATAAACAGTTTGACAGCTTTCAAAGAGAACAGCAACAAAATGCCTGGATTTAATTCAGTTTTTGTTTAATTTTTTGCTTCCATCTTTCAATACAATGTCCAGATGAAACCATACAGAAAACTCTCAAAACTAAAGTATTTGCTTTCTCAAACTCTCCTCATAGCAAGTGACTGCAGGTAAATTTAGTAAAGAAATATGTTTCTTTACTTTAAAATATCTTTAAAGGGTGTTCGGTCATGTTTCCTATTTTCTTAGTGATTTGCATTACACAACCAGCACAATGTCGGACGTTTTGATTACTGTTACATAAATTGTCTGACTGCCAAGCTGCCATATTTGGACATTTCACAAGTCCTATTTCCAGTATCTCTCAGGAATTAGGTGTTTGTTTTTGTAGGTCTCAGTATTACAAAATCACATTGCTAGGTGTCAAAGAATGTTCAGTATGTTATTAAGTCTCTGAAGTTTGATGTGTTATTTAAAAGATGCTTGGCTAAACGTTTTGACAGCATCTTTTACATTGTTTCTGTTTTGCAGTTTGTTAATTATCGGTTGCAATCATGCCCATTCTAAAAAAGCTGCCAGGAAGGTCCAAAAGCTGCCATGAGTTCCCTAGGGTGAACGGAGAACTGATCCTCCCTCGGCTAGACTTGGACTTAAGGGACCTGAATGACCTGAATGACCTCAAAGAGCTGAACGACCTGAAGCATCTTAGCAAAAACCTAAATCCCTTCGAGGATGTCGACCTGGTTGAAGATGAGAGAAGCGGGGGTGATCTGGGCCTCATCATGGGGGAGGTCAGAGGTAACCCCCAGCTCAGGACCTCCCGTGATGGAGAGGAGGAGGAAAACGAGCTGAACGCAGAGAGGCATGGAGCGGGGAACCCTAAGGGGAAGCCGCTCAGAGGGACTCTGGAGCGCATCTGTGGAGTGTCACCCCTGAAAACCCTTGGAAAACTTGGGAAAGGACTCCGCATATCAGGACGAAATGTGTGGGGGAACAACTCCCCCCACTACAACTCTGGAGACTCAAATACACTCCCAGCTGAGAAAGAGAAAATAAAAGGACTACGAAGAAGCTCTGAGGGGATTATGACCCTGCTCCGGTAAGGAGGTGTGGGGGGAAAGAGGAATACTATGATCTTAGAAGATTAGTGTTGGAAATAATATGATTGAAAATATCAATTTTGACATTGAAACAGGGCAAATTGTTTACCTTTTACGTGTTTTTAGAACAATTAAATTTTTTTTATTTACATCCATGCACCCAGCTAGTAACAAAGAAACATCAAGTTTCCAGACTCCCACTGAACTGGGTGGAAAACATCAATTCCCTTGTTCCCTTTACTGGTCAGCAGTACAGCAGCATATAGTTTGCTTATGTGCTGAAGGCTTATGTAATATGCTATGTCAAGTTGTTAATCTACGGAACCTCTTTTGTTTTTCAATGACATATTGTTTACCTTCTGTGCTCAGTGAATGGGACTATTTTTAACTGAGGTGGCCATTCTCTGCAGCAGTACAGTTTAACAGATGTGTGAATATGTGGCATTCCAGTCATAGCTTCAAGCAGCATTCAGTGCAGTACGGTTCAAACTCAGTGCATCATGATTGTCACTGTTCTGACTCAAAGTGCTGAAAGAAAGTGTCATTAAAGATCTTTGTTGCTGCTTTGGATGCTGTTCAGATTCACAGGTCGGCGTAAGGAAGAGCGCAGAGAAAGCCTGCCCTGCGGAGACCTGAACACAGTAAACGAGGCGGAGGGATCCAGGCGATCATCCTTCCTCAGGATAGTCAGTCTGGGCAAGCTGAAGAGAGAGTCCATGTCCGACAAGGCATCCCAAGAGACTGAAGAGGAAATAGTGGAGGAGGAACCAGTGGTGAAAACCAGAGAGCCCCTTTCAGGTATTATTAAGAAAAGAAAACTAACTATTTTTACTTTATGTCAAATGCCCTATCGGACTTTTGCTAAGTTTAGCTAGAGAGTGGTATGGACATTCTCAGTCAGAGAGGTCCCCAGATCCCTGTGTCACTACAGGTCACTCATCAGTGGACTCTGAAATCAGGAAATGACTGCACTTCCTCCTACCCCAGGTTCCACTAAAAGTTCAACCAGGCTACTGTTGGCTTTCTCCACAGTGAACATTGCAGGGAACACAAGAATGTACAGAATGAGCAAGAAATAGCTCAGCTTGTTGGTCAGGAATAGACACAGCTAGTCAATGACCACAACACAAAAGCCTCTTGCATCTGTTTTATGACTGTTGAAAGTGAACAAAGCTTTCTTTTCTATTTTTAAACCTAACAGTTCTGGAGATCCTGCAGCTGGTTAACCACAGGGACCTTCTCCTGGCTGACACACACATACAGGAGCTGGAGCGAGAGTGTGAGCTACTCTCTCTGATGCCAGCTGCAACTCCTCCTACTCTTACTCCCACCCTGTGTTCCAGCACCCCACCTGGCTTTATGCCTTTATCATTCTCATCTTTAGATGAGTCCCTTAGCTCCAATGCATCCCTGGACTCAAGCAGAAGGAAGGCTAAGGATGTGGAGCTGTTGTACGAAGCCCTGCAGAAGGAAATGTGGGATGTAGTGCGAGAGTCTCTCCGCCAGCCCAGCGCTGGACCCAACCTAGGTCTGGTGGTGCTAGTAATCCAACAGGAGGAGCACGCTGATGCTACCTGGGCTCTGAGAGAGGACACCAAATCAGAGCAAGAGAACCCCCACATCCAGCCCAGCCAGCGTCCCCGACGGCTGAAAATGAAATGGAGGCAGGCAGTGGCAGAGGCTGCGGACTGGAGCCTGCCCCATCAGGTGGACACCCAGGCAGGCCAGCTGGCCTCATACCTAGAGCGGCTGAGGAGTCGGATGGTCGACGACCTGGATGCAGCCAGGAGGAATGCTGTATCCATTTATCCAGAGGAGTTTGCCGCCTTCCAGGTGTACTTGGAAAGTTACCATCGAGCTGTGGCCAAACGTCTTCGGACCATCACAAGCGGGCCGCTGCAGATCACAGATGTCTACTCACTACTGGACTGGTTCTACAACATCTACAACAGGTTGGTGATAGTTGGTGGGCATTTGCTGGAGTTTCAATGTAATAACCTTTCACTAATACATATGTATTCATTTTCTACAAGGGATGTCCTGGGCACCATTGGCAGCACATCTATTAACTACTCAACACTGGATCCTATTCTGTCCCAAGATACAGTGGACAGGCTGGAACAAGACTGCATCAGTATAGTCAGAGTAAGAAAATGAGATTTTGCACGTCTCTTCCTCAGACAACCTAGATATTATATATATATTAATCTCAAACTCTATGTTGAAGGACAAGGTGACAACAGAGCTGATCCAGGTTCTGGATGAAGAGGAGAGGCGATGGGCCCAGACTCTGCACATAGAGGAGTATCAGTCACAACTAGCGCGCTCAGTGATCCAGGTACAATGTCACAACTTCTTTGAAACTTCCATATATAACAGCTTGAATAAATATCTTCTTGAGTAACACAACTGCATTATCCCCCATATATTTAGAGGTTGAAGGTGGACTTGGACAGATCCACATCTGTGAGCCAGTTTCTGGGTGCCAGAGTGGCTCGCTGTTGTCTGATTGGACTGGCTGACTTTCTCTACAAGTGAGTGCAAACCTCAAAGAAACAGTTTGGATGGCACAGAAAAGTAGTGAAGCATTAGAACTCTAAATGAACGTGACACTCAAAATCACATCTAGTGCAAAAGATTTAAACCAGGCTTAAATAACTTCACATGAATAAGCAGAACAATTAAAATCTGTTTCCAGTTGCATTAAAAAAACAACAAATCTAGCAAGTTTTAGGCAACAAAAACCATGAAAAATAAAACTTGTAAAAATAAAGTGAACAGGTTCCAGTGTTAACACTGATATCAAACAGCAATGAATTCATATTAAATAAATTAAATCATACTTATAATGATTAGTAGAAATTAATCCCAAATGGCAAAACATATTGTTGCAGGATAGGATGTTGAAAAATAAACATTTCATAAAAAAAGGAAAAATTTATTTAGAAAAAAAATCATACTGTAAGGACGGCAGTGGGCATCAACAACTTCTGTGTATTGTGCATCTCTTCCAGGAAGTACCACATTAGCAATTTGTCATTTACTTGATCATTTTTGCATGATATCTACTCCTGAACCCGTCCCTGATCTAGACTGATGACTCAATTCATGCAAAAAACAACTAGTATATATATATATATATATATATATATATAATAACAAATGCTTATAACTCAAATACACATAATCTCGGCTCTTGATTTTCCATCTATTGACTTCAGTTTACAGATTCTCAAAAGAAACATCTGTGATTTTCAGTTTCCAGAGGAAGGTGGAGATGTTTCATGACACTCAGGCAGAATTTGGAGACAGAGGTGATGGATACGTTTCCAGGACCATAGCTCTGGTCAACTGCTGCCCTCCTCTAAGGTAGGAAAAAAGTAATGGTAATGTTTTTTATTTAAAGATTATGTGAAAGTAAATTTACTGAACGTAATATATTTTTTCCTTGATATGTTCTTTGTGACCTGCAGGTCTTTCGTGGAGCGTTGCAGGCAGTGCGACCCACAGGGCAGCGAGGAGTCGGTGCAGCGAGCCAACTCCTCCCTGGACAGGATCATCAACCAGTCAGTGAAGGTGCTGACTGACAAACTGTTTGAGAACATCAGGGTCAGTGATTCAATTTAATCTCAGTTCATAAAGCTTTATTACCTCTAATAAGATTCCCTTGGAGACAAAAATATAAGATTTTGTTGCTTTTCTGTCTCCACTCCCTAAAATCAATAAAAACTACAATAAGAAAAACACAGGATTAAAGCAAAGAAAAACAGGCCGGGAATTAATTTGTTAATAAATGTTGTAGAACAAACTAAATACAGTATATATTTAAAATATTGAGCTTTGCAATTAATGCTTTCAACTGTGCTACTTGCTTGGTTGTAGTAATAGATATTAGTGTAGTACTGATGGAGCTTTTCAGCTTTTTTGACTTCCTGTATTAGTGAAGGATATCTTGTTGGTAACTTAACAATACTACAAAAAACAAAAGCCTAGTGGTTAAATAAAGTACATTAAGCAAAAAAATATTTCAGATTATTGGCTAAATGTATAAAGGAAGTACTGTTTATGCAGAAGAATAGATCCCTCAATGTGTTATCTTCAAGGTAAATACAGTTGTAATTATTTTGCATTGTTTTATCCACATGTTTCATGTCTAAATTATCACATAATTGCAGAATTTATTGCAGAAAAGAAGAACTAATGTAAGCACACTTTGCTTCCTGCTTTGTTTTTATGTTTGTTTTTCAGCCTTTCTTTGACAAGCTGATAAAGAGAAAATGGCTGAACAACACAGAAGCCTTTGAGGCAATCGAGGCAAGCATAAAGTATCACTTCAAAAAGTTTAAAAGGATGGATATTCCTCCGTATCAGGTAAAATGTTGTTTGCTCTAGCTGAGGTGTTTCATGAATGTGTTTAAGAGTGCTAGCTGAAGCTTACATGAGGCTGATCATTGCTCACTGTTATGACTGGCAGACACTAGTGGGTGAGGTGCACAGGCGGGTCCTGGTGGAGTACGTCCGAGCCATCATGCGAGGACGGGTCATTTGCACATCCTCCAAGATGAGGAAAAGGATGGCTTTCCGTCTGCAAGATGAAGCCAAGCAGCTGAAAGGACTCTTTAAGGATCTGGTGAGACAGGTTATTATTATCTTTGATCAGACTCACATCCTTCAGTGCAACAAAGGATCTGATGAAAATAAGATCCAAAGCATCCAAGACATGCAAACTGCTGATTCTTAAAAACACAAAGCAAGTGCTGGCGAGGGAAATGCAGAGTCTAGTGGCTGTGAATGGAGCCTGACCCTTGAACTTCCTAGGTCAGGAATAACTCAGACAGTGTAGATACAGCAGTAAGCTACGAATAATGGCTGCCATCAGTGAGATGGAGATGGATGAACCCGGCTTACGTTAGCACTTGCCAAAAAGGGGAAGAGAGAGTATAACAACTAGGCCTGACGGCATGGCATTTGCCCTCTTTCTGTATGCGAGTTCAAACAAGTGTCCGTCACCTCGGCTGACAACAGGAAGCTGCTGTGTTTGGAAGGAACTTCCTGTTCCTGTCAGCTGGCTGACTTTGATGTGGCTCTAGGATGACCTTGATGGCCTTTCTTGCTGAGGAATGGCATAGATTCTCTTTGGAAACTGGGAACTTATGGGGTTGAGGGAGGATGAGTATTTAATGGCTGTCAAAAAAAGAACTTGTTATTTTTAGTGAATGCCAGGCAAAGATTTCTGCTTTTGTTTTCCTTAATATTTCAGGGGAAAAAAAACTAAAACTGGGAAAGTAGAGGTGGAGTTCCAGTCAATCAAACATTTGGCTTTGTGTCTTTAATCTGCTTTTTCCTCTGAGTGTGCTCTCTTTGACTGCTTGTCATATAATATCTGTTAAAATATCAATTTATTATGGAGTGGGGACATTTGGATCAACAACATGTTTTTCACAACATAATCAGTCAACATTTTTAAGATAACGAGAACCTGATATATAGTAACAAAACTTTGCCTTCTGCCTGCATCAGGAGTCCAACTCCTCCTGGTTGGACAGCATCATCTGCCACCTTGCTGACATCATTCTCCTGGAAGACACTCCCTCCATCCAGATGGAGGTGGCTGTCCTGGTGAAAGAGTTCCCAGACATAAGGTGAGGCTTTTGCTGCAAAATAACAGCAGTGAAATGTAAATCTTTGCCACTGGGAAGCAACTATAAAACCAGATATTCTCTGCAATGGTTCCCCAAAGGTCCTATATTTTTTATGCTTAATGCTACACATTGACTGTGTTATTGTTGGCTCAGAGCCAGTGAGAAAAAAATATAAGACTATGTGTGTTTTTTCTCTTTTTTTGTCACAATGGATCAAAACAAGGAAAAGGAGCACGGAAACATATCTGCATTACCTTAGCTATTTTTGGAGGGCAGTGAGACTCTGTTTTGGGAATGGATGAGGCAGGGAGGCCTCATGAGGCAGAGAAGGGGGGTGAGGGGGCAGCTTGTTTGTGCCCAGATTAAGACTCAGGTGACAGTTGGCAAATATAAACGCATATGACGCATAACCCTCTAAGGAGTAGACAGGAAGCTGCCGCCGAGTACTTCCTGTTCCTGCCACCCTGCAGGAGACAGACTGGTGCCATTCTTGGAATTAAAGCTGGGGAGGTGTAGAAGAAGAGAGAAAACATAGCACTTCAGACCGGGACACATGCTAACTCACTGCTAAACTCCCCTCCTTCTGTTTACTGTTTGGTATCCCCTGCCTGTAGTTGAGAGGATCAAAGCATGCCGTCTTTCCTTTAGTTTTATGGATGCATCGTTTTACTGCAGCAGCATCCTGCACGTGTGACTGTGCAAACACATGTACATCCTTCCAAAGTGAATCTTTTCTCATTATTCAGTCATGTGACTTTGTTGACCACACATATTCAAGGTTTTTTATGGAGTGCCATTGATTAATTCCTTATTTTAACGCCCTAGATTTTACTCTATCTCTTAAACAAGAAGAGCTGGGGACTTAATAGATTTATTCATGAAGATAATTAATAAATATCAATAAAAATATTTTTATTTACATGAAATAGGATTCAAAGTTGATCATATAAGTTTATTATTTTAAGGGCACAAGTAAGAGTCAACTTTATTTATGTACTGTTGCACCTTTCAAATACAGGTATATCATTAAGTGCTTTACAAAAAATTAAAAGAGATAAACAGAGACTCTTCTAAAAGAAATTAGCAAGTCGAAATATAATTAATAGCCAACCGAAAAAGAAAAAAATTTAAAAGAAACATATTCAAACCAGGACAAAAAGGTAAATTAAAAATAAGCTTATAGGTATAAGATTGTTATATAAATAATAGTAATTTCGTTGCATTTTTTGTTGCAATAACAAAAAAAGTTCTATTCTATTCTGGTCTATTCTGTATAAGCTTTATAAAAGCAAGTTGGAAGCAAGTTGAAAGTTCTGTGTTCTGTTCTGGACTTATAGATTCCTGGAACCACAGTATTCCAGTATTCTGGGATAGAAGTGCTCTATTGAGCTGTTATGGAACAATTTTCTTTCAAAGCATTTAAGAGCTTTATATAATATGAACATATTTTGATTTGTATGATCAATTAATGGGAAGGCTGTGAAAGGAGGCTAAAACAGTACCTGTCAGCAATGACAGCAGTGGTGGTTTTGGATCATTTTAAGTGACTTGTGTGGGCATTCAACTATAATTGCATATATTAGCCACTCCTAGATGTAATGAATATGTGAATGAGCTTTCCAGCATCACTTTGGGACAAAATGTATCTGATCCTGGAAATATTTTGCTGATGAAAAAAAAAAAAAAATAGAAATCTATAGAAATCTATTTTATTAACAGACAAGTCCTGGTCAAAAATCCCTTCATGTTCCCTCAGAGTAGTACAGGATGCAAAAGTAGTATAATCTAGAGAGTGATGATGTAATTGGAAAGAGAATCTTTAACATTCTCAGGATGAAAAATAATAACCTAAGATTTATCTAAATTCAAAAGCAGAAAAAATACAGGACATCCAGGATGTGATGTCTGCAACACAAGTGTGAAACTTTAGTGGGTGATTGTTGCAATGCAATATGGGGAATATATGAAGATTTACTGGAAATCTACTGCAACAAAAAAGGTAAATGACGCATCAATGGTTGTTAAATATAAGTTCGAGAAACTCCATTATAAGTACATGGAAAAAGTTTAATTTAAATGGGATGTTTTTGTCTCAATAAATCACGTCTCACATTATCATCACTTGGGCCATATTAATAGACTTCTAGAGAAAAGGTCAGTCACAGACTTTATGACTCAGAGAGGCTCACGACGGGCATTGACGACACCAGTCAGACCCAAAATCTATTAACACCAGTTGACTGTCCTTTCCTCCTTTTATCTTTCCACTCTCAAAGGAAGAAGCACGTCTCCACCCTGCTGAATGTGCGAGGAATGATGCGGCAGGCGGAGCGACAGGAGATCCTCAATGTCGTCAAAGACTTTGAATGCAGCAGTGCCCTCATTTGCCGGGATCACGCCCTCTTCTCTGACATCCCCATCACCTCGGACATGCACTGCATCAGCCTGGGATTCCTGCGCCTCGCCATGACCATCTCCAACTGGTTCGCAGAGCACCGGCCAAGGCGAAGCAGCAGGACAAGCACCAAAAATGCAGCGCAGCAGGCTGTCGAGAACGTGGAAGAAACAAACAAATTTCACAGAGAGGATTAGATATTGGTGTTAGCTGTGAGAATACTGATGAGATGTACATGCACCTTGACCAAAAAGTGATTACACTGATAAATATCATTACCAGCCATTTAAGGTAAACTTGACCTCAGGTACTGCTTGTACTTTACATTCTCACTGACATTTTTCCATCGCTACTGATGCTTTTCTTGTTATTGAAAATGTGAAGCAGGCCATGCATTTTAACAGCTAACTTTCTGGGATTGATTTATACAAACTGAGAAGTATTTAAGGAATATAAAGCATCATATTCCTCCAAAATGTTGCAAAAAGAACTGTTAGAAGATGCAATGCAATATGATCTACAATGGTTTTTTTTACCTAGCCATACTATGGCTATACTGTATATCCCATTCTTTGGTATATAGTCCAAATGTGTAGTACTGTTCAGAATTTACAGACATTTTTAGATTCCTATCCACATCACAGTACCGTCAATTTCATAACTTTACCCTAAGTCACTATGCAACATGACGTTTAGCTACAGAATGATAAAGAGCTCTCTTTAGAGAGGGCTGAAGAGAGATGGGCTGGCCCCCACAGAGTCCCGGTCTTAACAATATGGAGTTCGTTGGAGACTTCATGAAGTCTGGATTTAAAGAACTGTGGCATGCCCTCCATTACATTTGGAAAGGCAATAATTTGTGTGCAAGTACCAAGGAGACTTGGTGCTGTTTTAAAGGCAAGGTTGATTTTTTATTTTATTTTTTTTATTATTTACTGCACTTTGCTGGAAGTTAACTGATAAATAAAAACTATTACTTGCTTTATTCTTGAGAGTATCCTTGGCTTGTTTTGGTGCCTATAAAGAGGAAAATAAAAATGAGTTGAACTCTCACTGTGATGAAATGGATCCATTGCTGGAAACATAATAAAGGCCCATTGACTGGGTAGACCAACCATATTCAGATGTTCTGTCATTTTGGGTTTAAATGCTGTGTTTTGAATCACAGATAATTTTTTTAAGCTTTCTGTACATTCCTAAATTGATATGTTATTGTACTATACCCTGCCAGATTCTAACTTTAGGTGCCAAATCTTATGTTAAACAATGCACACCACTGTGACTAACAGACATGAGTCGGACAGACTGACGCACAACCAGACAGTACCTATACACTCATACATTATGCCTTTGTTGCTTATCTTAAGGATGTGCTGGCTTTGTTCAGTAAACAGATCTTAAAGTACCGGTGCTCTGCACCAACTACCATCCCGCCAACACACAACAAGAAGGGTCATAGACCCTGAGGCCAACAACGGGATGGTGTTCGTTAAACAAAGGTATCCTGTTGTCCAGCAAGGTGCCAACGGATGCTTTTATTGGAGCCAAGTTTACGTTATGCACTAGGAGGAAACTTCCCCTCTGCTGCAGCCGCCGAGCTTTTTCATGTCTGAGCTGCTCGTGGGCTTTTCAAAACATTGACCAGCTCAGCAGGGGTTATTCTGCACACTGACCTTTCCAAGCTAGTGGTTTATATCTGAATTTGGATGACTTGCTGGCTGCTTTGGATTCTTGGTATAAGACACAAGGTTTGTTGTTAAGTTGTAGGATTTGTGCATCTGGAGATAAATGAGATGAATTGATCTGATTTCATCATCATTTTCTTAATACTCAATTAATATTTAGCTCACGGTGGTAAAAATACGTGTCTCTGGTTAATTCGCTTTCCAACAATAACTAGTTGCATTTGTTTGCATAATCCATTTATTTTAGCAATATGAAGTTATCCTTCCTGTTAATAGATTACCAAATAGAAGACAAGGTTTTACAGAATCCACACAACTGGAGAGAGATGCATCAACCTCTAATGAGGATGTTTTTGATTTGATTAATCAGATTGGAAAAGATTTTTTTTATTACCTGTTATCATCAACACATCTCAGGTTGTTTTGACCTCTAATTGCTCCATGCACTTGTTTTTATTTTTAATATGTTCCAAGAATTTGTAGGACAGAACAGGAAGAACAATAAGTATAGCTGGCATCAGGTGAATGTTAAGTTTAGCGGTTTGACTTATGAGTTATGTGTATATCTCAGAGAATTATCAGACATCCTTTCATATGGTATGCCGTTGGCGGATGCTGGGCAGCAGTTTTTCAAATATCCCAAGTGGGGACTTACCATCCTCGACTAAGGACAGGTTGGAATGAGGGCCAAACTCTTGGAGGTTTCCCTCAATCAAGCCACTAAAGGTGAAACGGTGCGCAGTATCACAATGCAATCCCTGGGAAGCACTCCCCTGCTTCCTCTCATTAACACTGCTCTGCAATGGAAAATCCATCAGGCTGTATTCGCTGTTTGTTTTCGGAAGCAAGCCGTCCCCTGTCTTTGTTCACACTGTCATGCACTTTTAATGCTTCCACTCTTTTCTGTTTGTTTTTTGTGCAGTGCTCTGTATATTATTAAGTACTCAAAAGGTTGTGCTATGGCTGAGAGGGGCACTTGTTTCAGGTCAGTTCTGAGCATGAGGGTATGTTTAGTCTAGACCAGTGATCCCCCAACCAGCCAGCCTAAAACAGCTTGTATAAATCATTTCACTTTCGAATGAATGAAAAGGCAGGCCTAAGCCAAATTTGAAAAATACAATATGATGTAAAGAATTATAAACATAAAAAAAAGGTAAAGGTCTCACCAGTTACTGCAGCTCAAAGTAACAGACAAATGAGAGAGAAAAAGAAGAGAACTCTCACTAATGACAGTAACATAGTCCAAATAACCCAAAGAAAAATAATTTTGGAGGTAAGCATGCTAAATTACAAATCACAATTCCAAAGAAGAAGAAGAGTTTTTTTAAACAACACAAAGCTATCTATAACTTGTTCATCTGTTTAACCTTTAACAAGCATTGACATTTTGGAAAAGCCCAGCAGCAAATATACTAATAACAGGTGAGGGTGTCAGGATTGGGTATAAAAGAATCATCTGGCTGGACTCTATACCAGTACATGTTTCCAAACATAACTTTATACCAGTCAACTATTCAGAAGGAAAAGAAGTTGGTTTGGAACCTGAAAAGTCAGTTCTTAACTGTAACCAAAACAAATTATGCTTCTTCTTGAGCCATGATGTTATCAGTGGACAAAAGCTGGGTTCACCCAAGTGATCAATGCTCACAAAAGCGCTGTATTACACACTATGTTCCAATAAACTTTGGCATGTCCTTCCACTGTGGGTACATCAGTGTTCATGGTATTCTGGTTAAACTAGTTTTAATATGGACTGGTTTTCCAGATAGCATCAAGGTTCAGAGAGTCTTGAACAGAACCAGAACCAGAATGGTGTCCGTCTGAATTCCCTAAAAGGGAAGGCAATGCAAGTTTATTTAGGTGTAATATATTCATAAAAGCAATTTAATGTGCTTCACATAACAGAAAGAACATAAAAATCTTGAATCAATTGAAGTCATATTAAAAAAAATCAAAAGATGTGAAAAAATATCATAATAAAATACACAGAATCATATCAAGTAACTAAATAAAAATTATTCAAAGCAAACAGCAATTAAAAAATACAAAAAGATACAGAGCAGATTCATGCACAGGCACAGGAGATAAGAAATCTCTAATGGCAGTTCATTCAACTTGTTTGTAGCCTAACAGCTAAACGCTGCATCCCATGTTTAGTCTGGACTCTGGTCTCAGCTAGCTGACCTGAGTCCTTGGATCTAAGCGCCCTACTAAGTTTATATTCTCTGAACATGCCTTGTTAATATTTACTCTGCACAGAACACTGTTGGTTTCTGTGGATGATGGACAGAAAGGCAATGAACATGTGTTCTAAGGTCAAATAAGTCCCAATTTCAGCTGATTTTGAGGAGAAAATATCATGTTTTTACGCATCGCATTCAATGTGCTAAATATGCGAAATATAATTCAGGCTGTTGTCAGATAAAAAACACAAAGCCAGCATCTGTGGTGGTATGAGGGTGTGTCAGTGTCCATGGCACGATGACTTCATTTATATGATGGTATCATTGATGTAGAGGCCAATATTGAGAGTTTCAGTAGATATATGCTATCATCAAGGTGACATCTTTGTCCAGGAGTTATGTGGTATTTTCCTGGTACCATCAGACAACCACAGAGTATAGAGCAGCAGAAATTTTGTGTCCAGCACAAATTCCTGATTTTTTCTGGAAATGTAGTAAATAGAAACCTATGTAGTCTGAAAGGTAAGAAAATAATATTAGACTAAATAATAAGTAGAAAAGAGAAGTAGACAAAGTAAACAAAATAGTAATACTTGGGGTTGATTGGTTTAAAAAAATGAACATATAAATGATTCTTTGATTTGAAGGAAGAGTTTGGTGCTTATAATTCAGTTACTTTCAGGGATACTCCTGCACACTACTACCACAGAAAAGGTTCTGGCTGGCCTCGAGGTTATGGTGGACCGATCATAGGCATTAATGTTTGAAATTATTGTTGACATGGCTGAACCGAGGGAGCCAGCCCCAACAGGCTGCCAGGTGCTGCACACACTAGTGAGATAGACTGATTGTGTTCATGTTCCATCATGGGCTTTGCTTACTCTCACAGCTCCAACCACAGCACACTAAATGAAAATTAAGTCCAGTAAAGTGGCAAGTCACTTGTTGTGCATTCAGGCTGAGGCCAGTAGATACTGCAGTTATTTAGCAACTATTTCCAGTAAACATAAATACCAAGTATTAGTGAGTTTTTGCATGTGTCCATTGCGAAAGAAGCTATAAAGATTCCATTTCCATATGTTCGTGAAGCAACAGTCACGTGGAGGTTCGTCGCTTAGTTCGGAAGAAAAACAAGAAGCAGAGACAAACAGCTATCCTGGCTGTGTCTATAACTTCCTTCCATCCATTTTCTATACCATTTTCATCCTGTCCAGGGACCTAGGGGAGCTGGAGCCTATCCCAACTGTCATTGGCTAATGACGTCTGGTATCTATAGCGTCTTGGCTCAAAGGTACATCTTGTGGTTTTAATGTCTGTACAAAAAAAAAAAAAAAAGAAGAATTTAATGTAAAAGATAAGAATTAAATGTGATTTTACTGGCAGTAAAGTTCTAAAGTAATCCATCAATCCCACTTAGCCAAGTTAAGAAAGCTCATGGATACTTTAAGTCCACAACAAATGTTTCCAGGACACTTCACATCATTTTAATGTTTTCATTTTTATAAATGAAGAAATGTTCAAAAGCGATAAGGTTGGTGGTGACTCAAGGTGCTGGTAGGTTTGCTGTTAAGCTTTCTATATTGCAGCATAAAGTCAGAATCAAAAATGTTTGAAGAAAATTACAGACAATTTCAAAATGACTAAATTTGAAGAATGTGCATGCAATTTTTTTTCCATAAACGTATGTAAAAAGTATGTAAATTTTTATTTATTTATTTTATTTATTAAATAAATAAATCCATTTATTTATTAAATTTTTTTTTAATTATTTATTTAAAAATGTTGTGGACATATAAACAAATTTTAAGCCCATTCATCAGAAATGAAAATCGGCTGATACTATAAAATAATAAATTCAGTTTTTGCTGATGAAGATGAAAACCTAGAGAGCGCAGCCACCGTGAAGCCTCCTGACTGGTTTAATAAAAGACCCCTTGGATGTATTTTAATTAAACAGTTGAGAACAACAGCACATTCAAAAAGCTCTTGTTTAAGGTCGATTTGGTAGAGGATAGCTTCTACAGTTGTTATGTTTTATATAACAGCAGGGCCTATTTAACGTGAGTAGTTGTTTGCATAAAACTTTTGTAGATGGAGGCAGGCCAGGTGTATCTTTTTTATTTCCCTGCCATTCTTTTAGATTAAGATTTTAACATGCAAAACATGCATGAATCTGTATAAGTAATAAATATTTTTAATAAAATATATTGTTAGAGCTAGGGAGAAGCCTGTAGTGACTCCCCAAAATACATCCGCTGGCCTGTTGGTGACGGCACGTGATTGGGAACTTAAAGTTGACCTGGGGAAGCAGTTGAAGTTCCCAGAAGTGGTCGCCAAGACAACATTAAGGCCA
>JBAMHW010000017.1:322235-360669 GCA_037177495.1 Rhadinocentrus ornatus
CCCCCCCCCCCCCCCCCCCCCCCCCCCCCCCCCCCCCCCCCCCCCCCCCCCCCCCCCCCCCCCCCCCCCCCCCCCCATTCCAAATTTCATGCCTCCAGGCCTGAGAATAGCCAGGGACCACTGTGCTGACATCTGCTCCCTTTATTTACTCTTTCCTCCTATATACCTCTTTGCACCAGTTGCCATTCCGCTCTCTTCTTGCCCTTTTTCTTCCAAACATTAAAGCGTTATTCTCCCACTGACTTTATTAACAGACTCTCTGCCATCTTTCCTTCTCTGCATTTTGACCAGACTCTAGCAAAGAAGCATTGTTGTCTTTACCACTATCAGGACTGCAATAACCTGAAGCATTTTAATAAAAAAATCTCCTCCAGGAGGAGAGTAGCAGACCTCTGAAGAAGATGACGCTGATCTCAAGATGAAAACATTCTGTCCATGTGCTGGATAACAGCTGTTAACCCAGAAACGAAGGGCGTGCATTCGCATGAAACTCAGCATTGCTTCTTTTTGTCTTTGCAAGCAGAACATCTGCTGGAATGATCGCACCAACACGTAGCTCCCTAAAGCTAAGAGTAGAAGAGTTATAAACAAAACAGGGCTGCTTTTTTTATAATTATGAAACCTGTGCACGGTATGCTAGTGAGAACGTTACCTGTGAAGTGAATAGCCGCTCTCTAATATAATTTCTTTTGCCTTAAAAGCAGGAAACTTTCCCCATTTTGTTTATTGAACAGAGTTCATGATCAGGTTTGTGGAGTCAGTGTGGACTAACCCAGATCATTTGGCTTCAGCAGACCTTTAGTGCTCCAAAGGCGCAGCAGTCACGGATGTTTCCCTCCAGCCCGCTGCTGCTGCTGCTGTGTGTCGTACATTTTTGTTGCCATAGTTGGGGATCCCCCTTTTCCTCTCTCTCATTCTAACCTCTCCTTCCTCTTTCTGTTCCTCCAGCATGTGTCACTGGGGGCCAGTCGTGCTGACAAGGCCACCAGCCTGTCCAGCCGTTCTTTGGGTGCCCGATGCAGGAACTCCATCCCCTCCTGCTCTGATGAGCAGCCACACATTGGCAACTACCGTTTGCTCAAGACTATCGGCAAGGGAAACTTTGCCAAGGTCAAGCTGGCCCGCCACATCCTGACGGGCAGGGAGGTGAGAGGCAGGAGAGCCCAGTGTGGGAGGAACTGGATGAGTAGATGGATGTGTAGCCGACAGATAGAGAAGAGCACCGATGAAAAGTTTAGACCACCCTCAAAAGGGCTGGAAGGGTGATGTAGATTGAGGAAATAGATAAAACCTTACTTCATGGTTAAAGGCTAAATAATTAAGATGTTTTTCTGTAAAAATAATAAAAAAAATTCTCATTTGTTGCGAGGGATAAAAGGAAGCTTCCCTATAAACAATCTGTCCTCTACATCAACAACGTCTTTGTCAAGCTTTTCTCTTTTTAAAATAAGAGTTACGTGACGGAATAACTTCGGTGCACTGTGTAGCTCTTTACTACTTCCTGGTTCCTTTACCAATCATAGGTTTCCAAACAACATTGCAGGGTTTGGTATTTTATGTCGGCAAAAGAACCTGCAGTAACGATGTTTTGGCCAAGTTATTAGTGTGTTTGTCCTTATAAACTTATAAAATATCAGCCACTGCGTGGCATTTGTTGATTAATGTAGCTTTTGTTTACACTCTCTTTTATGCTAACGTAAATTAGCGTGTGAATTTAGCGTTAGCATTGCAAAGCATAGTGACTTACTGTGTGTGAATCATCTTTACTCGTCATCATGATGTGTGCTGGTGCAATCTTCTCTACATCCTTTATAGACTGTATATAAAGGAGCCGTTTTCTCACACTGTTTTTCTCTTTCGACTGCAGTTCTGATTTCAAACACTAGGTGTCAATGCTAATTATTTTGCCTTTAAATCAGTCTTTTACAATCTGTTCCGTTAATTTACTGAGACAAATTTTGGAGGGTTAGTGGAAGGATTTATCTTTTCACAAAATGCAGACATCTTTGCAAAACTTAAATTTTCAATAATAAAATTAAAACACTTAATAGTAAATGATCCTAAATCACTATTAAAAAAAATATTAATCCTGCATGGAGTTTAAAAAGTATTTATATATCAGTTTTAAGTGGTGATAAAAAAACATGTTGGATTGTAGTTGTCTAGTTGGATTGTGTGGCTTTCTGAAATTCCCAGTTGGATTAATATTAAAAATATTATTTTAAGTGACGACTTTTCTTGTGCGACTGGTAGAAAACTGTGATCACAGTCTGGGTTATCTGCACCAGTTCTTGTCTGAGTGGCTTAAAATCACTCAAATGTACTTGACAACAGTTTTGGACGTCACCATTGTGCTAAAATCTGCTCCCTCAGATGTAGACGCTTTCAGTCGACATTTCAGTATGCCTCTCTCCTGTGAATGATATTTTTCCACTTCATAAATGTTGAGAATGAAGATGGAGATCTGTGATCGGTCAGCAGGAAGAGCTGCTGTTTGGATTTTTTAACGTAGACCCCAAATAAAGAGCAAACGGAGAATAATTATTAATAAATAAGTAGATAAATAAATAAAAACTAAATTGAATAGCGAACAGAGGAATAAATGTAAAAAAGAAAAAGAAAAGAAAGCAAAAAATGTTGAACTATAAAAATTAAAACAAGGATAGATCAATAGGTATGGAAATTATTTTTATTATTATCATTTCTGATTATTTTCATGTATTTTAAAAAGCATATTTCTTCTATATCTATAACCCATATTTATTGTATATATCCACTTATATGCCTATTAATTTAATTTAATATATATATAGTCTTTTTTTGGTTATTAATCTCTTTTATTTTTTTCAAATTTATCGGAATAATGTGGAATTTTTTCCCTGTTGCCTTTAAAATTCCCAATTGCTTTTGTTCCCATTTCTGAAATATTTCGGCTATTTTCCAATGAAAGATTAAGATGCATCTGGCTTTGAACCAGCAACCTGCTGCATGCAGGTCAGCTTCAGCTGCATAGCTGAGAAACCTTTTCAGGTTGCTTTTTCCCTTGTTTACTACTTTTTTCTTTGTAGAAATAATTGATCAACAACTTGGTCAGTCAGTACAACCCAAGATTCTGCTTTTTTTGTCATCAACTAATTAGGTAAAGCACATAATAAATAGGTGTTATTAATTTACTTTTAAATGGATTGTATCTTGAATTATTCCTATTTATCTATAGATCTTTCTATATAGAGAAATAAATTAAAAGGTATTAACATATATAATGAAATAGCTCATAATCATTCACTTTTTGCTATTATTTTTAAAAATATTAGTTTTTGTATATTCAGATTTGTACTCCTTGTAGCTTTTAACTGTCTATATTTCAGATGATGATGTTAGGCTGGTGACATGTTGGCCTTTCCTAATCAGATATTCCTTCATGTCTTCTAGGTTGCAATAAAAATCATTGACAAAACTCAGTTGAACCCAACCAGCCTACAAAAGGTGAGTTCTGCTTCCCACCTGTTTGGTTTATCTCTGTCGTGTTTATGAACTACCTGTTCTGTCTGACGCTTCCTGACTTTGTGGCTGTTGTTATTCAGGTTTTCATTAAAAAAGAAAAAAAAATACTGATAATGCCGTTGGGGGTCTTTGAGAAAGGTTGAGGTTTCTCCTCAGCTGTTTCCCTCCACAGAAGGGGAAGGAGCAGCTGATGGAGAGAAGGCTCGTGGGATGTGTTGCTGTTTGGCAGGTGCTAGGGACTGGATGGGAGCGAGAGGAGACCTCTGCTCCACATATCATCCCTCGTCTCTCTCTTGGCTAATCACTGCCCTGAGAGAGGGGGTGATTCATCTCAGCCAACCGCGGTCACCCATCCCATGCTTCCCTTCTTCCCTGAGTGTGCGCGTGTTCTTAATTTGTCTTCCCCACACACACGTGTCTGTTTCTAACAAAAGGAAAGACGTGTGGAGTATTTAGACTCGTCACTGCTTCTATGGAAAGGTGAGAGATTCTCTAACAGGAATGTGGCAGATTTATTCCTAGATTTATGGGACGTTTGGAGCAGTAAGCCTGTGCTGGACATCTGATCATTAAATCAAATAAAAAACAGTGATGTGGAAGAGTACACGTGAGTTAAAGCTTAGGAAGGCAACAGCATCCTGCAGGGCTGCTTATATGCTCCTATGGGCTCAAGTGTCACCAGCATTTAGCCATAAGTCTCTCCCTCCTCCTCTCTTTTTTTCTCTTTTCACTTCCCTCTTCCTGCACAAGGCCGCTCCTTTGCCTGTGGGTAAAAAGTGAAGAAACCAGAAGAATCGAATCAGGGATGAAATAATCAAGCTTTGTATGTTTTTATGTTTGTCTGTATGTCTTCCTACATAGTAAGCATGCACTAAAAATTTAAAAGGCCTCTTCCTTAGTCTGTGTACAGCAACAGTGTTGTAATAGATTTAGTATGAATAAACATCAGAAAGAGATTAATCCGATTTTTTTATTGTTTGGAACTAATCTTTTCCTCTGCATTTTCCATGCAGCGATAGCAGTGATCTTGTGTTGTTAGAGTATTATCAAGGCTTTAGTACATAAATGTACCTTCTCATTGTTTTCTTTGATCCCTTTGGTTCTGTGGCCTCCTGTAATCCTGATACTTTAACTCATCATATTTCTGATTCTTAAATCATGACAGGAAATGGATTTTTTTTTACCGTACCTGGCCTGAGCAGAACCCGATTTGCGGGAACTATAATCTGTACACATGCAACGCCGTCTTTCAGCCCGGTACTTTTCTTGGATTTGAACTGGCTGCTATAAGAGATTTTGTTGCAACATTTAGTACAGTATTGAGGAAAAACAGGCGAAGGATTTGCTGCTGATTGGAAAGAATCCTCTACAATTGGCCAGTAATGATAGCAGACTTTTTTACATGCCCGTGGGCTAGGGAAAATCCTCAGGATTGAAGACATGAAAGAGCCCATATTAGCATAATCTGGACGGTAATGTGTGTAGAGGGAAAAAGGAAAAAAGAGAAGGGGGGGGGGTTGTATTGTAAATGGGTAAAAGGATGGGAAATAGGAGGAGGGAAGGGAAATTTTAAATGAGAATAATCAAAACAAAGCAACCTTGAAGATGGATTTCTCACAGATTATAGGAGTTTTTTGTCATCTCTTCTCAAGCCTGAAATAAAATATGTCAGTTAAAAATGAGATGAGATCATTTAAATAGTATATTTTTAAAATGCAACACGTCCAAGCCTGAAACGTCCATTTTAATGTTGTTTCTTACCATCTGTTAGATTTGAAGTACAGCCAGGAGTTGCAGGAGGAGCCTTGCTGCTACGGAGCATGTGCATCCCTTCCTGTCGTACGCCACCCCTATTTATCTGCGGCCGTTAATGATGAATGGGGGTGGACTGTGTTGCCGTGGGATCGCTGCTTGTTTTGACAGCTCTGAGCAAGGAAGGAGCAAGGAATTAATGGGACGGCCTGGACGATGAGATGCCTCAACACTCCATATCCCAAGATTCCCTCCAGCACAGCTGGAAAAGCTGGGACACAGCCTGGTCTTAATACTTGGGTTTCTATGGCAACAGTGACGTTGGCAAGAGAAGGCTGCAAGTAGAATTGAATGAAGGAGGAGAGAATATAAGGGGACACATTGGAGGAAGGAGGTGGGGGGAGGTGGGAGGGTGAGAAAAGAGGATAGAAAAGCTTATCGCGGCATCAATTTTTCTTTTTCCTACTTTTTTCAATGTGGATGAGAGTCAATGGTTTTCAGTGATGGCCTTTTGTTGATGTAATTTACATAAAATGAGGCTCAGATTTAATCCCCTGTGCTGCTCTGACACAAACACATCCCTCAGTGTACACGTGTCATATGCAGGGAGATGTGCTCAGAAGAGAAGTTGGCTGAATGTTCATCACAGTTGTGCGTGGACCTTTTGTTGTTATTTTTTTTTAATGATGTGAGTTTATTTTACAAATTCTCAAATTGATATGGTTATTTTTAAGTATAGAATTCTTTATGATTTCAGCAGCTCAAGTGACTGCACATAATTAATTTGGTTGGCTTTATTTAGATATAAACCAAGAATAATGTTAAGAAAGCTGAGAGGTTAGAGTAATTTGTGTGTAAAATGTCTTAAGCTACTCCTCATTTCTTTATATCTGGCTAGCTTGGAATCCTTCTAAGTGGACTTGCGAAATAATTATTCAGGCTTTCTGAAGTTTTTCACATTACCCGTCCAGTACTTGTACTGTAAAAATGTTGTGCAAACTGAACAACTGGAGGACACAAGAAATGTCCCGCCTAAAAAGCAAAAAGAAGTATCCTGCAAAGACGTGACACATGGACCTGAGAGACCAGTTGATTCATCTAATATTTGCTGAAGCTTCAACAGAAGTTGTCTCAATGTCATTCTTAAGGAGGGGGAAGACATGGAGAAAAAGGTTTGCCAAAACACAAAAGATCTGGACTGAAAATAAACATTGAAACAATGTGGAATCATCTTGACAGAGAATTGAGCAAAACTAAACTAGCATCGAAAGAAGAGCCTTGAAAAGTCATTTTAGAAGCCTGGAAATCTATTCTTAAAGGTGCTTTGTTGTGCTCATTTCAGGCTAATTTATTTTAATATGCAAGTCCACAAGGACAAGAATCAATCCAGCATTTTTCATAAACCTCTTTATTTATTTTATATCAATCGTCTTCGTAGGCCCTCAGATCAGTTTCTGCCAGAAACAAACCAAATGAGACTCTTCCGCCCCAAGCCCCGCCTCCCGCTGATGTGGGTTGCCTCTGATTGGTGCCGGGAGTAGTTGTTGGGAGCCCACACTGTTTTTGTCAAAGAAACACTGGCATAACTTCTAAACAAACCGAAGTAATAGAAATACCCAGTAAACAATGTCAAAAAACAAAAAAAAAAAACGTACCTGTTCAAGCCCGAATTAGAGAGCGAACAACTCTGCAACCAGCAGCAAGAAATGCAGCAGGACGTACTGTTTGGTAAAAACTCTGCCAATATATTGCTGTTTGCCGTCTTTCACTGGCTTTATATATTTTTACATGTCCTGTTAATAGGTGCTGATGTGGCAAATGTACCACAATGCCAACAGGGGTGGAAAATGTCTGCTGCCAAGATTTGCTAAGAATTTCTTGCATTGTTACACTCCAGTTAGCTGTATTTCTAGCCACTCCATGTGCATCTGTTGTTTCACGTGGCTAATCAGATGGATTTTTTTAGGCTGGTTGTTACATTTGTAGCATTTTCCGTCGCTAACTTTCTGGTCATCATGTGATACCTGTTGCTCACACACTAACTATCAAAACAAAACACATAACTTATTTGGTTTTACTTACAACTTGCGGCTCAAGATCAAAACTGCTGTCCTTGATTGTAGGAACAGACCCTTCTTTAAACTAAAGCCTGGTCACAAGTCCCTCCTTGTACCAGCCCTTATTCATCCAGCAGTCTTCGGTAAAATGCCCGTCACAAATACAAACATTGGTGCAACTCTGTGGCTGGTTCCCAAAAACAAACCCCAGCCATGGCTGTCAAGCAGTTGTTTCCTTCGGGAATTTGAACAAACGTAGCTTTCCTTCACAGCCGAAGAAGCATTTCTTGTGTCACATGTTAACACTGCAAACATTGTGTCCACCATTGTGTCTTCTGCCTGCCTGAGTGAAGGTGGGGGTGCCTTTCTTCTCATGAATGCGCACAATCTGGAGAAGATAACCAAAAACTCGACTAGAAATTGAATCCAGATCTTTTATACTCCAGCTTGGAACCAGTTGTACAGGACTAGAGTCTTAAATTCTACAGTTTTTATAAATGATTTTTGCTGTTCAGTTGAACAGCTTGAACAGGACATATAGTTGTCAGTTTGGCATCAGCGCCTGACAACTTTTTCTGATCATATCAGTACATGCTGTCTAAAAATAATTACAAACCCCACCACAAAGACCACATTTCATTTAATGAATATAAAGGAAAAAAAAAAAAAAATCAGCAGAAATGCTTTTACCAAAGTGATTAATGACATGTGTTTGAATACAGACGATGGAAAAATGTCAGTCTTAGTCTTACTGCACCTCAGTGCTGCATCTGATACAGTTGACCACAATATAATACTTGAACAACTGGAAAATTGGGTGGGCCTTTCGGGCGCTGCACTACACTGGTTTTAAAAGTATTTAGAGAACAGAAAGTACTTTGTATCAATAGGTAACTTCAATAGGTAACTAAAATCTGAGCAGACAAGAATTACATGTGGAGTTCACCAAGGTTCCATCCTGGAGCCCCTTCTGTTTAACATCTACATGCTCCCACTGGCACCGGTCATAAAGAACAACAAAATTAGTTACCATAGCTACACAGCTGACACGTAGATATATATTGAAATGTTATTTGAGGAGATTAACTGGGTGTGCCTGAACTTTCTTCAGTTAAACAAAAAGAAAACTGAGGTGATTGTCTTTGGAGCCAAAGAGAAACAATAAAAGGTCCCCGCAGAGCTTCAGTCTATTCACCTAAAAACCACCAACCAGGTCAGAGATCTGGGTGTAGTGATGGACTCAGACCTAAACTTTGAAAAACACATTAAGGGAATGACCAAGTCAGCCTATCATCTTAAGAATATCAAGGGTAAAAGATCTGATGTCTCAGAAAGACTTGGAAAACTAGTCCATGCTTTCATCTTTAGTCGGCTTGATTATTGTAACAGTGTTTTGACAGGTCTACCTTAAAAAACAGTTAGACATTTGCAACTTATTCAGAACTCTGCTGCTCGAGTCCTCATTAAGACCAAGAAAGTGGATCCCATCAGTCCAGCTCTGAGGTCTTTACACTGGCTGCCTGTTCCTCAGAGAATAGATTTTAATGTTCTGCTGCTGGTCTATAAAGCTCTGAATGGTTTAGGACCAAAATACATCAGTGACGTCTTGACCCAGTATGAACCTACCAAAACCCTCCAGTCATCCAGTTTCTTATCAGTTCCCAGAGTCAGAACCAAACATGAGAAAAATGCATTCAGCTTCTATGCTCCACATGTCTAGAACAAACTCCCAGAAAGCCTCAGATAATCTGACCCACCTGTTATCTGCTGCGTTCCAATTATTTCTATTTAAAAGTCCAAATCTGCATCTGTTTTGTTTTTAAGGTAGAATTTTTAAACTGGATCATGGTTTTATACTGTTTTTATCCAGCATTCTTTCTTTTTTCTTGTTCTTTTGTTTTTAATATTAAATTATGCTTCTTGTTTTCTGTAAAGTGCTTTGAATCAAAGTCATTAAATTGTGCTATACACATAAACTTACCTTGCCTTTAGAAGCAGAGGCTCAGACACAAGGATGATTTATCATTGTGACTAACTTCTGTGTTCTCTTCCAGCTTTTTCGGGAGGTACGAATAATGAAAGGCTTAAATCATCCTAACATAGGTAACATACATATACACATTATGTTCTGTTTGTTTGTGGAAATGTGCATGTTCATGTGTGTGACCAGACAGAAGCATGATACTTTAAGTAGAGTTGACTCTACTTGTTGTTGACTGAACTGGAGTCTCATATAGAGGTCAAGAGGTTGGATATCCCAAAGCTAAAGCATCATATGAATCAAACTCCACCCTGCAGCGTCACTGCCCGGTTCCTCAGTAAAAATACAGAATACCATATGCCTGTGTCTTATTTATAATGTTTACAGAAGTTGTGTGTAATACATCAATTTATTTGAATTACTTTTTCTTTTGGGCTGCAGTGCAGCTGTTTGAGGTGATTGAGACTGATAAAACCCTTTATCTGGTCATGGAGTATGCCAGTGGAGGTGAGTGCACTGACTGTCATTTTCATGAAATGTCATGAGGCAAATGTTGTGCAGAAGGTTTAAGGCTTGGTAAAAAAAAATTAATAAATAATAATAGTAATAATAATAAATACAAATTTTTGAAATTCAAGAAATACAGGAAATTCTTTTGTGTTATCAGTATTTGGATATTTATGTTTATTCTGACAAGACAAAGTTTGGGGGAAGAATTTTTTTTTTAACTGGCTTGTGATCAGTGGATTTGCTGCTACAGTACAGTAAAGCCTAGTACAGGGGTATTCAACTGAAATTTAAAGAGGTCCAGTTGGAGAAAAACGTTTGGAGCCAAGGTCAAGGAGATCATACTGACTATATATATATATATTTATTTATTTATTTTAGTGCTGGGCAACTATAAAAAAATTTACAACAATTAATCGCATGACATGTTATGCGGAAGGGTGTTGTTATGCTTTAAAAGAAGGCCTACGGCTATATAAAGAAAATCCAGTAAATTCCGGTTTACAAACACTAAATCAGGGTCTCCAACCTGCGACTTTGGAGCTGCAAGTGGTTCTCTGGACCTTCCACAATGCCTCTAAATACGTGGCTAAAATATTTTTTTTAAATCTGCTCTTCTTGTCAGTAGGTTGAAAACTGCAGTTTTTTTTACTTTACATTATTTTCAACAAATATCTACATCCCTTATAAAAAGTCTGTCTATCCTCTTTTTATAAAATTTTTATGTTTTTCTTTATTTTAAAACCTAAAAATGGAAATAAAAATGAGGTTCCTAAAAAGTAACAACTATCCTATGGTGGTTCTTCATTAAAAATATGTATTAAGTTGCCTTTTTGAAAAGGTCTCATAGCATCTGCGTCTCTGAAGGAGTTTTATTTATCTGGCTGAGGTAAAAATGGCTCTTTGAATTGGAAAGGCTGCAGACCCCTGCACTAACACACATAAACACATTTAGCAGCAGTTTCTTTCTTTAAACACCAACAGTTCAAATATTTCTCAATATATATAAAATCAAATATTTATGACTAAGAAGGGTGAAATGTTCAGGAATTACTAACTAAAAGGTAAAAAGTCAGCAGGATGAATTTAAAGCTGTGAAGCTGCTTCCTTCTAAACACAGAAGGAACAATATCTGATGAATTTCAGCCATCAGGTGAACAGACAGAAAGCAGGATTACAATCTCACGCATGTATGTACGTCTTTTGAGGACGAATGAAGCCTTGAAAACTTGTATTTATGTCTGAGTTCATTATAGTGCAGGTCTGTATCTCTGCTTTGTTTGATCTAGCGGCAGTTTACCGCCGCGCCTGGAGCCTCACACACTGATTGGCTGAGTGCACCACGTGGGGTGGCTTACAATTTGTGCAATTGGTCTGCATGTTTCCTGACCACTACCATACATAAAGTTGCACAAGTTAAAATAAAAGCACCCAGTCAGATTTTATATTTTAACTCGGGGTCCATGTGGGACAGGTTCTGGTTCTGGATCCGGACTGCGTTCCGCTTGTTAGTGACCTCTGGCCTATTATGAGCACAAGCTAACAATGGCTAATATTAGCTAATGTTGGCAAAGTATAAAGGGATATTTCTTTCTTTTATTTGAGGTTGTGTATATTACTCACGAGTACACTCTACCTACAGTAAACAGCCGTCAACGTGCTCTTAGTTTGGAGAATGAGGTTTTCCCAATAAGCAAGCTGAAGCTGGAGATGTGTCCAGAGGCATCAGGAGATTTTTTTAAAAGCAGCTCAAAATAGTGCCATTACAAGAGCAATTTTTTTTTTTACCTTTTAAAACTTTAACCATAAAAATGTCATAGCAATTTGAGTAAATGCGTTGGAAATGGATTTTTACTCATTTTTACTTTTACACAGAGTAGGTACATGTTGCCAAGATTCACATAAAGCTCTCATTTGAACAGCTGTTTTTTGTTTTTGTTTTTTATTTTGCTAGTTTGTGGTTGTATTATATTGCAAAAATTAAAAAAAAAATCCTTTGTGTATTTTATTTATTTTTAGCTAACAGCTAATAGTCACCATCATTAGCTTGTGCTTATCTGGTACTGTAGGAAAAAAGTACTTCTGTAGAAAACACAATTCCTCCTTCCATAGATAGTTTTAAATAAAAAATGTAAATAAAAAGATACAGAGTACCATTTTACGAATTTTAGATGCTTTTGTACATGGACTTTGTCATTTTTGGTCAAAGCTAGGCTACTAGCTCCCCTTTTTCTAATCTTTTAAGTGGTTACCTGGCTGCAGCTTCATATTAGCTTGACAGATACTATGAGAGTCGTATTGATCTATTCCGTATACTTATGGCAAGAAAATGTATTACCCATTATGTTAACTACTTATCCTTTAATTCTGCTTGTAGTCTTTGTTTTGCAGCAGTTTTCCCTTGAGGATGATAAAGTAGATAACTGTTGCACTTTATTAAATATTAATGTCAAAATGTGAATGAAATTGATGGCCTATCAGGAATATTTAATCAACTAAAAGAATGACAGTAATAGTAATGCATCTGGCTTTATTCCCTGACTGGTTCTTTTATCTACAGGCGAAGTGTTTGACTACCTCGTGTCACATGGGAGAATGAAGGAGGTTGAAGCCAGAGCCAAATTTCGACAGGTAGACCTAAACCTTACAGTGCCTGCATCGGGTTTTTATTTCTTTTATTTCTTGGTCACTCCTTAAATTTTTCTCTCTCTTTGTGTTCATAGATTGTCTCTGCTGTCCACTACTGCCACATGAAGAACATTGTCCACAGAGATTTGAAGGTTAGATTGAGCAGATGATGTAATTGGGCAGCTTTCAGAGATAAGGGGTTTAGGTTGGGGGAATCAAGGCTTGTCAAAAACTTGGAGGTTTAATTCTATGACAAAAAAATGCTCCAACGAAAGACAAATTCTGGGACTAGTCTTAATCTGTGTCACTAAAAATGGTCGTTTAGCATCTTAATCACACTGATGAGTAAAGAGTCTGGAGCCAGAGCCTAAATACAAAGTGACATATAACATTATGAGTCATGTCCAGTATCTCTGATGTTAGCCAGCATGCAAGCGCATCCTTTCTCCCCTTATATCTTCTTGGCACTCTTACTTGTTCTTTATCAAAATTCATGTTTTTCTTTGCTCCCCAGTTAAGCTAACAATCTCCACTGATCCTCCTTCCCTCCCTCAATGTGTCATCTCTCCATACATCCCTTTTTCTTCTTCTCGTTTCTACCTCGCATCCACTCATTCTATCCTATTTGCTCTTAATGTTGGCATGAGTTAGGCGGAGAACCTTCTGCTGGATGCCGATGCAAACATCAAGATTGCCGATTTTGGCTTCAGCAATGAGTTCACGCTGGGAAACAAGCTGGACACGTTCTGTGGCTCGCCGCCCTATGCTGCACCCGAGCTTTTCCAGGGAAAGAAGTACGACGGGCCAGAGGTGGATGTCTGGAGTCTGGGAGTTATCCTCTATACTCTGGTCAGCGGTTCGCTGCCCTTTGATGGGCAGAACCTGAAGGCAAGTTGTTGGGGGGGGATTTGTGTCTAATTGGTTGACTTATAATAAAATGCATCTTTTAAAACAATCACATTTGGGTTTGAAATAAAAGATAATTAAAAATAGGTGTGTTTTTTTATTTTTAAAAACAGTGAGTGTCACTGCACAGCTGTGAATGTGAGTCAAATGAGTGTGGATAAAAAAGAGTGGAGGGAGGTAATTTCTGCTGGGTCCAGCCAGCTCAAACTGCAGGTTCACAGAGAAGTAGGCAAGTTACGTGTGGAGTTTCTGTCTTTGCCACTCTTTGCTCTATTTTTAACATTATCACTCACTCCCTGCAGAAAATAAGCGTTTTTATCTGATGGTTTTTAACTTATTCTATTGTAAGTAAAAGTTTAACTGTTTATAAATTAATTATTTATTAAATTGTAGCTATAAGATGTTGAAAGACAGAAATGTGTTGTTTTATGTCTGATGTTATTTTTATTTGCTAAACACCCCCAAATTTTTTTTTAGTTTTTCTCAAAATACATAAATTACATTGTGTAATTTATCTTTTACAAGTTTATGGTATATAGTACTGTACAAAAGTCCTTTAATTCTTTACATGTGACAGGAAAACAGAGAATAGTTGCAGCAATGTATTAAACCATGTGCAAGATATTAAAATGGAATGGGAATACAGAATATAAGGCCAAAACAAAAGTCTGAGGAGCTTAAAAGTGAAAATTTCTATCAACGTTGTTATTAGTCATCACAGTCCGTTCCCTCCTATACAAGCTTTCTGGTCATTTCTCTGAGAAGACTTCAGGAATAGTTCTTCTTGAAAAACGTCTGCGCAATATATCACAAATACTGTATTTTTTCGAGCAGATGGCATTGAATGCCCTGTAAGAGTTCTGCCAGGAGGTGGAGACCAATGTGTATTTAACCCCTCACATACCTGTCGGAACATTGTTTATGCAACAAGCTCTTTAACAAAATAATGAACTCAACAAAGAGATGAACACCTGCTTGAAATCCCTCTATACACACTGAAAATTTTATTTTATTTTTTTTTGTCGTAACCATAAATACGTTATAACTTCCCCAGTTCTTGCATGCCGTGTGTCGGTTAAATCTAGTTTTTCTTGTGTTTTATATGTTACCTACAATTAATGTGGCCAACAGGAGCTGCGGGAGCGTGTGCTGAGGGGAAAGTACCGCGTGCCCTTCTATATGTCCACCGACTGTGAGGGCATCCTTCGCCGATTCCTGGTGCTCAATCCCACCAAACGCTGCACCCTTGAGGTGAGTAGCACAGAAAGAACACTGAAATACAAGGCAGAAATGACTCTCTGTGATGATCAAACTCAGATGAGGCATTGCTTCTTTTCTTTTTTTTTTTGTCTCTGCAGCAAGTCATGAAGGACAAGTGGATAAATACAGGGTATGAGGGGGAGGACCTGAAGCCCCATATAGAACCTGTTGAGGACTACAGCGATCCAGCTCGTATAGGTGAGTCAGCTTGGCTGCTGGCTGCTTGTTTATCCTTCCAAACCGGGTTAAAGTATATTAATTTATGTCAAAATACCCGATGTTTTTTTCATTCTGGCCTCCCTTCTTACCTGTCCCTTTTGCCTGTGTGTTACTCAGAGGTGATGGTCGGGATGGGCTTCACTCCAGAGGAAATCAAAGACTCTCTGCTCAATCAGAAATACAATGAGGTCACCGCCACCTACTTATTGCTGGGCCGAAAAGGGGATGTGAGTTCTGTACATTCACCTTCCATTTGTTGATAATTTATTCTTATTCACTAACGATCCTATAAGAATAGAAAAATCTTTTAAATAAAAAGACATTAAACTTTTAATTGCAATTATTTGCAGAAAAAGTTAGGAAATGTTTCTTTAATAAAAAAAATAAAAAACTTAAAAAATTCTGTAATTTGTTCATGCATTTAAACTTGGAATTCAATCATTGATTTTCTATACAGCTTATCCCAATTCAGGGCCACAGGGAAGCTGGAGCTTATCCCAGCATTTAGCAGGCGATAGGCAGGGTACAACATGGACAGGTCCCCAGTCCATGACAGGGCTTGAACATTGAATTAATAGACAAATAGAAGTAACTTTACTTATTTTTACTGACCAATTCAATTGTATTTAGACCATTTTAACAAATCTAGAAACTGATGCCAGTAACTCGAGAGATAAACAAAAACAAATAATTAGCTAAGAACAACCACAGACAGCTGAAGAAAGGTGTAAACATGCTTCTATCTCAACTTATTTCAGTATGTTGCTGCATCAGTTTCTAGTTTAAAAAATAAAAGCACTTTAATACAATAAAGTTGGACAGTGACAATGATATTCATTTTTCAGACTTTTCAATGTTAAATATTTAAACACATTTACAAGTTATTTATTTATTTTATTTATTTATTTGTAATTTGTAATATTGATAATGCTATACCATCTGCACACAGCTGTATTAACTGTTTAATAAAAAATTTTTGGACTAACTGTACAAAGAAAAAAATAGAATAATAGAATTATTCTTTATTGCCCACCAAGATAGAAAATTGTCTTTGGCTCACTAACACAGAAGACACACACACATTGGATATGTGCAATCATAAACACAAATTAGAAAAAATTAGATTAAAAATTAGATTTTTTTCTCAGACCGACTTACTCAAGTAGTGTTAAATAATCCTGTCTCCCTTGAACTTGTTGGGTTCTGGTAGAGGTACATGCAGCTGAGAAATATTGGTCACAAGCACCACATCTCAGCCAGCGATACCAACGGAGAAACACAAGTTAATGATAATAATAATGCCAAAATGCATGGGTAGATTTGTCCAAACCTTTGACTGGTACTGTACATGGAAGTAAAGAGCAAAGAGAAAAGTGCAGGGATGTTCTCAGTGCATCATGAAATGTCCTCCAGCAGTACATGCTAATAGCAGCATAACTGAAGGGAAGAATAAGTCACCAAGCCAGTCCTAACTTGATCAAAAAGTAAAGTTTAAAGTCCAATCTTAAAGGTAGAGAGGGTGTCTACTTCCTAAACCCACAATGGGAGCTGGTTCCACAGAGGCTGATAACTGAAGGTTTTACCTCCCATTCTACTTTTAGAACCTCTAGGAACCACAAGTAAACCTGCAGCCTGAGAGTGAAGTGCTTTGTTAGAAAAATATGGAACTTTTAGATCTTTTACATAAAGTGGAGGTTGGTCATGTTTACATGTGTAGAGAAGAATAAATAAAAATGAGTCAATAATGAGAGGCTAGTCTCCTCAGTGCAAGTCAAAAAAGCATTTAGGTTTATTAAATAACTCCTATTGTCACATTTCTCTTTCAAATCTGGATTTATGACTAGATTGAAAACCATCATCCATATGTTCTTTTTGCTTGTGACGTTCAACTCTTCAAACCTTGGCACACTTCCTCGCTCTTTTATGCCAAATACTCATCTGATGTTACAGGAGAGCAGTGATGCTCGCACTGCTAGTAGCCTGTCCCTGGCGAGGGTACGACCCAGCCCCATCACTAACGGGACCAACAAGCACTCCTCAGCCACCGGCTCCTCCTCTTCCTCCACCTCCTCCTCGCATAGCAAGACCCAGCGCAGTGCCTCCACCTACCACAGGCAGCGACGACACAGCGACTTCTGTGAGTCTCTTATCTACTGTGTTTTCAATCTGAGCCATGCAAATGGAAAAATAAGTAGTTTATTATTATATTAGAATCCGTTGTTTCTAGGCCTGTCGCAATAAGCAATAAGCCAATTAAGTGCATGGTAAGAAAAAATGAGTGCAATAAGTTTTCTGGCTTCACCATGGAGTATTTCGACTGAACGCTCGTTTTTTGCAAAGTGTTCTCTCTAGTGCAGTGTTTCTCAGTCCTGGTCCTCAGGGACCACTGCCCTGCATGTTTTTGTTCTTTCCAAGTTCTTTGCAAGTCTGCTAACGAGCCATTGATTTGAGTCAGGTGTGTTAAAGATGGACACCTTTAAAACATGCAGGGCAGTGGTCCCCGAGGACCAGGATTGAGAAACACTGCTCTAGTATCATACTTGACAGCAGTATGTTGCAGCACGAGACCATGGTGAAGCACCGGTGCGAGCCGGTATGCTGCATTTGTTTTAAAGGGCAGCCAACTCTCACGCATCGCCCGTGAGACTCACTCATTTTAATGGCTTCTGACGCTCTCGCGCTAAACATCCGATTCTCATGCTAAATCATGTAAATAAGTCTAATGGAGAAAAATAGCTGCGAGCACTTTCTCCTGTATTGTATCGCTGTTCCCCACATGTATGCAGAACACACACATGTAGCCTACAACATCAGTACAAAGCCCCCACTTCCTGGTCTACCGTAATAACCCCCGTAGTGCGCAGGAACATTACACAAAGAGAGTCAGTCTATATACTACCGTATATGACAAAATACACACGAAGAGCAATGCCGGCTGATCGAGAGGTTCGGAAGGATTCCCAGTGGGTCGTATTACTTTTGGTTCAGTGTACCGGCATATGTGAAAAAGCATTGCGACGCAGCAGCATGGTTCGCTCACTGCTCATAGATCAGTCTGATACGCAGTGATGAGGGGAGATATTTTAGCTTCACCAACAGCAACGATGCGCAGTAGATTTTTTTCTATTTATTTTTAATACAATGGTACTAACTGCCCGTTTTTTCCTGTCTGAGCCCCATGTTTAATATTTTTTTTATATATTTTTGGAAAGCAGTTTGTTTACAGAACAAAGACTTTATTATCCATTATACTTATTGTTTTAGGTTGTTTTGGATTTTCATTCATTGTTAATGAGACTGAGAGTCCATTCTATTTAATGTTTTTTTTATTTAAAATGTCTTCCATTGTAAAATGTTCTTCAGAAATAAAAGTCTATTGATTTTTGAAAGGGTGTACTTGCATTATTATGGCATTATCATTATATTAGTTGAAAATGGTCTCAAAATGACAATATTATCGCTTTGCACAATATTATCGCTTATCGCAATAATTTCTGAGATAATTTATCACACAGCAAAATTTGTTATCGTCACAGGCCTGGTTGTATCCACAGATTGTTCCTTATATGAGTCTCTGTGTGTCTGTGCTCTGCTGTCCTCCACAACAAAGGCGGCCCTTCCATGCCCGTCATGCACCCCAAGAGGAGCCCGACCAGCACGGGTGACCGGGAGCTGCGGGAGGGCCGGATGCCTTCACGTAAAGCCAGCTGCAGTGTGATGGGGAGCCACAGCCTCCCTCCATCCAGCCCAATGGTTAGCAGTGCCAATAATCCCAACAAGTCGGAGATCCCAGACCGCCGCAAAGACATGACTGCCACCACGGTGAGGGACCGCGAATCAAGAGGGGAAAGGTTTATTTGATGATAATATTTACAGTCATCATGTTTTGACTTTTCCTTCAGAAATTAAGGAATTTTGGATGTCTTTATTGTATGAACAATGACAAGAAGTGTGAGTAACCAGAACAGAAGTGTCCTTAATGCAGATTAGCCACAATATTATTAAAAATTCAGAGGTGCAGATCAAGTTCATTCATGCTTTTTAAAACTAGGTTTAATCTTCAGTGTCCACAGATTTGCAGAAATTATGCAGCATCACCAGGGTTGGTGTTACTGTTACAAATGCAGTAAAGACTAAAGTAATTTCATTACAATTTACAGAAGTAATGAGTAACCAGTAACAAATTACTTTTTTAGAGTAACTACCCCAACACTGAGCATCACCCAGTGGTCTTTGATTAATCAGGTTATTTCAACATTGTTTCAACTTTTTTTTTTTTTCATATATTTTTTTCCATTTACTATTAAATATTTTTTTACTTCACCAAATATATAACAGTTAAAAAAGGCTGTTTTAGTGTGCAGAACAACTTCCGGTGCGGATCCCTGTTGCAACAGAGCTGAAGAAGTCTTTGTCTGAACACACTCTTTTGTTTAATCACTATATTTGTGAAGAGCGTGTCCAGCGTTGTCCATTTATTTGCGATATCTTTGCAAATGTTTTCTACAAAAATAAACACTTGGAGATTTAGAAAGCTTTGTTGCGACTCTGAGTCATTACACACTTAGAAATACAATCTTAGCGTGAGTATTTTCAAAATCTGAGTTAATATAAGCCTCTTAAACTGTTCTTCCTTATATAGAATAACATCCCTGGAAGCACTATGACACGCCGGAATACATACGTGTGCACGGACCGCTCGGGCGCCGACAGACACTCGCTTCTGCAGAATGGCAAAGACAACAGGTACCATTACCTGAGGGATATTTTCAATACTCATTATTGGCAGTCATAAACGAAAAGTGGTTAAAAGGCATGATATTTCAGCCATCTGGAGATAGAATCCCCTTTGGGTTTTTTTCTTCTGTGCAGCTCCCTGGGCCACCGCATGCCTGCAGCTTCCCCCTCCACGCTCAGCATGGCTGGAGCCGGAGCTGCCTCCTCCTCTTCCTCATCAGACCGATGTCGCCTCACCCGTGGTTCCACAATCCGCAGCACCTTTCATGGAGGACAACTAAGAGATCGTGGCCCACCGGTCTACTCCGCCCCACCTACATCACCGACCCTGTCCCACCATGAACCCAGTCCCCTGCCCCACGCCCGCACCAGGGCAACCTCCAACCTCTTCACCAAGCTGACCTCGAAACTCACTCGCAGGTGAATACGCGCTTCACATCACATGTAATATTAGCAAGAATCATCAAAAGCAGCCAGTTTCTGTTGCTATGTAAATTTTGGTCAAGTGTTGTGGAGCCACAGTAGTTATAAGGATGAGTTAAAAGCTATGAAGATTTGAGGCAGAGAAGTTTCATGTGCATCAATCCATTGATTCAGTGATCAATTAGCCAATTGCATTGATTGAAATATCTTACAAACATCACTACATCAATTATTTTTAAATAGGCTTAAAGAACATATGGGATTGTTTACATTTGCTTTAGCAACCAAAATCTCTTCTTTTAGTTTGATGAGGAAAATACTGACATCCAAAGGTGTGATGTGGAACTATAATAAAGTTACACTGTACTACCTAGGTTATTCTAACTAAGTAAAATATTCAGTTTGTGACTGTGTGTAACACAAGTCAGGGTAAAACCTGCTTTAACATTAACAGAAAACTAGCATAAACTAGCATGCTTTACAATTAGCTGTTAACTCATGCTAACACTACAGAATTCCAACACAACACGTTGTATCTTTTACTTTGCATTTCATCTACATTTAAAAACTTGCATCAGCTGTTAGTAGTTAAACTTTCCCAAACTAATTTTGGACAGAGCCATTCTAGCTTTTCTATCCTCCCTTTTGTCTACATGCTTAACCCTGCTAGTCATCTTGTAGCTAGCTAGCTAGGTAGCTTTAATTAATAAAGGAACGGTTAGCTAGCTAGCTTGCTAATTAATTACTGGAATTTTGGAGTTACTGGAGTTTTTGCCCTACAATTAATTGAACAGTCATGCATCAATAACCATTTCTTTGGTGCAATTAAATGTGACTCTAAGAGGATTTATGCCAGGATTTATGTCTTGGCTTACACTACAACAGTGATAATGTTAGCCTCCTCGCAGTTTAGCAATAACATTCCGTAAACCATGATGCCACTCCTGTGGCTGTCGATCCCACCCAAGCCCCAACCTGCTCTTCTGCTATAAATTGGTTAAAGAAAAGAGAAAGAAATCCTATAAAGTGTGGATTTTTAAAGGTCTACGAGAAGAAGAGTTGGAAGAATGAGTGAGCTTTTTTCTTTTGAGAACTGTCTCAATCCACAGATTGTATCCTACCTATGTTTAATTTGCAGGAGAACATAGAAAACATCAAATATGAAAAAATATAAGGAGTTTTTTTTCTGTTTTTTTTTTTATGCCAGCAAAATATTTAAAAAAGGTTGGGAGGGAGCCATATTTACCATTGTGTCACACCCACTCTCAACAGTTCATTAGAACTAAAACCAGCTGCTGGACCTTTTGGTTAGAAATGTTGATGTAGCATTCTAGCAGCTCAACAGTTGGGTTTTATGTTTCATAATGCATCAAATGTTTTAAACAGGAAGGTTCTGGTCCAGCTCCCAGACCTTTCCACTACAAAGCTATGCTGTTATAATGGATGCATTATGAGCATTGTATTGCTAAATTATATGAAAGGTTTTTCCTGAAAAAGAGGTTGTATGTATGGGAATACATGTTACTCTATAACACTAATGGTATTATTCTAGATGCGCAAGTTACCATTTTCTTAAACAATAAAAACAGCTTTTCATTTTACCCCAGTCCATTTTAAATGAGCTTTGACACAAAGGAGACAGCAGCTTTTCTGGTTCTTTTTACATATGGCTTCCTCTTTGCATGATAAAGCTTTAACCTATTGATAGCACAATGATCTTTTTTAAGTGCTCCTGAGCCCATTAGTGATAAGATCATGCCTATTTTTAATGAAGAGCTACATGAAGGCTTAAAAAACGCTGGCATTTAATAATGATTTTCCCTTGAAAATCTGCATCTGTTGCACTAAAATGTTTCGAGATTCCTTAAATATTTGATTATTTTATGAACAAGAGAAAATAAAAAATTCATAGTCAGTGCAGTTTTACATTATTCTAAAATTGTTTGACAGTTCTGTGCAGATTGTGGAATATCTGCACCACTTTACTGCTAAGAAACTCAGCCTCTCTAAGGTGCTCTTTTAAACCTACTAATTTGTTACCAAGTAATGACTTGAGGCTAGAGGCTGACTTTTTTTTTAGCAATCCCATAGGTCACGGGATTTCCACATGATGGGAGTCAATATTACTATTAATCACATGAATGGGACGGTACAAGATAAAAGGGTAACGGGAGCATGAACCAAACAAAAAATTAAAAAATAAATACAGGCGCCACCATTTTGTAGTTTTTGCTCCATAAACCTACACGGTAACCAAGTAAAAAAGAACTACACTACCCAGAAGACAATTGGACAACAATTGAAAACAAAAGGAAAGGAGTTAGCAAGCACCTGCAGAGAAAACGAAATGGCAAAAAATGATGTACAAGCAAAGTTAGAAGTAGATTAGATTTGCAAATCATTGCATTATTTTTCTTTATGTACATTTTTCACGGCATCCTAAATTCTTTGCATTTGGCATTTTATTCTACTACTGTTATAGAGGAAACAGCATTAGGTTCTACAGTTGGCGGCTTTTTTTCCCTTTGTTTTTTGTTTTTATTGGGTGTAAGATTAAAGATTCTAAAAAATGTAATATGAGATCAAATAGCATTTATGTCATGAAGTTTTGCTTTTCAGCTTGAGCATCACCTGGGTATTGGTCCTTGCTTATCAAATATTATATACAACCAGGCCTTTTTGCAAACCCTTCTGTGGCCCTGGATTATCCACTACTCCCCTCAGCCCCTCCCCCTCCAGTCGTCATAATCACTCATGTCTAATCTTATCAAACCTCAGCTTTATCCTTGCCAATCAGCCCCCGTGCTGCACTCTTCTTCACCACTTGCTCTCCTGTGATTCAATTATATTTTCTCTGACATCCCTCCTACCCCAACCCCTCCCTGCTCCTACCCTGTTTCTCTCCGTCTTTATCTTGTTATGCTTTCCTGCTGTTATGGCATCAGGGTCAACCTTGACCCATCCAAGCGCCAGGGCTCAAACAAATCAGTCTCGGGTTGTACTCTTCCACAAGGATCAAAAACAGTTAGTAAGTTCCCATGTCTCTCGCTTCTTTCTTGTCTGCCTGTGCCGCCCCGTCTGTCTGCCTGGTTACAGTGGAAAATAAAAGTCAACGAAGGCCTGACTTTTTTCTTGCTTGTCTGCATGCCTTTGCTTAAAATCTTTATTTTGTCTGGGTCCTACATACTTGGTCTCAAGCATGGTTGCAATCAGGAAACAGTCTTTTGAGTTTATTTTTCACTTTCAGGATCAGTCAAGTCTTGTACTCCTTTGTCATCCTGTACACAAACATTCCCTTAGAAATTGTGTTTTATGCTTTCCATTCAGGTGAAACATTATTGTTTATATCATGTATGAAGAACACATAACATCACATAAGTAATAAGTGGCATTAAGGAAAGCATTCAAATCTGCATGCTAGTAGGATTGTGTTTTAAAAAGTGGAGACATACTTTGCTTTGAGATGAGGACACAACGTTCTGCACATGACATGCTTGTTGTTGCTGAAGCTTGTTTATTTGCACTGTATAGCATCCACCGCTGAATGCTATCTCATCTGACAATTGAGGATTGGTTGTAGTCTGACTGTAGTCTGATGGATTACATCTCACTCTGTCTGTATGCCCCACAGGGTCACAAATGAATCTGAGGGAATCAGGAGATTTGCGGTCACAAGGTGAGTATTTGTGTTCCACCTGTTTAAAGAGACTAGTAAAACAGTCACAGCTGAGAGCCTGAACGTTTTTTGTTTTGTTTTTGTGTTTCTCGCTCTTCCTTTCTCTGTAGTTGCCATCTACCTGGGTATCAAAAAACGTCCGAGCCCCGGGCCATCGGACGTGGCTGGAATCTGAGAGGTGGTGGGCGGCGGGACCCTGCGGAGGTGGTAATCGCTCTGCAGGAGGCAGCACTCGGATGTGGCTGCCAGGTCCACCATTCCGGCCCCTTTCTGCTCTCCTGCACCCACGGCGTGGCAGGGGGCCGCGTGGCTTTCGAGGCCGAGGTGTGCCATCTTTCCACGGGCACCCCCGAGACTTCTAACGGGGTGCGCTACACGCGACTCTGGGGGGCACCACTAGCTTTTCGGGACATTGCCACCCAAATCTCTAAGGACCTTGAACTTTGAGCAAGAGGGTTTGTTTGCGTACAAGCGTGGAATTTTTGTTTTGTTTTTATGTGAGTGTTTGTGTGTGTGCAAAGGGAATTGGAGAAGAAAAAAGAATGCTGAGATGGGGCGAGGGGCTGGACCCGAGAGAAGAAACTTCTCTATCTGTCTCTTTCAAGTATACCCCCCACCCCGGCACACACACATACACACATACACACACTGATATGCTCACATCTGACCCTAAAAGTAACTCAGAACTGAAGCACCCCCGTCCACCTAATCACCTCCACCCAGCTCTTCACCGAGCTACTACAACCACTGGATCTGGATCAGATGGAATCTAGTTGAATATTTTTATTGCTACTCTTAGCCATAATGACTCTTTATTTTGTTATGCTCTGATCATTGTTTTTCACCCACTGTCACTGTCATCACCACAAAAGAACATCTCTTGTTGACTGACCACCCAGTCCCCTTTTTTTAAACTGTTCTTTTATATGTCAGCTCCATACACTGTTCATTCTCTTCTCCTTACCAATGATTATCTGCTGACTGTCCATCACCTGGGGACAATAACGCGTGCATAATGTGAAGACGGTCAGATTCAATGATCAGACGAGCAGCTGCAGAGCGTTGCATTGCTTTGAATCCTACACACAGCACACAGCAGTGACAACCCCACAGGATTAAGGTCAGTGGGAGTTGATGGGTCTTTGAAGCAGCCAATCGGAGGTGAATGTTAAACTCAAATAGCCGATCAATGACGGAGTGTGACACCTGAGAGCCAGGGGGATCTTGAACTTGAACTAGTGGAGTCGTGGCATTGCAGTTACGTTTATTTTGTGACATGGAACAAGCAAAAATGGAAAATAAGATGTTTTTCTGATCAGCTAATTTTGTTATCTTAAATCTGATCTATGGTTCTAGTTTTATTGAATAGAAGAACAAGACGCACCTCAGTGCTCTCTGGTTGGCTGGATTAATTGTCCATCAGAGCTACTCGCTCACAGATAAATATTTTTTTTGTTTTTATAAACCTCTCAAGTTGCTCAACCTTTTTTCAATAATTTGCACTGAGGAAACAATAGTGCCAATATGCTAAAAAAAAACATCTATTTAAATCTCTCAAACAATGATAACTACCCAACCAGAAAAAGATAAGGAAAAGATGACTTTGCCAAATATCTAAACTACACTGCTCATCAAAAAAAAAAAAAATTCACCACCTGGATTTAACAAAGTAAATAGAAAAGAGCCTGCTATTGGATAATTACTGCATGAATGATGGCGTGTCAACTAATTCAGTGAGTAGCTTCTTATTTCTTAAACAGCCACGCCAGAAGACCCAACCTGTGGCCGTAGAAATTATATTAAACTCTTTCAGAACAGTGAAATTATTCTCTTTAAGCAAACAAAACATCTAAAGAGATGGCAGCAATGACTAAAACTGAGATAAGAACTGTCCAACGCATTATTAAAAACAGGAAGGATAGTGGGGAACCTTCGTCTTCTAAGGAAAACAATTGGCGACCACTTAAACCTTTGGTGAATTCAAATCGGGGGAAAAACTGAGGAACTCAGGGCTATTTTTAATAGTGAAAGTAAGAACATTCCCACATGCACACTGCAAAGGGAACTCAGCTGTGTAGCCATAAGAAAACTATTAATCAGTGAGGCTAATCAAGGAAAAGGCTTCAGTTTTCTAGGAAGCATAAAAATTGGTCAGGTCTTGGTTCAGCATCATTATGTGGCCAAAGAATGAGGTCAGAGGTTATTCCATCAATGGATATTTTCTTCTTTGATGGCATGGGCATAGTATAAGATCACTATGCCAGGATTCATCAGACTCAGATTGTAAAAATGTGGTTCAGGGAGCATGAGACAGCATTTTCCCAAATGGATTGGCCACCACAGATTTCATTCAGTAACCCGTCAAAATTCTTAGGGATTTGCTGGAGAAGACTGCGTAATTGTCCAACTCTCACATCATCACTATAAGATCTTGGTAAAAACAAATACAACTTTGGATAGAAATAAATGTGACATTGTAGAAGCTTATCAAAACAAAGCAACAGCTAATGCTGGTGTAAACTAAGCTAAAGGAAATCCTACGAAATATTAGTGTGGGACTGTTTTTTGAACGTGGAGTGTATTTATTAATTTGGTAGTTAAATGTATTTTTCACAGCTTTGAAAAGACATCTATGTTAAGACAAAGTCCACTTCTAAACAAGGGCAATTATGGCCCTAACCTGATTCAGCCCTGAGAAAGACATCAATGGATTTGTGGTCACTCATCCACAAACAAAGAGATACCTCGTTAAGTCTGGTGTACTTTCACTGCAATGCAACTCTTCTACTGGTTCTATTCTGTGCCATGTGATCCCACCTCACGCATCATCTCATGTTGGTGGGAAACACCCAAAGTGGATCAGCCAAGCAGCAAAACTTCTCAGATTACACACTCACCTTAGGTAATATACAATCCTAAATGTCCACTTCTTTCTACTTGTGGCACAGTACATAAACTGCTCTGTCCATTGTTGATGACTGTGGGGATCGGGGAGGGGAGCGTTGTGAATCCAGAAAGGCACAATGAAGGCAGTGTGGACAGTGTTTTCTTGTTAGTCCAGTTGCCTTTACAGTGAACAGCCCCCAGCGCCTTCATACAGTACATATTTAATGTAAAAAGAAAAAAAAGGAAGCTTTCTATACTCCCTCCCTGTTTTTAGTGAATAATGTACTGTGATATTTGCATAGGCTAACAGAGGTCATATTGTTTGGCTTCTGATTTACTGTTAATACTATCTCTCAGTTGTGGCTTTACTCATGGTGACCATAACCAAACAGCCCATCCCTTTCCCCACTCCGCCCTCATACCGTTCCCAATCATAAACTCACCAACTCCCGACACTTTAACAGTGATGCCAAATGCATCTGTCCCCTGCCTTTATACGCACCAACAACTTCTTCTGTTGTCACAATGCGCATTTGGCTTTTGTTTCCCATGGGGAAGCGCTTGGCCGTCATCCACTCTCCTACGTTGTGTGACATCTTCTCAGTCCTGTTTGGTGTGCGCTGTTTCACGGAGTCCAACAGGGGGGGCCAGTTTTGAGCCACCATCCCCCTCAGGTTGAGAAACAGACGCCAAAATGGACACCAGGCGTCTGTCCTTTTCCTCTCCCTGGACGTTTATCATTGTGGTGTATATTAGCATTAGGTAATATAGACCTCAATGCACTTCGCTTTGACTTGAATCAGCTCCTTCCAGTGTACCTGTATAGGTAATGGCCAAAACTAGCCACTGGAGGGCGCCATCGTCTTAAATGTGAAACACTTCGATTTGTGGATATTTGCACAGGTACTTTATTTATTTTTTAGAATAATATCATTAAAAAAACAGGATTTATATCAGTCAGTTCATGGCTGTATATAAAATATATGAATATAGTATATATCTTAGAGCTCAAGGTTTATTTATAGCTAGAGCAAGGGAAGTAACACTAGATAAAAGCAGTTTCTGTCAGTGACAATGGGGAACAAAACCAACCTGCAATCCTGCATGACTTCAGAGTGTGGGTTTTACTGGAAAAAAAATTAAACATGATGCACAGTAAGGATTGGATTGGCTGTATGAAATGCAGACTAAGTCCGTTTGTAGACATGAATTGCTAATTGAAGCGCCTGATTTTTAATTTCTTTGTATTTTATCCCCCTTTCACAAAAACAAAGAGAAGGGCTCCGGTGAGATACAGTGGCTTTAGTCCACCTTGTTGCTAGAGGATAGAAATTTCACTTGAATTTTCACAGATTACACAGAACTCCATGACATGATAAAGAAAAAAAAGTGCTGGGTTGCAATCAAGCCATAGAAAAGTTATGTTGCCATCTTCTGAACTCAAATGTGAATCAGGTTGTTTGCTGAGTACTTCAGTGAGAATTTTTTTTTTTTTTTGTTATTTTTTTTTATGTATAACAAGAAAAAGTATAATTTAGAATCAAACAACTCACTTATATAGTATAAGACTGATGAGCATTGTGTTAGGGAGAAAATCTACTGTGAAAATGTTTTAAAAAAGAATTTTGTTGACCGAAGTGTTGCAGAAATACAGCAGTATTAGGACCCCGATGGGGGCTCAGCATTTAACATGCATCATAATTTCGAAACTGATTTTGGAACCAGTTGATGTTATATGCAAAATGGACTGAATAACAAACACAATTTGACTTCTATGAGTCAGTTTGCTTTCCTCTGCTGTTAAATTCCTTCCCTCAGAAGCAAACTGTAAACTGAGATTGAGTGATATATGTGGTATATGAGGAGAACATGGTACTGAAGATGAATAAAATTCACTGATGTTGGCATTTTTTCCCCCTTCATTTTTGTGCCATACTTTCATAGCTATGTCACAAAGACTGATGTGAGTATTGTCCATGACCTTAACTTCCCAAGCGGCTTCAAAAAAGACCAGAATATTTTTTTCATGGCACTTTTTTAATTATTCAGTTTCAATAACTTTTTTTTTACTTTTTATAACAAAAAGTAGGTGATGCCACGTCTGCCAGGTGATCCCAGTGCAGTGGAGGCTGATCCCAGGATTTTACCAACCAACACTGGAGAGCATGACAAAAGGACGAAGGACAGAGAAAAGGGAAAAAAAGCTGTAAGGAAGAAAAAGAGGTTGGCAGAGTCCAGAGTCTCTAGGTGAGTGGCTGTTTCCTCTGCACGCCCGTCAGCTGGCTCGATTGCACATTAATGATCACGAGAAAAACGGAAGATTGTCCCTCTTTACTTCTGGGCGGGGATCATGCTGTCGATGGCCTCACCCTTCTCAAGCTTCTTCTCCATCTCAACCATCAGCTTGACACCATCAACCACCAGCTGGACCTGCTCCACCTCGGAGGAGCCCAGACGGTCGGCGTTGGAGATGTCAAACACACCACCCACTGATGCAGTGTCCACACCACCTATAGAGAAGTAACAAGGGGCGTGATGCTAAATAGTCATTGCATCCTCCAGCAGAGTTCTGCCGTCTGGAGAGAAATCACATACCTGTGCCACGCTTCTGCAGACGCAGCCTTGTGAGGATCTCCTCGAATTTGGGATGTGTGCTCAGCTTGGACAGCTTGACGTGCACGCCACCACGGAGGCCGGTACCCAGATTGGAGGGGCAGGTCAGGATGTAGCCAAGATGCTCGTTCCACATGAAGCCGTGGTTGTGCTTCTTGGAAATCTCTTCAATCTGAGAGTTAGTAGAGACATTTAGAAGAGCACAGCAATAACAATCCCCCTGGCTTTTAGCTAGTTGTTATTGTGTACCTTCTGCAGGCCAACGCAGAAACGCCTGAAAACCTCCCTCATGTTGCCACCCTTCTGCATAGAGATGACACGCAAGTGATCCTCCTCATTCACCCAGACCAGGAAGGTCTTGTTGTCATTGTGCCTGACAGAAGACAAGAATGTGGAGTTAGTCTGATGTTTAATAAAAGTACAAATCACACAGAAGCATTTCTTTGGCCAGTTTACAGACTGTTAACTCTCACCAGATGCCCCTGGCGTCAGGCCAGTCACGGGCCATACCCGCACAAGTCAGCAGAGGAGAGACGGGCTTGTCAAACAGGAAGTGATCATTGATCAGCTGCTCCTGCTCAGCATCAGTCATGGACTTCAGGGGGTAGTACTTTCCCTTGAATTCACCATCCAGGCTGGTCAGAGCTGAAGGTAGGCAGGGATGGCTTATTTATTATAAAATGGATGAGAATAAGCTTAAATTATATATTTTTTGTGTTATCTCAGTGGGTTTATGTTGTAGAATCTTAGCCACCCAGGGCACAGCAAGCTCAAATACCTAAATAATCAAGAACTTAATATCATTTTGGGTGTATTTTGAGCATCATTATTGTTTTGGCCCAACCATTTCCATACTTATAAACCCAAACTAATTATAACTTACCCTCAACAGCCAGCTTTTCAATAGCTCTACGCTCGCCACGGCTGTTGTGGGGGGGCAGGGTGTATCCCTTGATGCTGCGGCCTGTACGGACACGGCTGGACAGAACATAGTTGGGGTCCAGATCATCACCACCCTAAAGAAAAAGTCATTAAACCATATGTCACATGGTCTAAACATCTCATAAAGTTATATTTTTTAACAGCTTTGCTGTTTATTGTTGAAAATCAAGTGCTGTTCTGTACCTTCAGGTTCTCGAAGTTGAGGTCGGTCTTGTGCTTGTCAGTGGGCTTGTATCCACCATGACGGTCGGAGATGATGGGGTCCAGCAGATCCTTGAAGACCTCGTAAGACTCCTCATCACCAGCGACACAGCCAACAGTCATGATGAAGGGGTGACCTGAACAAGTCCAAAAAGATAGAGGGGTTATTTAATGAAGAATAGCATTTTTCTAATGTTCAAAGTCCTTGTGGGTCTTACCAGGGTTGTCTACACCAGTCTGGATAACATCATCCAGAGTGTAGCCACTGGGTGTCTGCTTGTCCCTAAGCTTGCCATATATTTCCTTAGTCAGGACCTTGGCCATATGGTTGTTGTGCTTGGACAGGTCTGGGAACTCATCCTCAACTTTGTAGTTGAGCTTGAAGTTATTGTGGGTGTTTCCAAAAGGCATGATTGCTTTCTAACACTGCAAAGATAGGGAAACAGAAAAAATGAAGATATCTTGAGATATTCATCAACCAATCTGACTCTGTCCACAACGGTGATTTAAGCAGATGTAAAAAAAAAAGTTTCATAATTTGTAGATAAGATATATTATGCTGGGCAGCTGCAAAGTCTAAGCAGAGGAATCCTGGTAACAAATGTCACACAGTTTCCAAAGGCTCAGATTTCCAGTTGAAATAGTGTAGGGGGAGGAACATGTGTTCACTGAGTATTTTTAGCAGCAGCGCATCTGACTGTGTACCCTCACTTTTCACAAGACATACAAGCCGCAACTTAAATGGGTAGAGAGGGTCAAATTGTGGAAAACTTATACAAGTTGGCATCACAGGATCAGACAGGATTAATCACTAAGTTCTCACCATGTTAAACTCGTGACAAAATTATAATGAGCTGTGAACATTTTTTTCACCTCTCACTGCACCACAGTCCAAGTTTTCTCTACTTAAAATGATCCATCTATGTGCTTATCTAATTTTAATTTTCATTCTTACACATGCACATATACACTATTATCACACGAAACAACTCAATTTAAGTGATTGATTGTCCCAAGAGGTTAAATGTGAAAAAACAAACAAAAATGAAATTATAAATGACTAAAATGAATTGCAGGACATCTGCTGTCCTCAGGCTGTTCCCCCCACATGTATTAAACAGTACAGCACCTGTCCATGTAAATCTCTTTCTTCAATGAGAGGTCTCTTTGCAGAGATAATAAATTCAACTACATCTGCTTCTTGTAATTCTAAAACATCAACTTAATGGAAAATTCTGCCAAAACTGAACAACCTCTTATTTCGAGTGGGACTGTCCCAAATTTGTCTTGAGGATGCAAACATATCAGGACTGTTGTTCCCTTATCCTTTGAACATTTAAGTTTAAAATCCTCAATTGCAGTAAAAACACCAGAAAATAGTTATTTGTGACATTTAAAAAGATCTGATATTTCTCCAAATCCATCCATATTTCCTTCTCCTCCCCTTCATCAACACAATAAGACTAATCAACTCTGATATTTTTTTTACCTGCACACAAGACAAGAACAGAGGTAACAGCCCTTGGGATCAGATCCTGTTCACCACAGCCAAAATAGGGGTCACCCAGCTCTGGAGGTCTCTGCTCCCCGTTTATATACCGGCCATTGGTTTGGTCATTTTAGTGACTGCTGAGCCCTCATTGGCCAGAGTCACTGTGCTGATACTCTGAGCAGTTAATGAAAGGGACGCCTTTGCATCACTGTCATTCAAGACGATTACTGCAGCTGTACCCTAACGCCTCTCACCACCCCTTACCCAAATGTATCTTGGGCCCATACATAGCTCCAGACGGGTGATCTGAGAGGGTAGGTGTGGGGGTCATAATAGTAGTGGTGTTAGGGGAGTTACTCAGGGTAAATCAAATGAAAAAAATAGCTTCACTTTGCCAAGCATGCCATGTAGAAATGGACTCTTATGTTAGGTGTGAATGTTAGAAAGAGTTGGTGTCCTTTTCACTTCTCAAATGTTAACAGTTTATACAGCAAATACTATCCAATGGCATCTTTCATCCTTAGTTATCTCTGGATGTGAGGAATTATAAGTGGCATATCCAATATCATTATCTGAAATGGTAAGCCTTTGAAAAATACTTTTTTCATGATAAGTACTGAATTACTGCCATTAACCCTAGCTGTGTACAAACTGTGCAATACTGTAAAGAACATAGTAGCATGCTAACACACTTATATGAGATTTAGTGTTTGCATGTTAGCACTGTCGCACAAACCCCACTGGTATCTAAGGTAAATCCTAGTCCTCTTGTAACCCTGAATAATGGTTATGGATTTTTTTTTACAGGCTAATGGTACTATTTAGCTTGTAGCCCCACAATACTAAAAAGTAGGTAGCATAAATGTATAGAAAATGAAATGGTTATTTCATGGTATTTATATATATATTTATTAAATATTTGTAAATATTTTCCCACCTTTTTAAAAAATATATATAATTAGTTGAATGTTGCTCAGCAATCTAGCAGCTCCCAAGCTAGCAGGGTTTTGCTAGCCATGATCAAGCATCTGACAGAATTGTGTTTTTATCGACATCTTCTCCTACTTGTTCAATAAGATTTCTCAATTTTTCAGCAGACTAATCTTTTCAGCAAAGTTTTCATTAGGTTATTGCTGGATTAAGGTCAGTACATTTTGGGAAGGCCATTGCAAAAGCTTGATAATTTGCTTTATTTATTCCACAGCCATCTTGACATGGTTGCACTCTTGGAAGACACGCTTATGTCCACGTTTCAGCTGTTCAGCTGATGGCAGTTTTTCACTTTGCATATAACCCGCTCCCCTGATGGCAAAACTACCTGCATGATAATGCCACCATCTTGGGGTTAAATCCCTCACCTTATAGGCCTTCAGACATTCATCATCACCCTTAATCTTTGTCTTGTTAGGCCATAAAACCATTGTATGCATTTAGAACTGGCAACCCCCAATATCTCATGGCTGTTTATTTTAAAGTTGCTAATCATAGCAGTTGTAATTCATTAAAGATGTCAGATATGGAGCACAATGAAAGCTCAATCAGAGGTGGAGACAGGCTCAAAAGACTTATACATAGAAAGCTACCCAGGCTTAAATGGAGAACTAGATTTTTCTCCCTTTTTGTAATGGTTTGGTTGTTTTACTGACAGCTCTGTGGTTTCTTAGAAAAAAAAATTCTGTCTGCTTGTGGGCCTAATGGGGAGATGCACTTGTTGATATGTATGTATACACGTATGTTTAATTTTATTTTAAGCAATCTCTGATTTTGTCCTTGGCAGGTGATGCGCACCATGTGACCGCCTACCTGCCCACACAGAGCAGGTGTCTTGATTGCCAACATGAACTGACCTTACTGACAAACATTTTTTCATTTGCCCTGACGAAGGCCTTTTAGGCTGAAACGCATCGGCATGGACATGTTTTTATTAGATTAGCCATGATATAATAAAGGCTTTTTATAAACCATCTCCCTGAGTGCCTCAGCTATCTTTTTAAGTATTCAAAGAGACTTGTGCTTGCAGAGCTATACTCGTTTCATTATTGGTATAAAATTTTCAAAGGGTTTTGTAGATAATTTTATTCCAGAAAAACTTGCCTACATCTTTAATCATAAAAGGCTGATGAAATACTCAAAACCTTAAAGTGTTTATTCTCATCAGCCTCAATCAAATCTTCCAATTATAGTAATAAATTTAATTCTGATGTTAGTTTGTTTCTTTTAAAGGGTTTTTCCATGTTTTCTTGACAAGTTATATGAGGAACATTATAATAGTTGTTCTGTACCCAAATGAAAAGTAGAAAGCAGTTATAATCACCTCAGCCAAGGCAGAGATCATGTACTCAGCAGCATTGGTTTGTCTGTCTTTCAACATAACTCAAAACGTTATGGATGGATTTTGATTCAATTTTCGGGAAATCTCCAAAATTGAATAAGGAACAATTGATTAGATTTTGGGGGGTGATCTGGATCGCCACCAGGATCCATGAGTTGTTTTTTTAAGGATGGTACTGTAGGGAGATAGGAGTAATTTTACCACTAGAGCTTCTATCTTAAAAATAATGCCCACAATCATTGGCAAAAACAATGAGATGGCAGAGGTCTGCGCTCTCTTGAGTGCTTCTAGTTCAGTTTAATTCTATTTACACTCTACTGGTCGCTTTGAAACAGTTTTTATCACAGTGCATTTGAGAATTTGAGCTCACAAGTGCATCAATAATTTAACTGGAACCATAAGATTGTTCAAGCCAGCACTGTTCCAAGATTTATCCCAGGGTGTTTCCCCCCACCTACCAATGTCCAGCAGACAGCTGCCTGGCTCACACCTGCTCCTTCCCTCCAGCCCCTTATGTTATTACCACCCTGTATGCAGCCTTAGTGTGAAAAGCTCAACTCATCCCTCTCAACTATTCATTTCAACACTGCCACACACGCCAAAACTACACAGCACACACTTTCTACCCTTCATGTTCCCCTCTTTCTTTTCTGCAGCTCTTCTTCTGCAATATTGTCAGTTCTTCTCCTTTTCTTTTGTGGTCTGGTGCTCCCAGTGTCCGGAGATGTCGGCAACAGACTGTTGGTGCCCTAATCCTGAAACCACTTCTCATTTTACCCAGCTGTCTGCTGCCTGTCCTCCCTAAGTCAGGGGTTACCAAATTAGAGCCGGTTTCCGCTATCACTTTATGTGCCAGTCTTCCCCTTTACCCTGTGAAACACATGTTAATGTACATGTTCTACGTGTTCTTTCATGGAGGGAATGGTATATAATGGGTCTATGTGTAAGTAAAACTCAAAATAATGTTTAACTTCTATGGCAGAGTGATATCTGTGACCCTGAATTGGATTAACAAATGGATGGAAGGATTATAGAGTCATTTCACCTGCAAATTAGACATTGGCTACAGTGATTAGCTGCTGACATTTTACTGACAGCCACTGAATAATGCAGGTCTAGCATAGTTATGCAACAACCTGGTGATATGATGCATGCTGCTTGTGCTAATGGTGACGATGGAGTTCCTCCAACCACAAAAATAGTCACAAAGTCATGCAGCTTGTAAGATATTATGGTGTTTGAGAGCTTTATGATAGCTTTAGATTTAAATATCAGCCTAAAGTGGAACGACTCAGTCATAGTGTGCACTTTGCTATTACACTCTTTCTTGATCCAAAGTGTTTTGTCTTTTTGGCTCACTGAGCTTGTCAGGGGAAGTGAGCTGTAGCTTGAAGCCCTGCAAGACACTTTCTTGAAACATGACACTTTTAAAAGAATCCATGGCAACTCCACTGACCTCTGTCAGAATAGCACGGTGTCAAGCTGCAGCTGCGTCCAGTGCTACGCTCAAGTGTTAGGTGAGAGCAAACGACCGCACGTGCCTTAGAAATTAGGTAAATGTATCATTTTAGTAATTCCGAGATGTTCCCTTGCTGTAACTCCATTTCAAAGAAGCATGATTGGAAGTTAAATCATATTTTTTTGGTAACTAAATACAATGACGTATCAAGGTTCTATAAATACAACTTTATGGCAGACTATTTAAAGCTGCCAGTCTATCCAGCACCTGTCTGTAGAGAACCAAAATGGAGATCCACATTATGCAAGTTTGATTATTTATATATTATTTATTTATTTATTTAAGTTTATGTGGGAATAAAGTAATAGATATGATCCTCTGACAATCTAAAGTCTTACACCTGATTTAAGGGGTTATTACAGTTTCTAGTTCCATTCAACATTACACAAGCTGAATTCTGTTTTGTAGGCCTGGAGTTGGGAACTTCCTGCAGTGCTTGGAGTGACAGTACTTGATTTTTCTCCTCTGGAACTGAAGTCATGTGTGCATATCATGGTCAGTGAGAGTCTATAATTATACCAGGCTAGCTGGGTCCATCTGTACCCTGTCAAAGAGCAACCCCCCGCCCACAGAGGACCCTGATTCAATTTCATTGACTCAGTTTTCTATTCATTTTAGCCTAGACCTTTAGCTAAATACTCCATGAAACTCTGTTAAGAGGGCTTTCCAGGATCTCTCCCAGAGTAGATCAATCAGTCAAACTTTATTTCTGACATGATGCTGATAAGGAAAGAGCGGACGAAGTAAGATTAAAGAGATCCTTCACCGAAGCATTAACAAATGAGTCATGCAGGTGTGACCCTTTCAATAGGATTAACTGAACCAATACACATGAATGCAAAATGCTTTGATAGAAAAATGTTAATTTAAGCGTTGCAAATGTGCATCAATTCATCTGAATGAATAAAGGGCCGGCATTCCAGAGGCTTTGAGTACATTATGTGACCATGGCTTGCTGCATACGTGATGTAACCACAGATGACGCACTGTCACATGTAACATGCATCTACACCTGGCTCAGTGGCCAGACCTTGGGGAAAATGTATTTATAGTGTATAAGCCGCATGACTTGCTTGTGTTATGCAAAGTTAATTTCATACTGTTTCTAGGAGTGATTCTGTTTCTCTTCACCCTTTAAGGTGGTTTCATTTGGTGAGGAGGCTAAGAACTTTTAGAAATGAATCCATGATTCCTATCATGAAGCTCAGCAGTAGAGTTTGGAAGATATTCCTTCTTGGTTTAAAGTCCTGTACATAAAGTCCTGGTTACATCGGAACTTTAAAGGTCTAACCTGCAGCATTTGACCGCAGTCGTCACAAATTGTGTGAAAAACTTTTTATAAACTGTAAAAACTTCAACTTTAAAATTGGACAACTGATCAATGAAGTTATATTGACAGTATGACATTAGAAGTGATGGATGCCTACAATTTTTTTGCATTTATTTACCTTCACCTTTCTTCACCTTAATCTTAATTTCTCTTAATTTCTATTTTAAGATTTTCTTATAGTTATTGACTGTGTGCATGATAAACAAGATATTCCCCAGTTTCATTTTTATTTTTCATCCTTACCTGTATCATTTTCTTTATATTTACCTTTAATAATTTTTAATTTAACCTTTATATATCTTCATTTCTATCATTGATCTTCATTTTCAACTTTATTTTTATCCTTAGTTCTATCTTTATCTTCATCTTCATCTTTCTTTGTAATTTCTTTTGCACTATGTGCATAAAAACATTTTTTTTTTGTTAAAATTTTAAATATTGCGAAGTATTATTATTCTTTATTTTTTTATCTTTTCTTTACCTTTACCTCTATCTTCAATTATAGCTTTCTTTAACTTATTCTTTGGCTTTTTATCTGTATATTGCCTTTGTCTCTATTCTGATCTGTACTTCTTCATCTTTGGGCACATTCACGCCCGGATATTCCGGTGGACCAAACCGCAGGAATGTCACACAGTTACAACAACTGCTTACTAGAGGCTGTATTCCCTAAAACGGTCACGGACATAAAAACGAAGAAGAAAATCCTGCTCATTGATAGGCTAGGACCAAAAACAGCCTGTTCACCTCAAGTAAACAATGGGACATCAATTACTTTATGCAGTCTTGGGTTTCTGTTTTGACTTTGGTGTTCAAACTTAATACAGTTTTCCCAAGCAGCTATCCAGTATGAACACTACTAGACTTCCTTTCTTTGATTCACTGCATGGTCTGTTTGCTTTCTCATTGCAAGCAAACTGAACTGCACCAAAGTTCACATGCAAGAGACCCCTGGTTTTAAAGCAGACCAGGGTTTACATCTTTGGTCTGCACCAGAGTGCGAATGAGCAGTCACATGATAAGCGTGTGGCTGCTATGTGCTGTGATGGAGAGGTACTTTAGAAAAACAAAGAGCCGGGTTGCTTCTTTGATGACATACAGCCACATGTACTGCATAGGGGAGAAGAACCAAAACTAAAGTATTGATGTTAGTACACTAATATTGATTGACATTGATACAGATGGTTTTGATATCGATACTTAGATTGATCCACACATCACACTGCTCCAGAAGAATCACATTATCCGTGGAAGCAGACCAGGGTTTGTTTAAAGTGGATCAAACAGCACTTTAAATCTTAGCTTTAGCTTTATTATGATCTTTACTTTTTTTAATTACTTTTCCCTTTACCCATAGTTTTTTTATTTTGCTGCTACTTACCAAAGTGTAACGATAAAAATTCACAAAAAAAACCAACGTTTTGTAATTGTTCTGTAATTTAGTGGATTAAATAGAATCAAATATCAAA
>JBAMHW010000017.1:392668-402935 GCA_037177495.1 Rhadinocentrus ornatus
TATATATATTAGGGTTGTCACGATACTAAATTTTTAAACTCGATCTAGATATTCTTTTAATTAAAATCAAAGCACCACAAAAATCAAACAATCCAAACAATACAACAAAATGGTGCTTGATAATAGCCTATTTTTGATACTATAGAGGAGAATATTGTTATTCCTTTAATTAATGTCAGAACACTACAAAAATAACAACACAATGTAGGCAATACGACAAAATATATATTAAGAAATATGAGAAATTACATTAACAGCTTAAAATAAATGCACATGTTTTAAAGCTCCTTTAGTTTTTGCAGAGATAGTCTTCATACAGTCTAACAGTGTTGTCAGGCAGTTTGTTCACTGCAAACCGTGTTTTTTAGCCGGCTAACAGCGCGCCTTGGCTTTTGCTCGCCTACCTTCGTTATTTGGTTAGCTACGTTAGCTCGATTAGCTCTTAGCTACAGGCAGCTTGGAGTTTGATGGGAGTCACCTGCACAGTCCCTCTATCTTTGCCCATTTTTGGGGAATGATGACACACGTGACGCTGCCATGAAGGTAATGGTGGGAACCCCATTCCCCTGTTGCCACCCAATTCAGCTCTTTAGAAACCTACGGGTGACGTCACGGAGACTCCGTCCATCTTTTATATACAGTGTATGGTTACAATAATGTTTTGGGGAGGTGTGTGTGAGTACAGTATATCATGCTAACCTTTGGTAAACTTCAGATGTCGTCAACCGTCTTCTCTGCTTCAAATAACACTGCTGCTTCGGGTCTTCTTTTCTCACCAGTACAATATTCTGATTTTATGTTTGAGACAGCATCAAGGAGGGGTGGGCCAGAATCTGTGGTGGTTGGAGTTCATTCTGTTGCGCTGCACCATACATTGGTCTATGTGTGGGAAACCTGCACTTAATTTAAAATCTATCACCCAGTCTTGTACTTAGTTACTCGCATAACTAGATTTGTGTTTGTAACATGTTTCAAGCTTGTTTAAACATTTGCAGGGACTTCTCTGGAAAATTTCATGCAATGGAAACAACTTAATAAGATAACTCTTTAACAAACTCCGGCCTTCTTTGCATTGGCATGCCCGGGGACTTGGATACATGCACTTTATGTTTCCTTTTAGGCTTGAAGGAGACATTTAAATGAATCAAAATGCCACTACCCCATTCAAACAGTCTTTCGTTTAAGCACAAAGTTTTATCCCACTTCAAACTCCAGCAAAAGGTAACTTTAGCTAATAATGTTAAAATGTAAATAGCGAGAACTGTTGGAAGTCAACAAAACTATATGGTTAAAATGAAACCTCTATAAGATACTTTTAATGCCACACTAGTGATTTGGCTCAGGCTATCTGCCTGTGTGGCAAGATGGATTATCTTACACTCTGATTCATCTGGTTCATTGACAAGCCAAAGTCCTGTGTTACTTATTAAAGGGACGGATCCCTTTCCTTTCTTTGCATCAACTGCAAACAGACAGAGACAATCAAACACTGAGACTGCCTAACTGCCTTGATTTGTGTGCAACTTGATCATACGCTATTGTGTTATAATTTATGTATTTTAGCAATTTATCTCTTTCAAAAAAACATCCTCACAAATTATATACAGGGAGTTTTACATCAAAAACAACAACATACAAAAAGGTGTAGCTTTTCAGCTTTCCAACAACCTTTAGTGCTTTATATAGTAGATTATTTGTACCTTTTCCCCTTAGGCCTGTTATATCAATGTGTTATGCCCTCCCAGCAAAATACTGTTACAAGTATGATGAAGGTTTTTACAGACACATACTATGTAGTGCCGAATGTAGATATAACCCATGAAACTGTGTTTTTGACCTATTTGTGTACAGCTTGTGCTTTGACAATCCAGATGTTTTTGCATGCATTCTGCTGGAAATAATTCTTTGATCCTGAGTCACCTTAAAGGTGAAAGCTCATCTGGGTTATGTGGAAGTTTATCCTCGTATAATTCTTCTGATAAGTACATGTCAACATCAAAATCAATCAATCAAACAATCAAAGGGGAACTGAGTTTTCTCCTGCAGCATGTCCAAAATAAAGAGTTAAATGGTGCATAAAGAAGCATGCAGCACCACTGGACCGTTTCAACTGCTGTGGAAACTATTCTAGCTGTGCTTTTGATAGTTTTTGAATTAAAAATAAATTTTTGTACAATTTTAGAAAACAAAAACAAAGCAATTACCTTTGCACTGCATTATGTTGGAGTCAGTTGTTTAAATGTTGGTCTCCTTGTGTAGAGTAATTGTGTCTGTGACGTACACATCAGTCAGCTGTTTGCACATTTATAGATTGTACTTTTTTAATAATTCCTCTATTTCCTGCAATTCCATAAAACACACAAACGCCGGTCCATTCGACAGCCAACTCACTCCTGTGCATAACAGCAGTGTATGATCATTCTTCCTTAAACAGAACTCTGATGATCCAGCGAAAGTGTTATGGTTTTATATGTGAGTGAATCTTATTTTTTATGACCTTGACAGCCAACTTCTGCATTCTGTGGCTGTCATCTTAGGCCGGGAGGGACTCTAGGTTTGGAAACACTGCGCTAAAGAGCAGCATCTAAGAAAAAAATAAAGAAAACAAGTTCTTTAGAAGTTTGTAGGGTTCTACATATTTGGGAAAGCTAGCCAGCTGTTGATTATGGTATTTTATACAAACTGGGTTAAATGTTCAGTATGAAGTAATGCTACTCCACCTACAACCTTTCAGATTTTCCTTTTCTGCTCAACAAATTACCTTTGCAAATATCAGATATAGAAATGATAAAAAAAAAATGCCTTCCTAATTTGAAATACAGCTAAACATTTTATGTTGTCATGTTAATTAAAAGATTGCTTTAGATAAATAGTAATCTATAAAATGAATTGCTGAATTAAATTTAAATAGATAAACTTCCATCCCTATTAGTAAAGAGCAAAATTAACAGGCCTTTCCTTTTTAAAAATGTACACCAGCTCAAGGAAATTACTTCACACTGGTTAGCAGTCACTGATTTTACAAATAAGATTTTGTCTGATAAAATCCTCTCTTATCAACAGTGTCTTGTTATTGGTGTAACTTGCATGTCAAATCTGCAACTAATCTGCAAAGAAGTGAGGTTGTGAAGGACTCACACAAGTGTTGCTGCTCTGGTGATACTCTTTCATCATATTCAGCCAATGTTTGTTTGACATTTCGCTGTGTAATGTTGTTTTCCTCTTTGAAAAACAAACCCACTAATTTTGCTAAAAGTAGGAAGAGTTGTGAACAAGTGCAGTTCGGCTTGTTTCTGATGACCAGAGGGAAAGTTGAGGACAGGGCTGTACTGAGATTGAGAAATAGGAGAAAAAAATAGGCTTGGCTTTACAGGAGACACAGTTAGCAGTTAGCATCAGATGCATGTCAGACTTCTCCACGTTAATGTCAACAGGTTTCAGCTACACAGAATTCAGTATTATAGTGCAGATAACCAAAAATGTTGTTGTAAGATGATACCAGGTCTCAAGAGGTTAAATCAGTATAAATGGTGTTTGCTTATTTCATACCTCTTTAGAAATTAAACAAAACAACTCCACACACCCAACACACATGGATTGTGTGCTTTCCCATAAAACCTTAACTCTGCACCTCCTAAGAAATGATGCTATGTGGAAGTCAAATCCTGACTGGTTGAAAGTTAATGTGAGCTTGGAGGGTTGTAACAAAAGACAATTTCATCACAAGGAAGGCAACGTGCTAAAAAAAGAAGCTTTGGAAAAGTTTAGAGAGCAGCTGCACAAGACAACTCCCATTATTTTAACATTTCACCACAAAGTTAATCTTTACTCACTGTGACTTATTTATTTTATACAGCAGCGCATACTAGAGTTATAAAAAAAAGTCATATGTATCACATGTTTTATACAACTTATAAACCTAGAATAGAAACATTTGGCTCATATTTAATGTCTCACTGGAGTCAGAAGCAAAAATACATCGATCATTTTAGCACAATGCATACAAAGAACCAAAGCCATCGACCCTACTTCAGATCTCAATATAGCTTATAGGATGTGCTGAAACAAGTACCATCACTATTCAAGCCCAACATACAAGACCAAAGTTATGCACTGCCAGCTTCTACATACCAGAATCCCAACAGAAGTCAAGTTTATGTCTCAATGTGTTAGAGCTGTTTTTGCAACACAGGAGGAGCCTTTACAAAATTAAATACAGGCTTTGATGTTGTAACTGACTGGCACATGTTTGAAAGCAGCAGCTATAAGGATATGGAGCTAGAATAGGGACATAAGTTTTGTAACTTGTATCTCCATATACAAATACAGATAAAAAAATCAAGTATACAGGTATGCAGGGTCCGAAATTAACATTCGCCAGGCGCCAAATGAGTGTAAATTTTTTAAGGTAAGGCAAAGTTATATGTATAGCACATTTCATGTACAAGATAATTCAAAGTGCTTTACCTAAAAAATTTAAAGCATTACAGCGGGGTGCAAGAAGCAATACCAAGTGCATTAAAAACAGACTTTAAAAGAAATTAAAGAAACATTAAGTAAAAACAGAAAGGAAAAGACCTCAATAAAATAGATAAAAAGGACAAAATAAAGTTAATTAGCAGTTCTGATAAAAGGAAGCAAATAGTAAAGTTTTTAACCCTGATTTAAAACTGCTGAGAGTTTCAGCAGACCTGCAGTTTACTGGGAGTTTGTTCCACTTGTGAGGAGCATAAAAGCTGAACATACATACACTGATGCAAACACTCGCACGTGACTATTTCAGTTCTGTTTACTGTTTAGCTCAGGCTAGTTAAGTAGGGTACATGTATGGATATTTTTAGCAGGAGCCGGCCAGCTTTCCAAAAGAAAGCACGGTGAACTGGAGGATAAATCAGCAGGGATTACAGCCCCAACCAGAAAGTTTAGTGAAAAGTGATGGTTTGGATATAGCGGCGCTTTCTGTCTGCTTCACGGCCCGGTTCCGCTCGCTTCTCACGCCTCACTGTAGGCGGTAACACAACAGCGCATGCACATCGATCACATTAAGGTGATCTATATCAGTAAACATACGTTTGTGTTCAAGGAGCGCAATTTATTCCTTTCTTTTTATTTGTGTATGTGTTAAAAAGCCATGTTTCAAACCAGCTTCATTGAGCTTTTTTGATTTCGTTTATTTATTTTTTGTTCAAAATAAGTATATTAGATAACTAGAATTTTTTGTTAGAATTAGAATTAGGTAATTAGATTTTTTATACTGAAATACAAGCTCATTTAATCACCGGAGGATTGTTCCCAGATTCCAGTAGTGTTCTAGATGATGAACACTTACCTCTTACCTTTTTTTTGTGCAAATATTCACCAGTGACTGTTAAATACTTGACAGTAATGGATGATCTATTGATGAACAAGTACAAAAGCTTGAGGCAACATGTCTATCTACATATATTCTTGTTTCCTGACTTACAGCTGCAGTGGGTATTTGAGCTGATAAAGGATTACTTGTGGTGAAGAAGACATTAGAGTTGCTCAAAATTACTACTGTAAGTCATTCTGCCTTAATTTATTTACTATTATTGGTGCTTAAATAATTCATGATAGTCTCACGCCTGAGTGCTTTGCATGTCAGAAAGAGCATCATTTGTCTGACTGTACCCCACTGTCAGGGTACAGGCAGGAAACATTAAACTGTTTAAGGTGCTAATTCATTTTTCTTCTGGCACTCCTATCGTCGTAAGGTAATCCCAGGCAATCACTTATTGGTGCTGACAGATAGTGGCTGTGTCGTAATAAGGTGGTAAGGGGAGATGAGCTGTCACCTAGCTGAATGTTCCTGTGCATGAGGAGGAAAATGGAAACATATGTCTGTTAACTCCTTGCGACCCCTGATCCCGAAGCATTATAACAAGCTTGTAGACAAAGAGTTTTTTTTGTTGTTTTTTTTATCAATGTCTAGTTTTTTTTGTAAATCTTTAAACAAAATCAAGAATAAATTCTCAAAGAACTTTATGTCTGAAGGAAAATTACCAATGAGCTGACCTAAATCTGTGCCACTGAAGAAGACAGCACTGATCTGTTTAGGTGATGTAGTTTACCACTGTGTGGTCCTATTTACTAAACTTCTTAAGTGAAAATACTAAGAAGCACTTAAGAAATCCACAAGTGCTTCCATCTGAATGAAACAGAGCTTTTTGTAGTTGACATTAGGGGAAAAGATGTCCTGCTATATTTAGATGAATGGATTAATTAATAATGCATCTAGCTCTTCCAGCAGCAGCTTCTTGATCAGCTTGCAGTCATTACAACCAAGGCTCTCCTTGGTAGTGATGGACTACCTATCTGAACAAATCTGCTTTTAGAACTCACAGAGGTCTGTTGAATGCCTAAAGGATACATGCCATTTGGGAGTCCTGTTGCCCAGGAAACAGGAAAACAAGTTTTGAAGCATTTGAGTAACACTTTGGCTTTTCTTCAGGCAGATTGAGTGTATGTTGCTGATATTATGTTAAAAAGAAGACATGATTGGTGCTTTAATTGGGCCATCATCTTACTTCTGAAGGTCAGGACATTCTCACCTCTGATAACTATTCGCTGCTCAGAAGTTGTAAAAATATGAATCTCTAGGAGATATTTTTATTTAGCCACCCACCCCCCAGCACGTGTTGGTGTAAGGTAGCCCTCTGTCTGAGGTCGTGGTAACCATAGCAGACCTTGGAAAGTGAAATGCGATGCAGTGGGCCCTCTGGGCTAAGTTTCTGAATCACAACTCCATAATGAGCTGGCTGAGCTCTGGCAGCATCAAAGATGCAGCACCTCAGTATCTGTTTCAACACACAATGTCACCTGTTTAGGGGGAATGGACACTGTGGCCCATGACGAGCACTCGGAAGCTGGAAGCTTTCTAGCGCTGTGCTGTGCTCTCACCCACACAACCTCAGACGAGATTACATAAAATCTGCCAGCTTCAGTCCGTGAATGTGCTTTCCTACAATTAAGCTTAACCTTAATCCAGGGGTTCCCAAACATTTTTTTGCAGGGCCGCCTTTTCATTGACAACAATAATGCCCCCCCCATCCCAGTACCACATTCACCCCAAAGCTTAAATGAAACATATGAAGAAATGTGCCACGTAATAGTCTTTAAGGTTATTGGCTGTTTCTTCGTTAACTACAGTCAAAACCATGTCAGTGGCAGAAGGAATGATCAGCTCATCTGCTATAGTGTGAGATTTTATAAACCAGGAAACTCTGCAAACTACTTCAGGTGAGTTGAACTTTTAATAAGACAGATGCTGCTTCAGTAAAAATATTCTGCTATATATATTAGGTAAGAAGTTTATTTCCAAAGACTTTTCTTTGTGTTCCGGATGACAAGTCCCCAAATAGCGTTATTACTTGTTTGGCTTCATACTGTCAGATGCTGATATTTTTAGACATACAACACACTGTGGTCTGTCTTCATTACCCACCATTGACCATTACCATTCCTTGACCATTACTTGGTCATGCCTAGGGATGCAAGATGTGCCTAATCATATTTTCTCCTCTTGTTTTTTTTTTTTTTTTTTAAGTTGAAATCTGTTCTTGATTCATCATTTTTGCCCATTGTTACTTTCACAAATGTGTCCATGTTTTGCTAGCAGTGTAAAACTGTAATTGTGTCTCAAACCGCGCACTTACGCGAGTGCACTGGAAGGCAGTGCGTAGTGCGCTCAAAGCACTACCCTCTGTAGTGCACACTTTTGTGGGTAAGTGCTGACCCAAATGGAGCACTAACGTTTTGCACTTACCGGTAGTGACATACCAGCATTAATTTACAGAATGAGTTTCCAACTCTAGATTTTACTTTGTTTACTCCTTACTTAAGCCCACCTGTCAACTACGTCGCCGGCAACGCAGGAATCTCGTCCGGCTGAACATGAGTTAGAACGTATGCTTATTTATTTATTTTAAGGTATTTCACCCTCCTACATGCTGCCTGATGGCAGTGCTGCTCCGTTTATACAATGTTTTTCAGGACAATCCGTCCAAGTTCTTACGAAACCCAAAATCATGCTCACATACGTGTTTGCATGTCATCATACTTAATGCTAATAATGCCTTTAAAAGGCCTCATTAGTGTAACAAAGTACTGTGGCCTACACTGTATTAGTCAACCTCAGTAGATAATGTTACACGTGAATAGTACTGGAGGCCAGGAAGGAAGAGGGAGTGAGTCCTTTTGGGTGTGTAGGTGAAGTCCGACATGGACTAAACAGCCTCCGCCTGCATCGGCACCACTCAGTTGCTAGCGGCCATTATTCAGCTCTGGACAACTGGTTGAAAGTACCTCCCTTTCCGCTACGTCAGCAAGATGGCATCCGTTTAGTGCGCGTAGTGTCTGTCGTTTCGCACTAGATTTTTGGCCGAGTTTAGGGCAGGATTTGGGTACTTTCAGTGCACTACAGAGTTTTTACTGAAATTTCTGTGTCAGCGCACAAAGCACTTAAATGACGTGTTCGAAGTACAGAAGTGCGCGGATTGGGACACACCCTATGAGTTTTATTTAGCCTTGCTGTGCCCCCCTGTAATGGCTCTGGGCCCGCCTCCCAGTTTGGGAACCACTACCTTAATGTATACTGTGCCTAGAAAGAATATAATTAAATTTATTTTTACATATATTATCATATATTATGTTTAGTTGATTAAAATGACTACATGCAGACTAAACATTTGTTTTTATTTCTTCTATCTTTAAATAAATGACATCAAATTATCTCTTGGTTAGTTTTCACATAGATTGATTCTGTCCATGAACAGCAGAACATAATCTTAGCTGTAAATTAGTGTTTAGTCATTCTTCCTTCCAGGTTTCACTAATGTAAAACAAACCTCAGGAGCTGTCTGCTTTAACCAGGCTTTAGTGACTCAAAGAGGTCAGCTTGCAGTTATGGTGTCCGCAGGGTCACTTTACTGTTAACTGCTTTTAACTGGCTGTGGTTAAAAATGCAACAACAAACAAACAGCCTGCATCCTGCCTGAACGTTCCTCAGTGATATGAGTGGATGTGTGTTTTTATCTGTGTGACTCATCTTTGTTTTGTATTATTATCACGTAAGAGAGGGGTTAGTAATTAATATTTAATATTTACACATAATAGATGAAAATAATAAATTGTTTAAATTCTATTGTTACACCATAAATAGAATTATCATTAAGATTTTTTCTTATATTTTTGCACAAAAAGCAGAAGTGGTGCAAATTAGCTAGTAGGTCCTGATCAGAGTGTCAGGTCTTATACTGATTTAACCGTCATTTAACCGTAAAAAGCCGGTAATTTAATCTGCAGGGGGTGAAAAATATTTGTTGTATTTCCTCTTTTCTCTGCAACTTTTTATATCATTCTTTTAGGCTGGGGAGCCGTCCTCCACAATTACACGTTGGTCTTTTTTTTTATTCTGTGTCTGCTTTTAACACAGTGCTCTAAAAAACACAATATTAATTTTCACAATTTTTTATGATATTATGGATCATTAATAGTAAATCATCCCAAATAGTTCTTAATAGAAACTTTATGTTGAGGAATGTGGAGAGGTGGACCCCTCCACGTTATTCTTCTTAACGATCAACAACTTCTGAAATCAAATATTTTACTGGATCTTTTATAGAATCACACTTTCTCTTTACTTTTTTTCCCTTGTTAGCATTTCACATTAAATGTGTGCATTTAAACTTCACCTGAAAAATGTGTTAAAAACTGGAAAACAAAATCAATTTCTGGCTCCTGCTTCAAGACATTAGTGTTAAAATATTTGTTAAATAAAATATTTGTGTCTGCTTCTCCAGGACATACTTGGACCCAGGAGCTCCCACAGTGAACCCCAACCCTGAGGCCCCTCTTGACTCAGGGATACCATGGGGCCCCTCCCTGTTTACCTCACTCCATTCCTCTTCCTCCTTCTCCTGTGCCACCCCTGCACCTCCTTTAGGCCTCAGGTCATAGAGCGAGCATCTGGCCATGTACATCCCCAGTCTTCTAGTAACACAACAGGGTCTGGGAAGCGGACGTGCACAGATGTTGTAATGTGTAAACCTGGTATCCTGCTGCCAGTGTGGCTGCCACTCAACCCTCCAGTTGGCGAGCAGGCAGGGAGGGCTGTCTTGTACTTCCTCTGTCTCATGTACATTTTCCTGGGAGTGTCCATCATTGCAGACCGCTTCATGGCATCAATAGAAGTCATCACTTCTCAGGTATCTGGTGTTTGTTGGTGTTTCTCTTGTATCTGGTATAT
>JBAMHW010000017.1:411674-436720 GCA_037177495.1 Rhadinocentrus ornatus
GCCTTTTCACTCAATTTGTGTCCAGTTCTTGTTTCTGACCATTTTGAGACATTGATAGGAAATTGACAGACAGATAGGAAATCGTATTTTTGCATTAGAAAGGGATTCCTGACACATCATTAGCTAAAAACCTAGTGTGGGATGTGTCCTTAAAAACCTGAGGAAACTGGACAAATAGAAATATGTGTGGTTGTTTGTCATGTTTGCCTTTGTGTTGGCCATGTGAAAGACTGGTGATCTGTCAGGGTGTATCCCACCTATTGCTCTATCATTGTTGGGATGGACTTTAAGAGGTTAAAAGCATGTTAAAAATGCCTAACAACCATTTACAGCAGATGAACAGGATCTGAAAGTGATGTCCCTAGGATAGTAAAAAATCCTGACACCAGACCTGAGAGATTAATCTGGACCTTCAGATACATCTATTGTTGGCTGAAGCCTCATCAGAAATGGTCTCCATAGAAATATGGCTGTCAAGAAACCATTCTTAAGGAAGGGAAACAGGGAAAAAAGGCTGAACAATGACACTGGACTGAAAATCAGTGGCAGCAGGTCTGATGGCGGGATAAATCCTTCCCAGAGCCCAGACCTCAATATTATTGAAACTGTGTGTGATCATTTGGGCAGAGAACAAAAAAAAAGGTAGAAAAGATCAAAAGAAGAGCTTTGGAAAGTCCTGGAAGTCTGGAGAACTATTTCTGAAGTGTATATAAAGAAATCTTGTCTAACAGAGTTCAGAAGAATAAAGCTGCTCCGACCAAATATTGACTTAAAGCTAATTAGACTTTTGGAATCTCTGGTTTTGCTTTAAATATTGTATATCTATTTATATGTCAGAAAACTGCTGCTCCCACTTACATTTTACTGGCAATTATATAAAAAATGAGGGGTGACTCAAGACTTATGCATAGTAGTATAATCTTTATCTTCTCTTCCATTTTCTCCTTTAGTTAACGTTTGGGAGATAAATAATAAACACAAACAGCTGAGGCAATGATGAAGAGAATAGGAGTTCAGACTGTTGATCCACAGAAGGCCCAATGTGTTTGTAATGAAAATACTTTGAATGAATACTTGGGCTCTAGAAAACACACCATTGAAGACCCACTGAAGGATTACCATGGGCTATTGAACACACACCCGAGGTGGTCCTTTTAGACAGAATTACCTGATAACTTGACACCTGAAGTTAATCCCATCTCAGATTAGGTTTGGGAACATCCGGTCACCCCATTAAACTTACAGATCTTTTTCCCCTTAAAATTTCAGTCTAAATAATCTGTGTTTGGACAGAGACTAATCGTACACTTAGCATAAGAATGTTTTGTAACGTGGCCCATCAATGGATTCTTCACTGTAACACGTATAACAATTTATAGCTCATAAATAACTAAAAATTTATACCTCTTTTTCTCTGTAGACCTTCATGCATTGACCTCCTGTGCAGTGTTACTCTAGAACTAATTGTATAAATTAATGGTAACAGGTGTTATGTCATTTAGCTTAGTGATATCTCTTGGCAAACTGAGGAGCATGAACACATTTAAAAGGTTCATTGTGATTAATTATTGAAGTCTCTTCAATTTGTGATGTGATTTAGCAGGTAGGAGAAATGTTTAAGGTGTCAGGTACTTACAGGAAAACAATCTGTTATAAAAATAAAAATGTGTGTGTCTGTGTTTGTGCTTGCTTGGATATCTCCAGCCAGACATTACAGTTGCACATTTTAAATGTGGAGGAGTACGAGAAGCAGGAAAACTTCTTCATTGTGCTCGAGCAACCCAAATGGCTGAAGCGAGGGCTTTCTGGTAAGTCTGTTGGCTTTTTAGATGTCGAACTTTAACTTGTTATTTTGTGGTTTTAGTAATTAAGTAATCTTAATCTGATATAATAGTCACACGTTTTTCTCCCTGATTTACTCAAACCAAAGCCGCAATATTCAGTATCAACTTATCAACTGCATTACAACACCGGTACTGCAGCCAATTATCAATTTAGTTGTCATTAGTTGTTCATTACCTGTTCCGGTAACCTCAGTGTGCAAAAGGATGGTGGAGGAATTGGATATGTGCATGCTTGTTCGGGTCAAAAGACTCAGTTACCCGCCTGTATTCTACAGTGGTTTATTTCAGTAGGTCAGAATGGAGGTAAAGACTAACACTGAGGAGTGTGCATGCAAACAGCTGAAAACAGTTGTTTTTTTCTAATGCATTGATTTGAATGCTGCATTTAATCATGCTCTGTTTTTATTCCCAGCACTGCTGCTAAATCAGGGTAAGGTTGTCTTTCTTCAGGCATGAATGGTAAAGGTGCAGTTTGCAGCATTTTAAAAATTCTTGCATATGATTGTAAGCGTGCAAAGACTTCGTCCAAAGAACCCAATTCCAAGTGGCAGTTTTAAACAATCGGCAGCAACAAAGAAATAATTTCTAAATATTCAGTGCAGTAAAAGAAGAAAAACATTGCTTGAGATTTCTCTTTTGTGTGTGTGGAGAGAAGTGTGAAGTCAAAGTGATGATGGACAACCATGTCTGGGGGAATTATTGGTACTAGTCAGTACTGTTGTTTGTGGTTTTGTTTAATGAGAAATATGTCTGCAAGCTTATACCTCTGCAGAATAAGAAGCACAGCATGTGTGCATTATTGTTTCTATCAGGCTTTTTTACACACTCAAAAGCCACTTTTTCAATTCTGTGCATTAGTCACTTGTTCTCCGATAGTATTTACTGTAGATTTAGTGTGGGAGGAATTAATAGACATTTGGAATGGTAATAATTTACCTGTTTAGTTTTTATTAATTTTTATAGTCAGAGACAATGCACAAAAAACATTAAAAGATGCATTGCACCAGATTTAGCCAGCGACTAATTTCCACCTGCTATCCCATGGCAGGTAAACAAATAAACATTTAAAATAAAACAATATAAATGCCATTAAAGAAGCACCATCCCACTGCAATGAAACTCATAGGGCCGGTTGTTCAAACGTAATCCGATCGGATTTCGGTTATTAGACTGGATCAAATGTTGAAAATGGGTTGTTCAAAACAGAAATCCAGATTCGGAAATCAGCTTGAATGAAGTCATCCAATCCCGGTTGTTATCCGGATAAAACCCTCAGTTTGGGTTGTTCAAAACTTTTGAGCAGAATCTGGATAACTTTGATCCAAAAAAAACAGGATTATCCTGATCCCAACAGATTGCAGCAGGATTACAAGGCTGATTTCAGGAAGAAACTGCGGTTCAACCTAACAGATGATCAAATAATAGAACTTTTTATTCGATGCATATGCTAATATTTGTATTTTGCACCTGACATGTTTAACTGGTAGTGATACAGAGGTTAGCATATGGATAGGCTCCTATTAAGCCATTCAGCATAGTAAAATAATACGGTTAAAAAAAACATGGCATGTCCTCGCAAAATAAACCTCAAAACAAATCCAATAGGAAACACAAATAAAATATTCAATTTTCCTGTTATTCATTACTGCATAATCAGAAAGAACCTGTCAAAAAATACATTTCTAACGATTGCGTCGCTCACTACACGTCCTGTGTGTACCTCCACACGGGGCTCAGGTGCGTCATTAAGGCAAGGCAGTTTACTTGAATAGCACATTTCATGTACAGGACAATTCAAAGTGCTTTACATGAAACAAAAACATTACAGATAATAGAAATAGTAAAAGGCAGCAACAAATAGCAAGAATCACAATAATAATCCTGAAAACATTGTCACAGAGAGGAAGATTCCGCCTGGTCGCAATGTTATGCAGGACAATACATGCACGTATTATGTTACATGGTCCCAGTGGTTCCACTTGCAAGCATGCAAACCGCCTCTTCTACCTCTTGTTCTCCGTTTGCCGGCAGCGCACACTGATCTACATGCTGGAAATCCGGATTTCGTGATCTTGAAAAATGGGATTTTGGATCAGGTGATCCAGTCCTATTAAGCCGGATTACATGATCCACCGTCCCGAACAAATGGATTACCAAATCCGGATTTAATTTTTAGAACAACCAGCCCATAGCTATATCAACTCTTCTTCTTATGGCTGGCGAGACCCGGAATGTCCATAGATCATTAGCTCTGAAAGTTTTGATCATTCTCTTCCCTCATCTAGAGCTGGAGGTTAAAGTTAACTGCACCATGTTACACCCTAAGAAGTTGACATGATGATGTCCACCGTGTTGACGTTCAAAGCATAAACAACCCAGGTGTTGGGTTAACTAATGTTTGTTGGGTTGATGGATTTTAACCATAGACTGTATATAACTCAACTGTTTTTAACCCAATGCATGGGTTCACAAAAACAACCCAGATAATAACCCAAAATGGGGTACACATTTTATAACCCAGCAGTTTGGTTGAGGAAATAACCCAACATTTTTTAGGGTGTAATTCTCAGCTAATAAGTAGGACTGGATGTTCAGGTATTGTGGTTTCTCATATTGGCCGTATTACAAAATTATTCTTTTATCTTGTTCGTGCATTTTAACAAGTTCATAAAAGTGTGTACAAATGTCTTCAAAGCAGTGTTTGAATTTTAGACTTTGCAGCTAAATTATGTCGTCTTCAATAATATCACCCAACATAACACAGTAACATTGGCATAACTTTGGAGCTAATATAACTTAGCTTATAATTTACTATTGTATTGTGGAGACTGAACATTTGTGATTGAGTTTCGTCACTTCATTCATGCAGAATCATTCTCATCTACACTGTAATGCATCTTAGAACTGAGATTTTCTACACTTCCAGAGGACTTGCAGTACTTTTCTTGTTGTCTTTGGACTGGAAATTATATCCAAAACAACAATAAATTAATAATATAGATAGTTAGAGCAGCCAGTTACTGTCAGTTAACCAGAATACTTTACATATATCCAGTAAAGGCAATTTTTGTTTTACAAACTAAAAAATAAAGCTTATTAAGGTATAAATGTGTTATTAGTTTTTCTGCTTTAAAGACCCACTCTGGTGAAAATCATGTTTTTCATGTTGTCTACATGTCTATGTGACATTTATCTGATGCTAGAGGACATGTATTGTAAAAAATTGAATCAAAATGCTTCTCTGAGTATTTCTGCATTTAAATCATTGTGAAGCAATGGCGGACAGAAAAAGGCGAGCTTAGACAGACCCTCATTTACATGTCATTACCCCGCAGGGCGGGCTACAAGCTCCTGTCCCGCCCTCTCTGCCCGTTCTGACTGAGGACGAAGAAATGGCAGATCCACATGTTATTTGCAGTAGCGGGTTAACATAAAAGCTAAGAAGTTAGCTTTTTTTATTTACCGAAAGTTTTTCTGTGAGAGAACAATGGATTAGGTTTCTTGGTAATGACAATATATCAAACCACACGCTGGTTTGCAGTCAACACTTCAGGAAGACTGCTTTACCAACTAGCAGCAAGAAAAAAATGGGCTTCACCAGCAAGTCAAAATTAAAGGCGGATGCTGTGCCTTCAATCAGGAAAGTTTAGTGTGGGAAACCTGTGTGTTTATTAATAAGTTTATTTTTCTGTAAGGTGCAAAATCCAACCGAGCCTGCTTGTTAACATTTGCTAACATTACAAGTTGTTTTTTCTTGCTCTATTTTACTCAGCAGCAGCAAGACACACAAGCCTTTTCATGTCAGCTGGCTGTCAATGTAGCGCGTATGAATAACTCGCCCCGCAATATGTCTTGACCGTGCGGGTTACTGGTCAGTCCTCTCATCAGGAGAATACACAAACTAAATCAATAAGACAAAAATAAAGTTAAAGATCACAGACTGTCAGATTCTCCTCCTGGAGACAGATCTGCATTCCCCTCAGCAGTATAATTGCTGAGCTGTTCCTCCATACCTGTCAATACTCGTTTTGGCCTGAAAACTCCCATTTTTTACCCGTCTTTCCCATGTTATTATTTTCCCGTGAATCTCCCGTATTATGATATGGGGAGAAAATAAACATCAAAAATTTCCGACACGAGGAGACGAACCGCTTCGTAAATCTTCTTTTATCTGATATCTGATGTCCAGTGCTTTACACTGCTGAATGATCCTTCCACTTATGTGGAAGATTACCAAAAAGCATTGAAGCATGTGGAAAGTTGAAAAGGATTGATGCATGTGCCTGTGAGTTTTTTGTTTGTTTTTTAGTAAAAACTTACATTTGTTGCTTCCTTCCAGGCTGTGGCCACTCAAACATCAATAGATTTTAACGAATATCCTTTAAAACAGTGATTCCCAACCTTTTTTCTTCGGGGACCAACTTCATGCATATACTAAAATGCCATGCTCCACCCTATGCTGAAACCATGCTCGGTTTTAGGTTTTCAAAAGTAAGATTCTCACCATATATTATGTATTCTGGTTGAGTCCTGTCCTTTGATAAAGCCAAAGTTAATGAACAACACATATCCTTACTTTTTTCCTTAAAATTGGGACAATTTATGGACATTAATCACAATGGCTCTAATGTCCAAAGCCTCAGGGACCCCCTGTGCTCTTTGGAGGACCCCCTTAGGGGGCCCCGACCCAGACCGCAGGTTGGGAACCACTGCGTTAAATGCTACACATAGCACTTCTAAAAATATTCTGCCCTGACTGTACAAGCATGCAATGTTTTTTTGTTTTTTTTGTTTTTTTGCTTTAGGCTTGAGCCCACTGTCATGATGGGATTTAGTATGTCTGTGAGTGTGTGTGCTTCTTCTTTTCTTTCACAAATGAAATAGCAGATATTTAAAATAAGTATCTGTGCTCCCTTGCAGGCATCCCCACCCCTGAAGAGGAAGAGGCCAGGAGGATCTCTGAAATGGGAAAGCCCATTCTAGGAGAGCACAGCAGACTCGAAGTTGTCATACATGAGTCTAGTGATTTTAAGGTTTGTAAGTTAAGGAAAGATGGCTGTTTGTTAAAAATAATTGTGATTTATTTGTCAGAAGAACTCTTAGTGGCGTGTGAAACAGATTTCTGAATACCAGGGCCAATAAATATACATTCACCAGTCACTTTATTACATCCACCTTCCAAGTACCAGGTTGGACCTCTTTTGCCTTCACTGCCTTAATTCTTGGTGTCAAAGATTCACCAAGGTGTTAAAAACCTTCCTCTGAGGTTTTGCTCCATATTGACATGACAGCATCACACAGTTGCTGCAGATTTGTTGGCTGAACATCCCAAAGCTGCTTTACTGATTGAGATCTGGTGACTAGAGGCCATTGGAGTCCAGTGAACTGATTGTCATGTTCAAGATACAGTGCAGGATGGATTCATGTTTTATGTTGTTTCCACCTAATTCTGGGCCTAGCTTCTGAATGTAGAGCTGACATGGAGACTCATCAGGCCAGACAATGTTTTTCTATTTTCTGTTGTCCACTGTTGCCTTTCTTTCATCTCCAACCAGTCTGCCCATTCTCCTCTGACCTCTGACATCAACAAGGCATTTACATTCAGACAACTGCTGATCACTAGATAGTTTCTCTTTTTCAGACCATTCTCTGTAAACCCTAGAGATGGTTGTGTGTAAAAATCCCAGTAGATCAGCAGTTTCTGAAATACTCAGACCAGCTGGTCCGGCACCAACAACCATGGTTTGTTCGAAGTCACTTAAATCTCCTTTCTTCCTCATTCTGATCCAGAGTTTGAACTTAAGCAAGTTGTCTTGACCATGTCTACATTCCTAAACAAACAAACAACTAAACCTAATAAAGTGGCCGGTGAATGTATTTCAATGTGTACTAAGTGGGACACATAAAGAAGAGCTGTTTAACGGGCTGTAAGTTGTCATACATCTTGTAAATTCTCATTTTGAGTGGTCTTTTCTTTAAAAGTAAACATTAAAGAGTATAAAGTGTTTAAATTTATTAACCTCTTGGTGCCCTTTTATGCATCAGACCCCCAATGGAGTCATAGACCAGGTACGGTTTCTACCAGCATGCTCAGTATGATGGAGATGACTCTTTTAATTGAACTCGCATGATTCTCTTGTGATCAGAAGAATGTAGCATTCCTGCATTTATCCTTTTGTTCTATTTTTTACTTTACTTTCCTCGAGCATTTCATGCATCTTGATTTTAGATACACTGAGGCAATCTGTGTGTATCAGTGTGTGTTGTCAACTGCTCAGTCTAAATGTTTACAAGTTGTGTATCGGAATAAAGATGCTGAAAGGTTTTGCTTTAAATATGAAATGTGGCACATATTTGCTTATTTGCTCTCTGGTTCAGTCTGCATCAACTGACCCCAGAGCAAAAACAAAATGCTCTTAGAAGATTTGAAATGTGAACTCATCTGATTGCACATCCATGCAAGCCGTGATTACTTCTGCTTAATAACTGACCCGTTTAATTTGTTGGAACAGACCACTATGGACAAACTCATCAAGGACACAAATCTAGCTGTAGTAATTGGCACACACTCCTGGAGAGAGCAGTTCACCGAAGCATTCACAGTCAGCGCAGGTCAGTGATGATTAAATGTTACTTACGGTGATATGAAATATTTCTTTTTCTTTCCATTATCTTTAGGTATGTTTAATGATTGATCTTTACATTTGTGTGGAGGCAATGCCGATTAACCTAATAAAAAATCTAATTAATTTGTTACAAGTCAATGTTTTGAATTGCAACCCTAATTCCAATAAAGTTGGGGTGCTGTGTAAAATGTCAGAATGCAATGGTTTGCAAATCTCATAAACCCATATTTTATTTTCAATAGAACAAAAACAACATATCTGATGTTGAAACTGAGTTATTTTGCCTTTTCATGAAACATATTAGCTCATTTTGAATATGATAGCAGCAACGCATCTGTAAAAAGTTGGAACAGGGTGAAGTTTCCCAGTGTGCAGCAACGTCTGGGAAGTGAGGAGACCAGTTCCTGGAGTTTCGGGAGAGGAATGTTCTCCCATTTTGGTCTGATGCAGGATTCCAGCTGCTCAGTCCTGGACCTTCGTTGTCAGATTTCTGGTTTCATGATGCTCTAAATGCTTTCTATTGGTGAAAGGTCTGGACTGCAGGCAGGCCAGTTCAGCACTTTGCCTCAGACCATTTCACATGAGCTTTGGTCTAGAGAAGACGGCGACCTGTTTGTATCATGTTCACATATGGCTCCTTCTTTGCATGATAGATCTTTAACCTGCATTTGTGGATTTCAGGGTGAACTGTGTTAATAGACAGGGATTTCTGGAAGTTTCCCTGAGCCCATTCCATGATTTCCAGTAGAGAATTATGTCTGGTTTTAATATAGTGCTGCCTGAGGGCCTGAAGATCAAAGCCATCTACTTCTGACGTTCCGCCATATACTGTACACACATATTCCTCACGATTCTTTGAATCTTTTGATGATATTGTACACTCTAGATCAGGGTTTCTCAAACTTTTTTTTTCAAAGGTCCATATCTACTCTCCATTGAAGGCCAGAGCGCCGGAAAATTTAGCAAAAACACATTTATTGATCAAACTTTTTCACTATTTTTTTTTTTTATGTGTAAACAACATACAAAACTATGTCAATAATAATAACAAAAAAAATATTACAATAAGCAAATAACCTATTATAAATATTCCGTATAAATTAAATTCACCACATTCTGGAGAAAATCTAGAATGACAAAGGAAAAACGGTTCACATAAACATGAACACCTGACCTGACTTTTTTTTTTTTTTACCTCCTAACTTAACAAGAACCATATGAAGTCAAAAACAGCTAAAATGCATCAAGCCTAGTGGGAGACATGGCGCTGGTTTCGCTTGGTTTTTTGCTAACGAAGTTGTTAAAAATGCCCGTCCTACTCTGCTTCTGATTGGCTCTTATGTTACAAACCCGTGTTTACTGATGGATTACTGGTTTCCGTCATTTATAGCTGCCTTCTGCTCATGCCCTCCTGCCTGTTTCACAGACAGAGGGCAGGTTCACAGATGGTCAAGACACACCGCTTTATGGACGAGACAGCAAAAACATAAATAGTTGTATTTCACTAAATATCACATAATATCACTGTTTGTCCAAAGAAAAAACACTTTATTTCACTCTATAAACAATTTATTTATTTATTTATGGAAGATTAATTTTGAAAAAGACTTAGGAAAAAGACATCTTGTAATTCCAAACATAAGTTGGGCTGGGTCCGGACCAACGTACCTCGCGGTCCGGATCAGGACCGGAGTCCGGACTTTGAGGATCCCTGCTCTAGACGGTGGGGTCTTTAAAGTCTTTACAATTTTTACTGAGGAACTTTTTTTTTTAAATTGTACCACAATTTTTAGCTGCAGTGTTGCAGATTGGTAAACCTCTGCCCATTTTTACACCTGAGAGACTCTGCCTCTCTGAAATGCTCCCAGTCATGTTACTGGCTGTTGCTGATTAGTTGTCAAATGCTCCTCCAGTTGTTTTTATTTGTGCCAGTTACTTCCCCAGCCTATTGTTGCCCCCATTTCAAATTTTTACAGATCTGTTGCTGCCGTCAACTTCAAAATGAACTAATATTTTCCATGAAATGGTACAATGTCAGTTTCAATATCTAGTATGTTGTTAAGGTTTTATGAGGAATAAAATGTGTGTTTATGAGATTAGCAAATTGCTGCAGACTGTTGTTATTTCCTTTTTACACAGCGCCCCATCTTTTTGGAACTGGGTAGTACTTTGTTGTTTTTTCTTTAATTAAGTTTTATATTTATTCACTCTACCTATAATAAACAGATTTCAGATTGGTTGAATAATCACTAACAATCTAATGTTACACAGTAAAAAGATGGCATTTAATTAACATAATTTTGATTGTCATTCACATTTCAGACTAATAATCAAGATGAATATTTTTTTTTTTAGTATCACTGAGTAGAGAGGTCAGATCATGGAAGTAAAGAATAAATAATAAAAATTGAGGTTATGAAAATGTACTAGTTAAACATCGAGCAGTTAAAATGAAAGTAAACTGAAAACAAATGACATTTATAGTAAATGGATTCATTTAAAGTGTGTTTAATGAAAACAGTTGTAAAAAATGAAAATTGAACCTCATGATATTCTCAGTTTAGAATTGATTATTAATTCAACACAAAAGACAGCTAAAACTCATCAATTAAACAAAGCAATTTAAACTGTTAGAATATCTTTATTAATTAACTTATTCTTTTATTTGAGAACCAGCATTCCTCTATCATCCAGGAGAAAAGATGATCAACTGCAGGCTGCCATTAAACAAGCTGACTGACATCATTAAAATCACGGATTGAAGCGTTGCTGGAGTCATGGTCACAGAAACATAGCTGGATTTTTTTCTCCTCACATAGTGAAGGATTAGGGTTAAATCTCTGTTCGATGCTGCTTTGTCTCCCCAGTAAAATGTTTAGGGCCAAAGAAACAATAATTGGTCAGAGTAAATAAATAATGTGAGTTCGAGTTGTGAATTCAGTGATGAAAAAATGATGAGAGTTCACCACATCACAACTGTCTGAAACAAACTGGCTTTGAATAAATGTTTTTCTGTTTACATCATATTCTTTACTCACATGCCTTTTCATTTCCTTCATTTTATAAGTTTATTTGTGTTATTTCCACCCCTCAAACATTTCTCTGAAATTTCTGTTACCTTTATTAGCTAATATGAAGCATTCACCAGCAACTGTTTAACAGTATACCAAAATGACTAAAGAATATAATATAATAATTGATCTCAGATAGCCTGAGAGAAAATCTGTGCTTACACCACATAACATAAAGTAGTTTTCCCCAGGAATGAGTCTATAAGCTGCTGATTTTGTTGGAATATTAGAAGAAAAAACGTTTGACACAAAGTGATTTTTACATAAAGTTAAGTTCTGGTTAAATATTTACTCCACTAACTGCTAAACCTGAGTTAACCCGCTGGTCAGATTTCACTGAAACATAACCAACTGTGATAAAGAATTTATGGAAACAAAAAAAAGAAAAAATGTCTGAAAGAATAAGAATAATTACAAGTAGCACAACCATTTAAACTGTAAGCTTTAGAGTGTACTTATTACTGATCTATATACTCTCAATGGCCATTTTATTAGGTACATCTAGCAAGTACCAGGCTGGACTGGCTTTTGTCTTCAAAACAGCCTTAATTCTTGGTGTCATAGATTGAACAAGGTGTTGGAAACATTCCTTCAAGGTTTTGTTCCATATTGACATGACAGCATCACACAGTTGCTGCAGATTTGTCAGCTGAACAGCCATGATGAGAATCTCCTGTTCCACCACATCCCAAAGCTGCTTTATTGGATTGAGATCTGGTGGCTGTGGAGGCCGTTGGAGTCCAGTGAACTCATTGTCATGTTTAAGAAAGCAGGTGGAGATGATCTGAGCTTTGTGACATTGTGCATTATCCTGCTGGAAGTAGCCATTCGAAGATGCTACACTGTGGTCATAAAGGGATGGACATGGTCAGCAACAATACTCCGGTAGGTTGTGAGGTGTAAACCATGCCATGTTGGTACTAAGGGGCTCCAAGTGTACCAAGAAAGAGTCCCCACACCATTAAACCAGCACCACAAAGCTGAACTGTTGATCCAAGGCAGGATGGATCCATGCTTTAATGTTGTTTCCACCTAATTCTACCTTCTGAATGTTGCAGCTGAAATGGAGACTCATCAGACCAGGCAATGTTTTTCCATCTTAGGTTGTCCAGTTTTGGTGAGTCTATGTGAATTGTAGCTTCCCAGTTTCCTGTTCTTAGCTCACAGGAATGGCATCTGGTGTGGTCTTCCACTGCTGTAGCCCATCTGCTTCAAAGTTGGCCGTGTTGTACATTCAGAGATGGTATTCTGCATACCTTGGTTGGAACCAGTGGTCATTTGATCAACCATGTCATGTTCAGTCACTTAAATCCTCTTCCTTCCTTATTCTGATGCTGAATTTAAACTTCAGCAAGTTATCTTGACCATGTCTACATGGCCAAATGGCTAATGTGCTATTTGTGTTAACAAGCAATTGAACAGGTGTGCCTAAAAAAACGACTGGTGAGTGTATGGTATATGTGTGGAATTCAGAAGTCAGTTAATTACTAGTTTATCAAATTTAAAACCAAAATAATCTCCAAGTTTGACCCAAAGTATGATTCAGTCATTTATGTATGACGTCATGTTTGGCTTCCATGTCTGATTCACCACTGTGTCTTCTGTAAACAGGTGATGGAGACGATGTGGAGGGTGAGGAGCAGAGAATGCCGAACTGTTTTGACTACTTCATGCACATACTGTGCATCTTCTGGAAGATCCTCTTTGCTTGCATCCCGCCCACCGACTACTGGAACGGCTGGGCGTGCTTCATTGTGTCAATCTCTGTCATTGGTCTTTTAACAGCCGTTATCGGAGACCTTGCTTCTCATTTTGGCTGCACTGTTGGCCTAAGAGACTCTGTCACTGCAGTGGTCTTTGTGGCTCTTGGAACGTCACTTCCTGGTATGTGAGGTTTTGTTTTGTTTTAACAGTTGACAGATTAGATAACCTCATTTTTAACTCTGCTGTTTTTTGTTTTTTTCCCAGACACCTTTGCCAGTAAAGTGGCAGCCACTCAGGATCAGTATGCAGATGCATGTGTGGGAAATGTGACTGGAAGCAATGCAGTTAATGTGTTTTTGGGCATAGGCGTGGCCTGGTCTGTGGCCGCTGTATATTGGGAAGTAAAAGGGAATGTTTTCCATGTGGATCCCGGTTCGTTGGCTTTTTCCGTCACACTCTTCACATGTTTTGCCTTCTTCACTATGGGCGTGTTGATGTTGCGTCGAAGGCCGTCTGTAGGTGGTGAACTTGGAGGCCCACGGGTCACCAAAATCCTCACCTCTATTCTCTTCTTCGGACTATGGTTCCTCTACATCCTCTTCTCCAGCCTGGAGGCCTATTGCCATATACAAGGCTTCTGAGAGAGCACAGCTAGGGGGGAGTTGCAACTGCACACTGTCAAACACAACACCAGGACATTCACCTGGACTGTACTGTTACAGTAACTACCACTGGGAATCAATGTCACCACTTGACAACTGCTGCCATGGTTCATAAAAAAACTGTTGCACACTACAGAGTCACATATTCCAGTCTGTGCGTCATCTTCACTGCAGGACTGTTCCAGTTACTAGAACTCAATGTGATGACACTATTCAGTTCTTTTAATGCAGTGACTTTCTGATAAAGGACAAAAAACGGTCCGCATGTGGTCCTAACACTGGAATATACTTGAGACCGTTTACCTGATGGCTCATAACCTGGATTTGAAGTTTGTTTTTTTTTTCTCCTCACACCTACAGAGACTTGGCTTAATTGAGCTGCTGAATGAGATAATCAGTAATAGCTACTTTTACACAGGTGAGCTATAAAAGTGATTATACAGGATATGCTGCTCTAATGTGGGAAAATCACTATTTTATTCTATTAAAGCAATCAGTTATTGTCTCTCGGGACATCTGTGAGTTATTTAGCATGCTTATACCAACACCACTTATTCCTAGCAAAAAGAAAACTTTATTCAAACTATCTTTCATCTTGTCAAAGTTAGTCTATTAGTAGGCATGAACATCTGTGATTTTGAATATGATCCTACCAGCCAATCAGAAGCGAGTGTTTTCTGCAGTTATGGTGTAAAACTGATGAACACAGAGCTGCAGTTTAAGAGACAAGCTTCTGCTGTGAAATATCTCTCACTGTTGGATTTTGAGGCACGAGGCATTATTTTTTGTAGCAAACTGCAGCGCCAGAATTTGGTGATTGTTATTTCAGTATGTGGGCTTAATATTGAAATGTTCATTTGAGAAATGACACATTGGATTTCTTGCAAGCACGTTCGCCCCTGGGGCCTTAACTGTCTATTTAGTGTATTTATAATTATAAACATATGGACAAATCTGTATTGTAATTTATTGCAAGTTGTCATTATTACATTGACATTTAAAGTGATTGTGACTCTGTCTGTTGAATCCCATACTGGTTGTTGCATCCTCATTACTGCATACAGAAACAACATAATACAGACGATTAAGCAGCAATAACTTCAAGTAATCGTTTTCTGTATGGCGTTATCAGTATTTTACATCATTATGGAGGAATTTTGATCAAAGTGGCTTCAGATTGTTAAGGTTTGCAGACACTTGATTATTACTGATTATTGTTCTGTCGCATGACCCAATTTTAGCCTAACTTTAACATTCAGACATTGCCTCACTCTTAACTGTGAAATACTTTGGCACACAGAGAAGTTCATGGCTGACTCTGACTGCAAGGTATTTTGTTTTGCGAAACAAGCCCAAATCATCAGCACTCCACCTCTGTGCTTGACTACATGAGCGTTTGCACAGATAAGCTGTGTTTGGTTTCAGAGAAAAAGTCTTCCCAAACAAATTTGGCCATTTGCCCCAGACCTGCAAAGTGCCAAAACTCCTGCTTTTATAAAACTGCTCAGACTTGCTGATGATAAGTTAAGTGTGTTTAATTAGCTGCAGTTAGCTGCTACTTACATTCTTTAATGTCCAGTATAGTTTATTTTAGGTCGTATTAGGACCAGAAAATTTTCTTTTATTTACAAGTTAATGGGTGAAGTTTGTTTTGTGATGGATGACTGAGCTATGCAAAGGCAAAAACACATATTCATTGTGCTCATTAGTCTTTTAAACATCTGACCAAAATGATGCAAAATTCCTGGGTTAACACCATCGCTTCTTTTCCTTGAAGAACTGTAGTAAATATTGATGGTTTTTAGCAGCCTTTATTTACTGCAGGAAGTCACACTCACACCCATTACAGTCTAATTCAGATTTAACTAAACATTTACAACCCATATGTCATTCAACATGATAGTCTGGCTGTTAAAACTCCACTCAAGCAATGGATATATTTAAAAATTAATTAGGCAATTGTTTTAAAAAAAATTTCACTTTACCTGTTGTTTTTATGTTAAAAACCCTACTTCGACACCAATTAACCTATAAAGTGTGAGGTGTGATTGATTATACTGTAGGCTATATAATTTAAAATCTGTAATGTAATATTACTGTCAACCTTTTTACATTGTAAACAGAATAAATCTTAAAAATCTGACAAACATTGCCTGCAGATAAACACATCAGTAGGCCAATTCTGAGTTATATAGTTGTTGCCTTGAATTTGACAGAACAGAAATCCATGCTTTGCAGTGCACCCATTGCAGAACGGTCACCGGTGATAAAACGCAGATTGGGCCAATTCGAACGAGCCCCTAAAAGCCATATGCATGGCATAATTGGGAGGATAAAATGACCAATAGTAATGCGAGTAACATGTGACACTCTCCTGCTGCGTTCATATACCCATTGGGACTTTTTTTTTTTACATCTACGTGGTTGTTGGGTAAATTTGACAATTTCAAAGATATTAAACTTACATCAGTTCTGTAATTAGTTTTTTTTATGCCTGCTTCATACCGGCTGTCATCCTGCGAGAGGCGGGATACACTTTGGACATGTCACCATTCCACCACAGGACCCCCCAAAAATCTGAAGTAGGCTTACAAAGTGATTACAATGTTTGATTAACTTTAGAAGAGGCCACATTAATATGTAATCACTGATTAATTTTGTTCTCTAAACCATCTTAAGACTGAAAATCAATATTTTATTTAAAGAAATTACTAGAGATTAAAGACGCCCAACTTTGGAAAATGCAAAACTATGTAAAGTGTACCTGATTTTTCCCACGCAACGGGAACGCAGCAATAGCCCGGCAAAGGGGACAGGACAACATGGCTGCTGCTGCGGGCCGATACTACGGAGAAGGCGGCAGAGCTACAAAAAGACAGAAAACTGAAGACGGAGGAATGACAACGGTGAAGCTTTCTTAATTTTCCTTGAAGAAAGTGTGCTATTCTTTCAATATATGCAAGTGTGTGCTTGTTCAAGTGAAGAACTTAGTGTAAAAAGCGGTTCTTATCTCACAGATAGCTGCATCCAAAACGTTAACTAGCCTTAGCTAACATGGCTAGCGTTGTGTTAAGTGTCGTTGTTCAGTTAATTGAATGACAATTAGCTATGCTAAAACAAAAATATTTTTAACTTAGAAACTAACCTAGAAACGTGAAGCAATAGCACAAAGACTTCAATGTAACATAACATTTTTTATGGTAACGTTCGTTATTAACACCATTAACCGTTGGTTTAACAAAAGAAGGGTAAAACATGTTTTAACTACTTGTTTGGAAACTCTACCTCTTGAGAAAAATCTCTTTTAATCAGCTATGTTGTTTTTTTTAAATAACTCTGCAAACATCCTCATGTTGTCTTTTTCAGGAGTCTTATGATGACCCTCATAAACCGCTACCTTCCCCGGTGGTACACATCAGGGGTTTGGTGGACGGTGTAATGGAGTCAGACCTGGTGGAGGCCCTGCAGGAGTTTGGGGCTATAAGGTAATAACAGAAAACATATAAAGATGTTTTTAGCCGTACTCAGTGAGGTCTTGTAATGTGTTTATTTTTCATATTTTGTGCTTTTAGGGAACATTCGTAATAATCTGGTAAAAGCTGTAGAGCACACAAAACAAGAAGTTAAATAAGCTGGTTATACTTGAATCCCAGGCTTGTCACATAATATGCAAGTTGTCATGTGATTGCTGCCAGGAACAGACACCTGATATTTACTTAGTAGAGGCATAATTATATATAGTTTAACACGCAAACATTCATAGTTTCATATGTATGTCACATCCTGTTTAGGATTTCATGGAAACATAATAAGCATTTTGTTTGAGTAACCAAAATATGATTTGTTGCTTTACATTTCACAAAGCTTGTTGGTGCTGTGGATCTTTTTGTTTAAACATATTTTCCAGCGTGCTATAAGTAAAAGTGTAAACATAATGGAATGGATGATAGTATTACATATTGCCAGATGATAAACGTATCCCCTGTCAGAACGTGGTATTTGCTGGTCTAGTGCTCCGTGACGTTACTGTTTTGAAATGGTTTTTGAAGATCTGCAGTGTTTTACACCAAAAAGTCCCACTGGTTTGAACAGCTGTCAGCCTACAGCTTCCTTGTTTGATAGGATACAAGTTTGCCAAGAGACTACAGGTGGCTGTAGAACATAGATGCATGTGAACTTTTTCAGCTTTCTTTCCAAAAAAGGCAGTAAAATTTAGTTACATCAAAACCTCAAGCTTTAATTTTGACTGTTTTTTTGTTTTTTTATTTAATTATAGTGCAATGTAGTACTTACACAGTCAGATTGGTATATGAGTGGTTAATGCACTTTAAACTAATGTACACAGGTGTCTATAAATATTTTGGGGTCACATATTGTGGCCAAAAGCTATCAAATACCATATTTAAATGACTGTGGAGCCGCTATTTCAGTAACACTACTGATAAGCATTTATCTGACATCTGTTATTAGTTATTATTTTTTACCTGTGTGCCTTCCTTACAAGCACTGAAATTCCAGATATATTTTAGAAATCTACTACTCTGTCACCCGTTAAGGGAACAGCCTGTTTGTTTGCACCTTAAAAGTAAAAGTTGATGTGCAGGTGAAATTAATATATATGCATGTCAGTTGTAAATGCTGTGCAGAGCTGCAGATTTTAATGCAGTTTACTGTGGAATGATGTCTTTGCAGTTATGTGGTCATGATGCCTAAGAAGCGCCAAGCCCTGGTGGAGTATGAGGATTTGAATGGCTCCTGCAATGCTGTTACTTATGCAGCAGAGAACCAGGTCTATATTGCAGGCCACCCCGCCTTCATCAATTACTCCACAAGTCAGAAGATTTCCCGGCCAGGAGACTCGGATGACACCCGGAGCGTCAACAATGTGCTCCTGCTCACAATCATAAACCCCATGTATCCAATCACCACGGTAATGGGCATGCAATGACTGAATCGTTTATGTCGTGGTGTGGCACAAATGGATGCATTAAAATACTGAACAATAATTTCATGATTGATACATGAATAGTAGTGAATAGGCTTGTTTCTGTTGTCAGTAGGTGCGGCAAGCATGTTATTTGGTTACAGCTTTACTGTTAATGAATCAGAGAAACAGGATCTATTCTTTTACTGCTGCCTTTGATTTATTACAATTCAGGATTTATAGCAGCAGCATGACATGTGTAAACTCTGAGGCTTTGCTCACCTTAACTTGTGACATTACTATTTGTAGTGGCAACATTACTTTTTTGAACTAGTTCAAGATTTGTGCAGCTGTACTTGCTGAAGTTTATCTAGTTTTTTTTATTCATCCATTCAGGGATTAATAGAAAGAATTACACATCTACAGTAGAGGTCAAGCCTCAAAATAAAATGTGAAATGTGTGCATTTTATCAACAGAATTCACATTTATTTGTAATAAAAAAAGTAAAAATCAAACTGTTTGAGCCAGAGTGACAAGATGCATGTTTTTGTTTCTTTCACATGTTAACCCATTTCTTTGTGTGTCTACAGGATGTGCTCTACACTATTTGTAACAACTGCGGTCCTGTACAGAGGATTGTCATCTTCAGAAAGAATGGTGTTCAAGCCATGGTTGAATATCCTTTTTAAAAGTTGCATTTTTATTTGTAACATTCCTTTTTAGACTTATGATTGTCTGTCATCAGTAATTTTAAAGTTTACATTAGACCTCAGATGTCTTCATTTAATCAGACATCACTTTAACTCATTGCTGCCACATTTGATTCCGTTCAAAGCGCTCAGAGGGCTAAAGCCTCTTTGAATGGAGCAGACATCTATTCTGGTTGTTGTACTCTAAAGATTGAATATGCAAAGGTGAGTTTATGACTGTTGTATGTGAAGAGTAAACCTCAGATGAAAGCACCAGCGTCCTAATTTTTATTTTAAAATGTGATCTTCACCACAGCCAGCACGCCTTAATGTCTTCAAGAACGACCAGGACACGTGGGACTACACAAACCCCAACCTGAGTGGCCAAGGTAACATGCAGACCCTAACCCTTCCCTCCTCCTTTTTTTATTATTTATTTTTTTTTTTTCTTCCTCTTTTCCTCTCATGCCACTACATGGGATGGTCAGGGTTCTCTGCCTCCGGGGGTATTGCCTTTGATCACAAACTGCTGGTACCACCACGCAGCTCAACTCAGTGCTCAAAGGCAGTATTCCTGCGATGCCGTTACAGTCTTCATGCATTTTTTTCACCACACAGCAGGCACAAGTAAGGGCATGAGGAGCAACCTGGAGGGCAACCTGAATTACAGGCTTATGCATGTGAAAAGTACAAATCACTCATAGAAACATTAGCAGATGCATTATTCTTCACGTAGGTTCACATTCCCTGTAGAGCATGGCACAGTTGCACAATCTTACACCCCTGCATACTGAAATAACAAAAATGGAGAATATCACACCCTTTAGCTTTCCTTCAAACATAGTGGAGATTTGATCAAAGCTTAAATTGGACGTTGCACTACTTCATTTCCTTCTGAGACTCTACACAAGCTTTTAGCTAAATGTCCAAAGATACAACACCTGAGATAAACGCAGAAATACACGTTATCACTGTGTCTTATGACCTGTGGATAAATCTGACTTAAATTTATGGTATTTATAAAACAAAAGTTCTTTAAATTGTGAAACAACAAATTTTGGGCTCCTAAGATTCCATGGGACTGTTATTGTAAAACATACGGTATAATAGAAATACGCTTGATGGGGATATCTAACTGTGTCATCATTTCACATACGTAGCATACTGCCTGCAGTTCTGTCCTGTCAGATCCCTCTTTTTTTTGGCTCGAAAAAAAACAAAACAAAACTTCTGCCATTTACCGTTTAGACCAGTTCAATTCAGCTTTATTTGTATTACTTTAATTCTGACAACAGTCATCTCAAGGCTTTTTACAGGCAAAATAAATTTAAGCAAATATATTGTGATCCAATAAAATGAATCCGTATTAGTTTAATTTATAACAGTCTCCATACAAGCTAATTCATATTGCCTAGCTAAGGAAAACCAATGGATTGCATCCAGTTTAGTCTTTAACTCATTTACCCATACTGAGCATGCATGGAGCAGAGGGTGACAGTGGAAAGGAAGACAGGAAGGAAAACCCTTCAGCAGAACCAGGTTCAGTCAGGGCAGCCATTTGCCTGAACCAGTTGGGGGTGGAGATGGTTGAATTGGTGATGAACCGATCTTAGAACTTCATCCATCCTTTGTCTACACCTACTTATTACAGGTCAGGGTCATGGGGGTGGAGCTTGTTTTTAGGCTGAGAAATTATCTGCTTTTTAATCTTACGTTTGTGTAGGTATCTGGCTCTGTCACAAGCATTGATCTTCATAGACTTGCTTGTGTTTAATGCTTACTAGCCAAGGATTCCACTTAGAGACAAATAAGAGAACCCAGGCTGGATGAAGTTGCTGAATTTGTAGGGTGTAAACAAAACGGTAAACATGGCGACAATGTGGGAGGTTAGCATATGGTTAATATTAAGATCAGGGCAGAAAAACGACAGCAGCGGTCTCATAGATGGCAGCTAAGTCCTCTAAGAAAGCTGTTGGTCAGCTGTAAGGTCAAACTGGTCCCAACACTGCCCCTACTGGTTACTTGCATATTGCAACTTGTGAACGAATAGCATACATTTCTGAGGACGTGCACAAACATTTCAACCCAAGGCAAAATACGAGAAGCTTGATGCGATTTGCGTAATTAAAAGCAAATATATTCTTGTCCTTAGAAGGTCAATTGCTACAGGTCGATTAGATTGTGCTTCGGAAGGCTACGATGCGATTATGAAATGATTACTGATGCATCAAGATGCATCTCTTTATCCTCACAGGCCTTTTTTTGTTACTTTATTTGAAAAGTGAAGTATTTGTAACTATTTGTTAGTAATTACTTTAAATATCTATTACTAATGAAACCAACAAATGTGGCTGGTTAACTGAAAGGCAACCGTTCCCAGTGTAAATTTTAAAACCAACTGGAAGAGTACCGTTGTCGCCACATACTGGTGGAAAATGAACCCCTTAATGCCCCAATTCAGAGGTCCCCAACCCTGGTCCTCAAGGACCACTATCCTGCAGGTCTTAGATGTCTTCCTGCTGCAACACACCTGATTTAAATTAAACAGATCTCTGACAAGCTCTGCACAAGTCTGCTAATGAGCCATTAACTTGAATCAGGTGTGTTGCAGCAGGGAGACATTTAAGACCTGCAGGATAGTGGGTCTTGAGGACCAGGGTTGGGGACCTCTGCCCTAATTTATATACAGATACATAAAATAAAATAAAAAGACAGGAAAAAAGGCTAAAATAAAATACAGTTGATTAATAAATATTTATATAAAAAGATTGATAATAAGACATAAATAAGAGTTAATACAACTAAATAAATCAATTTAACAGATTCATTTGAAATTAAAAAATGCAAATAACAAGGACAGCAGTGGTTTGTCTAAAATTTGTGACAACAGGTGTCCAGGGGTTAATGCTGATGTCAGCATATTCGGAATCACTAACAAAAATAACAAACATCCTTCTGTTATCTGCATAACTTAATAATTAATTTATTGCCCCTGTTTGGAGCGCTTGACATGATGCTGTCAGCCAGTTATCTGAAGTGACGTATGATTCTGTGGCAGTATGGCACATATTAGTGCTATCCTACCTGCTTATTTTCAGTTATTCCACGTGGTTTTGTTGTAGTGATGGATGGCTGTATCAGTAACATTTCTTTGAATTCGGTTTCTGTATCTACAGTCCAAGGCATTGTAACGGTCTGAATGTGGATGCACATGCTTATCTGTAAATGTTGCAATGCAGTTTGTTTCTTCCTGTCCTAGTTAGGGATAAACACCCTGTCCTCTGGTTGGTGCTCGACAGATTTCTTAACTCAGCCATCTTTTGCTCACTAAAGATTATCAAGTTTATTTCCTCCTTTTACATTCAGTAAAATTTACCGTAATTATATCCTTATCTTGATGCATCTAAAATTGGATTATTCCCCTACCCCCAGTAAAAGGTGTAGTCATTTTTCTTTTGCACAACCAGGGTTTCAACATGTACATCGCACGTTCAATGCAGGTTTTTTGCTTGACATACTTTTTTACAATATTTCTTTGTATTCTGTAGTTTGTGTTACTTTGCAACCCAGAGGTACTCCTTGTGTCCTTACTCTACAAACTCATACAGGCTTACCTCAACCTCTATGCAGACACAGTAAGCTTTACAGTTGCAGCATAACGGCAACCACGATCTCAAGTAATTTAAATCTTTTCTGTGGCACACATTGGACACAGTGGGGCATCAAATACCGGAACACCTCAACTCAGTACTTCTTTATCAAGAGCTCATCGTCACCCATATCTCCACCACCTGACATGGGAATCGTTTTATTTTTGGGTGGCAGACAATAGCCACTTTTTCTCCGAGACCACGCGAACAGACACCTCGCATATCCACCACAGTCTGACGTTGATAGATTGATAAGCTTCTACTGCAGCCTGTTGGCAGCACATCTCATCTGCAGAGCCCTGAGGAGTCAGCATCTTTTACACATCACATTGATGATGAGGTTGGGAGTCAGGTGTGTGGTCATAAGTCACACCTTCTAGCTCTCGGGATGTGCCTGCCATAACACAGCCACAGGGAGCAACAGAGGAGTTTTCAGACACACTCAGCCCGACCAGGGAACAGATGACACCACATACTGGGGCAGTAAACAAATAAGAGGCCATTCTCTCTCTCTCAGACGCTTATACTCCTCGTCTCTACCTTCCTGTGCCGAACACAACATGACAACACAACGATGAATATCCGAAGCAACACACAGCCGAGCCGCCATGACAGAACATCACCACGCAGATATTCCAGATGACTTATTGTCAAGCACTAGATGCTGTTTCACTTTGCAAGCGGCCGACAGCTATTAAAGCAAACAAACAAGCATCATGTGAGCACCCAGTTTTACACGAGAAGAAATATCCACAGGGGGGCCTACGAAGACACAACCATCAGACACCTGTCAAGCATACAAGCACAGAGTCAAACAAGTCACAGATCCTTTCCCAAAGCTTTCTACAGTTATGGACTCTGGTGTTCTGTTTTATCCTCTACCTTCCTCCCCATTTCCCTCCTCTTCTCTCTGTGCTGTTCTTGTGTTGTTTCTGCGTTGTTTCATTTTTCCCTTTTTTGCACTGGCCCATAGTGATGCCTTTAACGCCTCCCGTGTGATGCAGGTTTGGCTCAGTGTGTCTGTGGACTGACAGCCCACTCTCAAATGGTGCAAATGCCCTGCTTTGTGGTCAGAGCACGGTAAGATGGAAATGAGCCTCTAATAGCAACTTTCAAAACAGACCGGCAGCAAGTCAAAACCAGCCATGGACTTCAGAATGTACTTTTCTCTCTGGTGGTGGGGATGCAAGGAAAGAAAGAAGAAACAAAACACTGAAGAGGGAGAGTGAGTTAAGGCTGGAGTCAGAGGTTGGCGGGTAGCATCCTTGCTGAAGACTGCCCCCTACCTGCCCACTGTGTCCCATGCTTCATGTGTGGTGCTGTAAGTACTGAAATGAATGAATGATCTGACTTGATGGTGAACGTTTCAGAATTTATGTGAAATTTGATCAACTTGGCTGAGTCTAATTTCAGACAGTTTCATTTCCATTTATTTCCTCTGATATGTATCTTTATATAAAATAATCTACTGCAATTTATGGCTGATTTTCTGCCTCTTTTGGGTTGTTGAGCCCCTTAGTGTTAAACAGAATAATTGAATAATTTATCAACGTGCTATAATTGAGGCAGAAATTTAATTTGCAAATGTGGATTTTTGTTGTTGTTTTATGGCTGGGAATAATTTTGGTTTATCTTAAAATTTAACCGCCATCACACATTTTGGCAAAACCGTGAAGTTTTGTTTGCTCCAGGAAGAATTTAATGGAAGTTATAATTAATTTTCACATAATGATAAACAAAAACAAGAGATTTTGGTATATATGGCTTCTTTCTTTTTTTTAACAAAAAGTGGTGCTTGTAGTCAAGTCAAGTCAAGTTTATTTGTATAGCCCTATATCACAACAAAGTTGTCTCAGAGGACTTTACAGAAAGAGG
>JBAMHW010000017.1:446068-458722 GCA_037177495.1 Rhadinocentrus ornatus
CAGAATTCTAGCTGATAGACAGGTGTTCAAATACTTATTTGCAGCTGTATCATACAAATAAATTGTTACAAAATCATTGACATTCAGTCAAGACTGAGAACATGAATGCACACACCCTTAAAGAGAGCGGCATTGAAGGCAGGCTTCCTTCAGTGGCCAAAAGTCCTCTTTAGACAACCCTTTGAAAAGGAATGACTGACATTACTATTTTAAGAAAGAAGACAAAACTGTATTATGGGTGCCCATGATTCACCTTCCAACACTAAAGGTAACATAACATTTAGAAGAGAACTTGTGCTTCCTAACAACTGTTTTCTATCCAGTTTCTTATTTTTATTTACTGGATTCAGTGTATATTTGGAATCATTGCAATGCTGAAAAATAGAGGCCACAGCCAATCGGATGCTTTCCAGACGGTTCTGTATGGCGATCAAATGTGACTGCCGACAGACACTACGTTTCCCATCATGCTTTGCGCCTCATGCAGTGTAGGTGTTTCCGGTGTCTTATAACATTTCACTTCCTTCCACACAGACCGACGCGAACAAATCGAAAAAGGAGACGTTGCTAAGTTTAAAGTGTTTCCGCCAATAGTCGCTTTTAAAACAAAGTTTCTATTTTATTTATATCGGGTGGGCCGCAGAATTCGGTCCGTGATGTCCACGGACTGAAGAATCGTTGAAAAGCGCGGACAGTAACGTGTAGGCCTCCGAAGCAAGTTTGGTCGAGGGCCTGTAAACAACATGTCCTCCGCCTCGCAGCCTTCATCTAGACGGCAATGGTGCTACCTCTGCGATCTGCCCAAGATGCCGTGGGCCATGCTGTGGGAGTTCAGCGAAGCAGTATGCCGGGGATGTGTTAACTACGACGGGGCTGATCGAATAGAGCTACTCATAGAAACTGCCAGGCAGCTGAAGAGCACGCACGGAGTTTTAGACGGCAGGTCTCCGGGTCCACAGCAGGGCAAACCCAGCTCGGTTGGGCCCGTTGAAGCAGGGCGGCAACACAGTGAGCGTGTAGACAGGGGGAGGGGTGAGTATGGGGTATCGCCTCGACTTCCCAACGGGTTGCACAGAGCCGAAGACGTGGCTTTGTCAGAGGGCAGCCGTCAGAGCCCGAACACCCGCCGGGCTGTAGTCGGTGCAGTCCCCAGTCTGCACGGCACCATATCACATGCCTTGATAGCTCAGGGGCTAGTAGCAGCCCCACATGGGCTTTTAGCCCCATTATCAGGCTCCAGATCGGGGGTCACACCTATTGCAGTCTCAGCTGGCCCCATAATAGGTGAGGCCGGCAGAAGGCAGGCTGTCTCTCTGGGTGTGGGAGCTAGCACCTCAGCCCTCGTGGGTATAGACCCAGCGGTGTGGAGGAACGGTGAAATGATGGCTGAACTGAATGAGGTGGCTCGTAGCAGGATGGAGGGATGGCCTAACCGTCCCAAAGCAGTCCGAGACGTGCTTGTAGCTCTCAGCAGCTGCATCCCCTTTAATGTGCGTTTCAGGAAAGACCATAATATGATGGGTCGTGTTCTGGCCTTTGATGCCAGCACAACTTCAGAGATTGAGCTGAAAGTGTTTGTGGAGTATCCTACTGGCTGTGGAATAATCTTTTCAGGAATCCCGGACCTGGTCAGGCAGATGTTCAGAGATTCAGCCAAAGATGCAGGCAAAGCGGTGAACTCTGGGCTGCGCTATGTGGAATATGAGAAGAGGCAAAGCACAGGAGACTGGCGTGGGCTATCTGAGCTGCTGAATGATGGCGTGCGACTGTTTAAAGAGCCCCCGATCCCTGAAGTACTGCCACAGCCAGAAACAGTGCTGCCTTTGGCAGCTGCTGGGCGCCCTGGTCCAGCAAAGGGCACTACCAGGCGCCGCAAGGCTTCTCCAGGTTCAGAGAATGGAGAGAGCGAAGGGAGGCCTGATCATACAGCAGGGGAGACCTGGTCTCGTGGTGCTTTTACAGGCCTCGATCGCCTTCCTGGCATGGCAGCCCATCAAGAAGGCCTACCACGTCTACACAGCCAACCGTCACCCATCTCAGCCCTCATGGGAGTCGCAGACAGCCTTAGCTCCAGTCAGATGGCCAGGGAGAGTCCCAGCATGTCCACAGCCCACTCTTCCACAACTGGCCGCTCCAGCAGCAACAGCCCATCTACTGCCTCTGCCTCCGTCTCCCAGGCAACCATGGGGCAGGGTTTGAATGCCGTGGGGCCGAGCAGCAACACCAGTGCCGGGGAGTCAACAAGCAGCACGCAGGGCGCCCTTCTCTGTTGCACCCTCTGCAGAGAGCGTCTGGAGGACACACACTTTGTCCAGTGTCCCTCTGTCCCTCACCATAAGTTCTGTTTCCCATGTACCCGAGGATTCATCCGCAGCCAAGGTCAAGGAGGGGAGGTGTACTGCCCCAGTGGAGAGCGCTGCCCCCTGACTGGATCCGCCGTGCCTTGGGCCTTCATGCAGGGAGAAATCTCAACCATCCTGGCCGGAGATGGAGATGTGACGGTAAAGAAGGAGAGTGATCCTTGACGTCTCCATCCTGCTGTGGTGAACGGTAAGAAGAGGAAACATGAAACAGTGTGTACATCACAGACAAGCATCTTCCCTTTCATGTTACTACCAACACGTTTCAAACTTTTGATGCTAAAACTGACCCAAAAAAGCTGGAGCCAGGGTTTAAATCTAAGCTGTTTTTTTAAAACACACTTCTGTTATCTGGCATGGCATCACAGGCTTCAGTAGTTCACCGCTGACTTTAGAGAATGTAAAACCTGTTAGATTAGTTAAATCTAACTTCAATATATTTAATCATAAAACAAAATACTAAAATAAATTTGGTAATGGAGGCATAAAAAAGACAGACAAGAACATAATTAGTGGAAAGAAAGGGGTTTGGGGAGGAAATGAATGTGTTATTTGCTCTTTTTAAATGAGCTTGAATTAAATTGTCATTTATTTGTACAGCAGTACAAAAAAACATGATGTACCAAAGAGTGGAAAGCTGTGATTAACCAGGAATAAATGTCGCAAAAATACGAACCATTTAAATGGCATCGAATTTATCAAAGTAATTTTGTGCTTCAGTGTAATTTTATTTTGAGACTTAAAAATATTAAAACAAACTATCGAAGCTGAAGTAATAATAAAAATAAAAAAGTGAAAATAAAGAGAAAATACATGCAGAAACAAGTCAATAAAAGTTGTGGATAAATAAAGAAAAATTAAGTTGGAATATAAAAACATGACAAAATAAAGCGGAATCCTAAATTTCAGGTTATTTGCAAATTTATATTAAGTTGCTTTTAAGTAGATTATTGTGACTTTTTTTCTAAATATTTAATCAGCAAATCAGAATCTAAAAGTTTTATCTTTGCCAATGGAAAAAAATGAGCTTTTATCCACAAATGACTTTTACCTTTTCATTTTATATGTGTGTTTGTGTATGTGTGTGTATATAAATATATTCTGATATACATTGATTCTTATTTCTGCTGAACTTTGATATTTTTTTTAGCTCAATCTTCAACCGAATCAGTGTTTCTTTGTGACCTTATATTAAATGTGATACTTATCTGATAATAAAAATGTGAGCTGCAATGCCATGATAAGCAAAATTAGTTTAATTCAACGAACTTCACACAAGGGGCAGGAAAAACAGGAGAAAATGATCATTTGGTGGAACATCAAGACGTCTGTTGTGTTCCGCCTGTTTGAGTCCCACTGACTCCATGGGGCCGGTTGTTCTAAAAATATAATCCGGATAAAAGCTATCGGGATTTGGTAATCCATTTTTTTCGGGACGGCGGATCATGTAATCCGGTTTACTTTTACCTTGGTTGTTCAAAGCAAAATAGGACTGGATCACCCTGATCTAAAATCCTGTTCTTCAGGATCATGAAATCTGGATTTCCATCATGTAGATCAGCGTGCGCTGCCGGCCATGTGGCGAACAGGTAGAGGAGGCGGCTTGCGAGTGGGAGCACGGGGAGCATGCAACATCATACGCGCATGTATTGTCCTGCATAACATTGCGACCAGGCGGAATCTCCCTCTCTGTGACAATATTGATGACCTGAGCCCCGTGTGGAGGTACCGGCCCAACCTCTGTCAGAATGAGGGACGGACGGGACAGTAGTGAGGGATGCAGTCGTTAGAAATGTCTTTTTTTTTTTTTTTTTGGACAAGTTCTCTTCTGATTATGCTGTGATGAAAAACAGGAAAATTTAATATTTTGTTTAAGGTTTTATTTTGTGGGGACATGATGTCGTCATGTTTCTATTGTATTTATTTATTTTTTTATCCGTTTTGTTTTACTATGCTGACAGGCTTAATAGATAGCCCACCTATGTTAACTACTTTATCCCTGAAACTGTTAAAGAAGTCAGGTGCAAAATGCAAATATTAGCATATGCATCGAATAAAAAGTTCTATTACTTGATCATCTGTTAGGTTGAACCGCAGTTTCTTCCTGAAACCCGCCTTGTAATCCTGCCCTCTGTTGGAATCAGGATAATCCTGTTTTTTTGGATCAAAGTTATCCGGCTTCTGGTCAAAAGTTTTGAACAACCCAAACTGAGGGTTTTATCCGGATAACAACCAGGATTGGATTACGTGATCCAAGTGGATTTCCGTTTTCAAGATTTGATCCTATCCGATAACCGAATCTGATCGGATTACATTTGAACTACCAGCCCATGATGATCAGATCAGGACGCTACAGGGGTCAGACCATCTGTCACAGGACTCCTTGTCTTTTTAATGGTTGAAATTGGCTCATTTTGACTCCCGTGTTAATTGGATTAATTGTCCTGCTGCAGGTTGAATTTGGGAATAATGTTGCCTTGTTGTGCCGAGCGATTGATGCATATCTAATTATCTTTAGTGTCTAAAGCTTTAGCTTCTTGGAGGGAAATGCTTTAACTACATCCAGATGCAACAAAATATCAGTGGTTTGATTCATGATAAAGCTGCTCATTGTTGCTCTAATTTCTTTTTTTCTCCACAGTGGATCAAACACTTTGAAAGCACTTCCCTATTATCTCAAGCTGAGGTCCACTTTGGCTGCATTTCACCCTGTGTGCCTCCCAGAGGAGAGAAACTCTGAACCCCAGGAGGACACCTACACAAAGACCACTTACTAAAGACACAACCTGCTCGGAGACGGACTGGTCTGTGTGTCGGGGCTCGGTTCAGTCCCGAGCCGATCTCGGATCCCCCTCCCCATCCTTCTCTTTGTCCAGCACGGCAGAGGTCTCGTTTAAAAAAAGCCAGGGATTGAAAGCACACGTTCGTTTGTTTGACAATCTGATGTCTTTTATGTACATTTTCTTTTTTTGGTATAAATGTTTCATTTTCTTCTTTTCAGACACAAGACAGCGACATTGATTGATAAAGAGACAATCATGCAATTCTTTGGAAAAACTAATGTTCCAAAAAAATTAAAAACAAAACTAAACCATTTGGTCCTTAATGCCAAGGAATGAAAAATGTATCCCCCCAGTGTCTCTTAGCTATTCTTCTTCTGTTGTATGTCAAAAATGTGAATTTACTTTCAACATGACTATGTAATTTCTATTTTTGATACAATACAAATTTTTATGTATTTGTTTATAGTGATAAGAAGACCAAAGATGGCTTCATGCTCATTGTAATTTTACTGTATTGTAGGCGTGTATGCTCTATTCACCGATAACCTTGGCATCAGTCACTAATTACTCCACTTATCACAGATGTAAGCTTGTTTTGTCTATTTACTTTTTGATCTATATGTATGGTAAGATAATTAGCACCACAATCTTTAATGGTTAACCCACATATGTGATCGTAACAGGTCAACTCTACAATAAATAACTGAATAGTTGAAGATGCTTTACTCATTTAAATCACTCAGACTTTAAATGTGTTAAACTTTATTTGATAAATATCACAAAAACATCAAAGACCCACACCGATCATTGAGCCATTGAAATGTGTCGATTAGGATTAATCCCTTAAACCAAAGTGAAACATGTAAACCAAGAATGGGACAGTGATTACATCCATTTGAGTAATCTGATTACAGCAGAAATCACAGCAAGAAGCAGAGTATACATGATCTATAATGTGACTTCTCCAAACAACAAAAGAAAGCTAAGGCCGTATGTCGGACAATAGTTTAATGCATCTGCACTCTGCTGCTTTCTTTGGCAAGAAAACCACAACAGGCATGAATCATGGTGCATATGATGCGGCTGCTCACCATGTTAATCTGATGCCTTTACTGAACTGTGATAAACTGATCCCAAGCCTCATAACGTGCACATAGAGATCCACGTTTGGAGTTTCCTGTAAACACCAGGGGCCGCATGCATAACGTACACACAACCACCATAGATACGCCCCCACACACACACAAACTGGGAATTATCAAGTAAAATTTTAAATCACTTTTTTTTCTTAATTGGGTTTTATTATATACTCTTAGCTAAAACAACTCCGGGAGGAAGCATTATTCTTTTAAAAAGATAGTCTGTACCTGCTTCCATATAAGCCTTGTTCTTACTAATGACTAATTCAGGGAACATTCTTTGCTCCCATCATGGCTAAAAATCTGAGTGCATGTCGTTTCACAACAATGGAGATTTGAAAACAGCTTTATAATTATGTCTCTATTTACATTTGAATGCATCTTGCCCCTGGATGACTAAAAGCAGCTTCCCAACCTCCATGGCAGATTAGAAATCTGCTTCCGGAGAACTCAGTTGCAACCTGGTTCTTTAAGTGCACGTTAACAACATTCAATACAACATGCTTGACCAAATAATGCAATAGACAACAATGTAAACACCACAACCAGACCCACAGATCATAAGATAATATCAAAACAACACATTTGTTGATGTGTAAACATGTTTGGACACAATATAGTGGTATAAATCCTATATTTCTTTGATTGTTGTTACCTGTATAATCTCATTCACACCGCTTGTTTAATGAATATCTCAGATGTATTGCAGAAAACACCGGTGGTTCAAATGGGGCTCCCGTTGTGTCCCAGGGCCTCCTGAGCTCCCTTCAGGGTTTCCTTCTTCACACACTTCCAGTAGCCAGAGATGCCGTTCTGAGGCTGCACCTGAAGTCAGAAAGAAGAGGTTAAATTCACCGTTTAATCTCCAGCATCTACTGCTTTTTATTGTGTTTCTGCTGTAGGCGTCACACATGAAAGGTGCTGCTCAAGGTTAAAGGCAGATCTGAAACTGCTGCAGTTTGATGTTACATCATCACATATTGACTGTTTAAGTGTCAACCTGCAATGTAATTCTTACCGTCATTCTCCTTCCCACACAATGAAAAATTTAATAAAAAGTACATTTTTATCACATGGGGGCAGAATTGAAAATCATAAAACTTAAGATGTTGGCCCCTCTGGTTTTTCCTCATTATTAATTATCATGAGGTTCACCAACAACTTTGAAGTATGGAACCCACCGGAGAGCACTGTAAGTTGTAACGTCTCAGAATTTAGACTAAGCTGTGTGTGGATCTTCTTGAGTTCTTTATGTTTTTCCTTCTTCCTTTTATTGACCTCTGACCAAGCATCTTCCTTAACTTCCTATCCTGAGAGCCTTGCTGTACAGGTGGCATGAGATACGTCCAGTACAGAAGATGTTTGCATACCTGAGGATGCACGGATGCTAAAACATGTAGCATCCCAAAACCACAGGGAGAAACTCAGCTCAAAGACCACTGACACAATTCAAAACTCCAAACATGTAAGAAAAACATGAGAACAGCACTGTCCACTTTACAGCTTCTGTTAATGTCTCCACATCAAGCAAACCACACACACAAGATGTCACATCAAAGCAGAGACCAAAGAGGACCCCCCAAAAAAGCTCTTACTTTTGTGGTGAAAAGTTTTATTCTATTCAACCTAAAACAAAACTCTACTACAGTGTTCTCCCATGACTGTCATTGTTTGAAATGCAGCATGAAGGTCCCAGTGGTTTACTGGAAGATGGAGGTTTTATAGTGAAGTATTTACTCTCCCTACCATATACTATCTTGGGGTTCACTTTTGGGGGTTGTCCCTTGATTCTCCTGACACTGACCATTGGTAGACGTCTCCATTATGAACACACCTGACGGCTCCCTGATTTTTTTACTTGTGAAACATCTCTTTTAAACCACTTGTGCTCAGGTTCACTTTTATAGCTTCTTCCTTCGCACAGTTCCTCTTCAGACTTGACTAATTCTTAGATGAATAGATCTGCTATCCTATATATTCTACTGTGTTCCAGGTAAATTTACTCTGACAGTGGATGCTGTCATTAGGTGTGTTTCCATCACCCCTAGAATTGCGCAAAAAAACCAAATATCACAATAAAAACCCGGTAATGGAAACACCTACATTTAGAAAAAACTGAAATATCACTAAAAAGTTTTTACGCTCATGCGGTGGTTTTTCCAGACGCGCCGATATAGAAGTATTTTGCAAAAGTGTAATGGAAACACTTTTCTCACAATTATGCTTCACCGGCCGTAATGTAGGGGGTCACATGACCATTTCAAATCAAGATGTCTCAACGTAGGAGGAGACGGATTTTTTTTTTTTTTACAAATAATTAAAGAAAAAATATAATCATCAACCTTGATAGCAGAGAGACTCGAATGGAAACGCAGCTATTGACCCTGGCCGTATCCTCTAAAATCACCAGCAAAAGCCGGATCCTTTCCCATTGAGGGCTGAGGAAAGGCACCACTCATGAACATTTAAAGGTTCAGACACAGAAACAGCATGTTCTCAGTAGAGCTCACATCTGGAATGGCTAAAATTAAGAACCAAGGCTGAATTTGGGGTGTTGTTGGACCTCTGAAACACATATGAAATTGTTGAAAAAATGCTCCACGACCGTTGCTGCCTAACTGCTTTCAAGTGTTATCTTGGATATTATGAAATATCTTTTTATGTAGCAACTGAAGCAACATAAAAAGCAGGAAGCTCACCTTCAGGCCGCGCAGAACTCTGTCATTCATCACTCCAACGAATTCCTTGTGGCTCAGGCAGTTGTCTCCATCCATGTCAAAGAGTTTGAACACGGTGTCCAAGACGTTATCCGACAGTTCGTGGCCTGTGGCGATCTTCACGGCTCGCTTGAACTGGGCTGCAATAAAGACAAAAAAAGTGAGGTTATCTGAAGTATCTGGTGTTAGGAAAAGTAGATCAGGTCTAACCAACAGAGGGACGTTACCCAGCCCCACGGGACGGTTGGCCTCAGTGACCATCTTCATTGAAAAGGCAAAATCCTCCAGGTTGTTTGTGAACAGGCAGAAGGCTTTGAACTCATCAAATGTGATGCTCTAGAAAGCAAAATATGCTTGATTACTATGAGCCCACATTAAATACTGACAGGCAGGGAGGGACTGGCTGGTCATACTGGGCAGTTTAAAAATCTCTGTGTGAGAGAACATCTCCAGAAGCAAACACACATTTTTACTGGAAGCAGTTTCCATCTGATCATCATTTCTCGTGTCTCCATTTTCCTTCTCCATCAAACACAAAGTGGGATGTATGCTGCCTGAGTATTCATCGCTGTGCTGGAGTATAGATGTTTATTTTATTAACAAATGACTCACTGCATAGTTTTAAGAAGCTGAACAGTTGATTTCCATGCTTAAGGCAGTTTAAGGATTCGAGGTGTTCAGGATCGTATACGGGTCGGTTTGGCCCAGTTTTGTCCCAATCCAGTCCCAGGAGCAAGAAGAGGTCCTTGTACCTGACCAGCAGGGATCCTCTTCCTCATGTTTTCCCAGTAGACCTCATTGTCTTCCTCGTTGGTGTAGTGTAGCAGCCACTCTGCAAAGTCTTCTCTTCTCATGGTGTCCATACCTTTGGAGAACTGCAGGAACTCCATCTCCTGGACCTCAGCCTGCAGGTCCTCCATGAACCTGAACAACAGAGGTTGATTACTGAACCAGGCATGCTCTTAAATCCCACCAATGTTTGTGGGGAAAACTAGTTAAAGTCCACGTTTTTAAATAAAAGGAGAAGTAAGGAATAAAAAAATTAAAGAAGGAAAAAAGCGAATTACCAGATCATAATCACGGCTGCAAGTGAAAGTTTGGATACGCTTTTTTTTCCCTTCGATAGTTTGTCCATGTACACTACAAGTCAAATGCTTTAACACACTTTCCCATTCATTACTATGGGTAGTTGTGTCCAAACTTTTGGCTGTTAGTGTACTTTTGTACTGAATTGAAAAAAATAAATATAAAGAGCCCCTGGCACCTGGATGCTGTTAAAGAGTCCAGGTGACGACACCTTTCTTTACCTGCGAAACTCCTGATACTGCAACTTGTTGTCTCCTTTCTTCCCGAAGAAGTGTGTCTGCAGTGTTGTCTTCACACCTTCTCCTCCATCTGCTGGCGTCTGTGATAATCCAGGCTGAACAAAAATGCTGCTGTTACTATTCAGAGTACAGGGCGCAACTTAAACTGAGACAACAAAAAAACAGATCTTTCTATTATGCAGATGTGAAAACCCACCTCTGCAACGTCCTTAAGTCTCATTTTACTTTTGCCAAGGATTTTCTTGAGCTGAGACAGGAAAAATAGTTACTAAAGTACTGTATAATAAAAAAAAAGCAAATGCTGTTTTTTACAATTTTACAAAAGAAGAAAGAGAATAAAACAATTCATATTAAAATATAAACAGCAGGCTCTTGTTCATGCGCCTCCTCTCCATCAAGTTTAATGAAACTTGGTTCATTGTTTTTTTTGGATCATCTTGCTAATAAACAGTCAACAGTCAAGATCGCATTTCTCTGCCTCTGCTCCCGTCTTAGTGGAATAAAAATCTATTTTTTTTGTATCACCTGTAGAATCAGCTTAATATCTCATTTTTCTGGCTGCATTTAACCCCTAAACACCTGCAGTCCCATATTTGTGACATATCACTTCTGGCTATTACTAGTTTTTATTTATTGTCTTACTAATCTTATTATATATATATATATAAATAATATATATATATATATATATATAAATAATATATATATATATATGTTTTTATCTCTTATCTATTAAAAAAATCCTTTTACTATCAATCTTTTGTCAATGCCAATGTTTTTTTTAATCATTTGACTTTATTAACTCATATGTACTTATTTTATATTATTTATTTTTTATTAAATTATTTAATATTCAATTAAATTTTATTTATTCCTGTATTATATTTATTTATTTTGTTTTTAAATAAAAGTTTAAAGATTCAGGCATTCAGGGGTTAAACATTCCCTCCATGAAAAGTCCAACCAACCAAACAAAAGTGCAGCTCTTTAATCAAATGAAATCTTCGTCTTATTTATCAAATATTTAAACGGGAGCAGACGAGAATCTGCTACTTTCTACTGAATGTCGAAGCCACGTCGAGACATGAAAATATGACTCAAGGTGCAAAACGTGCCAACATGCAGTCCCCCGAAACAAAACCAGCCGAGGTCTGAGCACACAGGAGACCTCTCCTAGCATTGAGGAGGAGGAGTCTGGTTGAAACGGACACAAAAATGTCAGCCGTCTTCAAACAAACTGTCTAAACCAGGGCAGATTCAGGCAAACACAGGGCAGATGGGAAACAGTCGAGCAGCTGTGGTGCAGCTCTGCCTCACCTTCACACGGAGCCTCAGTTCATACGTACGCCTGCGGCAACATCAGCAGCGTTGGCGACAGCGTTAAAGGTGGCGATATTAAGACATTTGAGTGCACGCAGACATATGAACAAACAAATCTGGATAATGTGTCCTACCATGATTCTAGATTAAATAGTCAGCTCTAAGTTCTCACCTTAAGAAACTCCTTTTTGTCCACTTGCTCATTGCCGTCAACATCCAGCATTTTGAAGGCAATGTGAAATCCTGTACGCGGCTCTGTAACATCAGCACATTCATGTCATACAGGAAATCTCAACAATCGCTACAAACTAGGGAAAGACGGAGCAAATCTAGTCTTGGTAGACTTGTCTAGCCCCACATTAAGTCGCTAGGTCAGGCAAATCCACTCAAATATCACTAATATTACAGAGAAAAAGGCCCACAGTGCAGCTAATAGGACTAAAGAAAAACTTACTGGTAAGGATAGTCAGCAAGAACAGATACTCTGTATAGGAAATCAATCCTGCAGGAAACGGAGAAGTAAATTCAAGTTTGCTTGAGAATTCAGACGAGAAACGAATACACTGGCAGCAGGAGAAAAGCAACCTCCTGCAGACACAGTGACCTCACCGTTGTCTCCTAAGTTTCTGAACAACTCAGTACCAGGACGAGCTCTGGAGGCAGCGGTCAACATTCTGTTCAGTTCCTGCATGAAAGAAGAAACGTTACTCTTAAGCTGACTGGATGTAAATGTAGGATTAAGGAGCAGCGTGAGGGTTGAAACACACCTGTGTTGTTAAAATTCTCTTCTGTAGCTTTCCTGCAAGAGACCGAAGAGAGATCAATCATATAGAGATAATCAATAACACAACAAAGACTTGTAACTGCAAAAAACAAACAAAATCTTGGCCTCGAGTCCAAGAAAACCTGACTTGGTTGCCCTAATAGATCACCTGAGTGAGTGAGTGAGTGAGTGAGTGAGTGAGTGAGTGAGTGAGTGAGTGAGTGAGTGAGTGAGTGAGTGAGTGAGT
>JBAMHW010000017.1:471781-485559 GCA_037177495.1 Rhadinocentrus ornatus
CTCTTTCTGTAAAGTCCTCTGAGACAGCTTTGTTGTGATATAGGGCTATACAAATAAACTTGATTTGATTTGATTTGGCAAGCTTGCAAATACAGGGTTTTGAACTAATCACTGAAAACAAGCTGGATACTCCTCCTCTTTAGTCTGGAGGATGCAGCATTTATGATCTACAAATGGAATTTCATGGTGATTTGTCTGATTACAAAACAATTTTCACCTTTGTCATATGTCTTATTTTCCAGAGAAGACAACAGCATTTCTGGATAATTTTTACATACAGTATGGGTGCTTCTCCACATGATAGAGCTTTAACCAGCATTTGCGGATTACAGGGTGAACTCTGTTCAAGGACAATGATTTCTGAAATTAGATTAAGATTATGAGCATATTATTTTTGTTGTATCCCATGATCCAGATTCTTTTAATAATATTACATACTGTAGATGACAAAATGTTCAAAGTCTTCACAGTTTCACATTGAGAAATGTTTCCTGATTCCTGAAGCTCATCTTTATTTTAAGGGACTCTGCTTCTAGTGGCTCTTTTTTTCATGTTACTGACCTCATACCAATTAACCCAATTGTTTCAATATGTTCCTCTAACTGTTCCCATTTACTTTTCAGCTTTTTGTTGCCCATGTCCCAACTTTTTTGAGATATGTTGCTGCCATTAAATTTAAGATGAGCAAACACTTTAAATGAAAAACTAAAATGTCTCACTTTTAGCATTTGATGTTTTCTAAGCTCTATTATGGATAAAATATTGGTTTATGAGATTTGCAAATTACATAAATTTTTTTCTTCCAATTACTAGGCATGCAGCAATACATCTATAATATGATGAGCGATCCAATACTATCAATCCAAATTTTAAATATTGATAAAATATCAGGATAGTAATTAGTTGTAAGACGCTTGTGAAATTGTTTACATCTCATCCTTTTTATTACTGGAGACATAATTTTGATGAAAGATAAGCAGCAAAATAGAGGGATCAGATGTAAAAAGTTCTGCTGCTGGTTTATAAAGCTCTGAATGGTTTAGGACCAAAATACATAAGTGACCTCTTGACCCAGTATGAACCTACCAGAACCTTCAGGTCATCTGGATCCAGTTTCCTATCAGTTCCCAGATTTAGAACCAGACAAGGAGAAGCTGCATTCAGCTTCTATGTTCCACATGTCTGGAACAAACTCCCAGAAAGCCTCAGATCAGCTGAAACACTCTGTTTATTTTAATCCAGGTTAAAGACCCACATGTTCTCTGCTGCATCTGTTTTTATAAGCTTCAATTTTTAAAACTTAATTATATGAATACTGTTTTCCCCACAGTGGTACTCTAATTCTAGCATTTTATCTTAGCCTTTTCTTTCTGTTTTTACTTATTTGATTTCTTTTAATGTTTTTTAATGCACTTGTCATTGCTCTCAGCTGTAATGCTTTTAATGTTTTATGTAAAGCACTTTAAATAGTCTTGTACATGAAATGTGCTATACAAATAAATTTGCCTTTGCCTTTAAAAGCCACTAAAAGAAATTAAAATAAAACCAAATTTATGCTGTCTTTTATTGTGCATTGTGTGTTTTCTGGTCTACTGGACACAGTTATAGAGTCTAACTGCTGCAGGAAGGAAGGATCTGCAATGGTGTTCCTTCACAGATTTGGGGTGAAGCAGTCTGTTACTCAAGGAGCTCTGCAATTTTAGGAATATTAAAGGATAACTTGGATGCTTTGCTCTTGTATTTTTTTTTTCAGGACGTGTGCTGATTTCCTCTTGGCCTGACCATCCTTGCAAGAGAGATCTTGATCTCAATGATACTTGTGTCTGGTTAAATAAGGGTTTAAAGAAACATCTGAATGAATAGAAACTGCTGATTCCTCTCTGATGTGCTCCTTCCTGCAAAGGAAGGCCTCCTGTTTGCTGTAACCACAGCAGATTTAAAAGTGCAACGAATAATAGCATGACAGACACCTCCTGTATTTTCCCCACCCAAACATGGTGTAATAAAAGCACAAGGAGGAACCAGAGGAGCCGTTTTTTCGGACTGGTTGTCTATATGTATAACTGTCTGGGGGTTGTGACAGTGCCCCCAAATATCCCAAAAAGTCATTTTTATTTAAATTGCCAGCTTATGTTTTAACTATGTGATATATGCTCCTCGTAAACACGGCTGAAATACATCAATACCTTAATGCATTTCACTATATTATACATTTTTATGTAAAAAATATATCAAATGTTCTTACCTCATCTTTTGCATGGAATACAAAGTTGTTTCCATCATTTACTCTGTGACAGAAAAAAATAAATACAACAAATAAGTAAATAAAATCAGCAGATGTAAGTTATTAGATCATAAACCTAAACATATACAAAGATTGTTATACTTTGAAAAACCTGTCAATAAAATCACAAGTGAAAAAAGAACTGAAAAAGAATTGTTCTTACTGAACAATGAAAACATTTTTCTTCTTCTTGTATCCCAATGAAGGATCGAATGTGCAGTCACCAAGGTCAACAGGAGGCTCTCCGTTGTACGTTGCAGTGAGGTTCTTGGCATCCTTATAGAAAATCAACTTTCCCTCTTTTAGCACACAATATACGTTCACCCAAGATTTGCTGTAAATTAATAAAATACACATACACCATTATAAACTAAAACTGAATGTACCTTGTTGAGAAATTTTCTCAGATTTACTTGGATTACTCATCAATGCCTATTTTAAAATGGACAGAGTGCATTGTACAATTTCAGACCACTGTCATTAAAAGTAAAACAAAGGAATCTATTATTTAAACTTAATGCTGAATATATTTAAAAGTATAATTTGTTTTATTACATAAATTGCCCAGATAAAAAAGAAGTTTGGATTTTGCAGAGGATCACACTTCAGGACAACACCATCTTGTTCCATCTTCTCTCCCAGTTTTCTTTCTCCATCTCTTCTCTTTTCTATTAGATGTATCAGTTCTTTAGCCAAACAAAACAAAAACTAAGAAGGCAGCGATGGCAATCTTTTCTGATTTCAAGATTTCTGATTTCAAGATTTATTGTCATTGTCATAGATAACAAAAAAATTTTGTTGGAACATCAACATTGCGTAGCAATGATTCAAAAATACAAAGCAAAACACAGATGCAGCTGCTCAGCGCTCTCAAAACTGCCGTAGTTTTTACATTTTATTGGTGGAGCTGTGTATTATTATCTAATCCTAGCATGCAACACAGAGTGACGTATCTTCACAATCTCTATTGCTCACAAATGTGCTAATAAGCTAGCTTTACTTTTAGCTCGAAATCTTGGCTGTGTTAGCTGTGGGGGCTGCAGTCCCATACCAGCAAATCTATTGTGTCTTTGGGCAAGACACTTCACCACGTACACCACGCTCATACCATGGTGTTTGAATGTTTGGTGGTGGTTGAAACGGCAGTTAGAGAGGATGAGTTAGGTCAGTGGTGGCATGTTTTTTAGCAGCAGGTAATCCCACAAATTACAGTACATGGTTTATGAAGTGATCCTTAGCTTAGTTGTTAGCTAGCTCCCTAGACATGCAAACATTTGGGTCTTTCATCACAGCATATTAACTGTTAAATCAATTTATTCTTTTATTATTGTTTTGCTGTTTTTAAGAAGAAAAGAGACACTATCACAAAATTTTTCAGTGTTTTTTTCAGTGGGATGGCATGGCTCAGTGGGTAGAGTGCTAGAGTGTACTGTAACCCAAGGGTTGCCGGTTCGATCCTGCCCCAAAGAGCTCATGTCGAGCAAGACACCTAACTCCTATTTGCTCCTTAATTGTCGTGGTTAAGCATCTTGCATGGCAGCTTCTGCAATCAGTGCGGTGTGTGAATGGGTGAATTTTACGTACATGTAAAGTGCTTTGGGTAAAAGCTAGATCGGTACAGACCATTTACAATTTGGGCTATGCTGCTTTAAGCGTTGAAAGAAATAACAACATCTATTGTGCTGAATACATTTTTTTAGAGGAGGAGAGATCTCTCAGAGACGGTTGTACCTGTTCGGACTCCTCTGCTGACCTTCAAGGTCAGTGCTGGTGGCCTTTTTACGGTAGAGGAAGCCTTCATTTTGGGCAGTGTGTGAAGGCGGCTGGGGTGTTGTTGGGGCACCAGTTGCCGGGGCTGAGCGAGAACGGCGAGTTTCCTCTGGCTCTTTCGGACGGGGCCGCCTTCTCGGCTTGGGACGATCTCGGGCTCGCGGACGCCCATCAAAGCGGGTCACAGGGGCTGAGAGGCTGCTGGGAGGTCGATATGGTTCTCCCCGTGCCTGGTAAAAAATAAAGAGGAAAATGTGACACCAAGCTCTAATGAAAGATGATCTAACACACAAACATTGTGAGATCTTTTTGTAAGCTAACTTACATGTGCGGCCTCTCTTTCCTGGACCTGTTCAACAATCTCTGCCATTGTAGATCTCTTCTCCCTGCAGGAACAATAAAAATAATCACTCAAACAGCAAACATAGCTAACATCAAACCCTTTAAGACCATTAGGGCTCTGTAAGACTGAATATTTAGCTAAGTTTATCTGAATTTTTAAGTCAACAGCTGCAGTAATCACATACCCTGAGCGTTTGTCAGAGCCATCCTTCACAGAACCCTCGAGGTCACTCGAGTCCTGTCTCTGTAGCCTCTGCTTGTTGCTCCCCTCCTGTTCACTGGATGACTGCCTCTCCACGCGCCTCCGGTAGCGCTCCTGCCGTACAATCAGCGGCAGCTCATTCAGCCTGGCCTGGATTTCCTGTTCGCTGGAGGTCTGTCTGCCCAGCTTGTACTCCCTCTCTCGCCTCAGATGGTCCATCTGAGGATCAGAGCGACTTCCGCGGGGATCCCTCTGGAGACGGCCATGGAGGAGCTCCAGGCCTGACTCGGGTCCCATCATGTCTGCCATTGGGATGTCCCCATACTGTTCTCGCTGCACTCTGCTGGCTTCCAGGAGGGGGTTTATAGCCTTGTGGATATGGTTGATCCTGGGCTGCATGAAGTCCGCTTTCAGATGCTGCCATGCATATGCCATTTTTGGGTCCATGATGCCACCACTCTGTGCCAGGAAACCAGAACTGCCTAAACTCCCACTGCTATAATGATTTTGTGCCAAAAAGCCCGAACTTCCCAATCCACCACTGCTCTGATAATTCTGCGCCAGGTACCCAGAACTTCCCATATTAGGCTGTTGTGCCAAATAACCAGTGCTTCCCATATTAGGCTGTTGTGCCAAATACACAGAACTCCCCATGTTACTCTGCTGTGCCAAATACCCAGTGCTTCCCATATTAGGCTGTTGTGCCAAATATCCAGAGCTTCCCATATTAGGCTGTTGTGCCAAATATCCAGAGCTTCCCATATTAGGCTGTTGTCCCAAATATCCCGAACTTCCAAAATTTTGTGGCTGTGCCAAATACCCAGAACTACCCATGTTTTGCTGGTGCAGAAAGCTAGGATTTCCCAAACCTCCACTGCTTGGCTGCTGAACTAAGTTACCTGAACTCCCTAACTTGCCACTTCCTAGATGGTTCTGCATACCACCCATACATCCAGGGGTAACTCCAAAGTACCCAGAACTCTCTGCACTGCCAATAGTTTGATGATTTATCCCCTGGTAAGTAGAGGAGTCTGCTCCACCGCTCTGGGATGCAGAAAAACCAGAGTCACTTCCACCCCCACCTGCCTGTTGGTTCATCCCAAGATATGAAGTGTTTACCAGCTTCCCAACGCACTGCTGTTCCAGTCCGTGGTAGCCTGATCCATTTATAACTGGGTTGTAGCTGGCTAGTGTTGAAGACAATCTCTGGGTTGCAGCAGTGGCACCCAGATCCAAACCGGTTTGTAAAGGTTTGGGTTCTATATGAGCCTGTATCGTCTGCCTCAGGAAAGGAGAGGTAGCACTGGTTGAGGGAACGCTGGAAGTCAGACAAGATAATGGGAACATCCTTCGACTGGAGAGAGGGGTTGCCCTTTTGTCCTCCTCTTTTTTCTTCTCAGCCTATAAAGGAAGTCAACAACTCAAATTAAAACTAAATATGAGGTAATGGTCTGATGAAATATTGGTGTAAAAGATAATCAGCAAAGATGTGTTTTCAACTCGTATGTTGTATTGTATCATGGAAGCAGAATGGGCCCAATGGGTGGACGTACACATGCGGAAAACATATCATGTTTACTGAACTGATGGCATGCGCAGATGTCTGCTAAGCAAACACAACATGCCAAGGTCACTTTTTTTCTGTAGCAGCATTAAATCGGGACTCAACCAAACTGATTAAACATTTATCTTTAGTAAAGCTTACTGCGGAAAGCTGGCGGAGGGAGCTGAAGCGTTCTTTCCAGGTTACAGCAGCCTTGCGGAAGGCCTCATGGCGAAGTATGAGCTGCTCAACCTCATCGGTTTGGGCATGGGCCTCTCCTCCTCCTTGTTGCTTGGAGGTGATCAGTGGATCCTTGGCCTTTAGCCAGGCTTCCGCCTTTACTGTCTCCTGGGCAAACTGGAAGTTTTCGTGCTCTGGAGGTGACAGCAGGTAGACAACACGCTATATCTCACCACAGCAAATCTGTTATTTCCATGCATGCATGTGCAGTATGAGTGAGGATTTTATGTGTTGGAGCTTAGTTTTCTTACTGGTAAAGTCTGCTCAAGTGAATGTGTGATGCAGCTCAAGCAAGAACACTAAGTTCATACATGATTCATAACACATTAACGATATATTAAAGGATGAAGTGGAAAAAGCCGATTTCATGTTTAATCCACATGTTCTATTGTCATTCAGTTACTCACTGCGCTGTAACCTTTCCTGGTGTTTGTCCCATTTTTCAACAAGATCCTTTTGCTTAGTCAGAAGACTGTCCAACTTCTCTTTTATCTGTTGTGACACACAGATTACAGGGACAAACCAAATCATGTTGAGGCATCTTCACAAAGTAATTGTGTGACTTCTATGTATTCTCTCGTCTTGTGTGCAACAGTAAAGATGTGAAGTTTGCTAGCTGACCTCCTCTGATGCAGGGTTGCCTGCAGCTATCAAAATCTTGCCGAGATCCGCACACTGCTGTATGGTCTTGCTGCGGCTGTCTATTTTGGCTTTCAGCTCCTGGTGTTGTTTCATCATCACTTCCAAAGCTGTCAAATCCCTGAGGAAGAACAGATCAGTTTATGTGGATGAGATGAATTAAATGCTGTTAGGGAATCCTAACACTATGCTGTTCACTGAATGCTAGATTATAACAGCGGTGTTCTCTTGACATACTGTATGTGTAGCGCCATCAGTTTAAATTAAACTATACATTAAGAGAAATCTTTCTAGAGATGTTTCTAGGTTTCTGACCAAACCATCCTCTTTGCATAATACAGTGTTACAGTAACCTGATTATGATAACTTATTATCTAAAGTCATTCTCAGTCGTTTTAGTCACGTCTCCGAAGAAGAATTAGCCTGCTGTTATGGATTTCTAGTTCTCTAGCTGTTCTTGCTCACTCCCTCATGGTGAATGCTTATGGCTGTTGGAGCGCTAATGGAGCTGGTATTGGTGCCTAACGCTTCCCAGTTAATGGTGCTGACAATGGAACTTGACACTCTTGAAGGAGTCTTCAGCAGGAATACTTTGAGAGAACATCTATATTGTTGATTGTTATAATATTGGACGCTGGTTCTGTTTGTGGGTTTTGTCAGGGATTTATGATGTAAAACTGTTTAAACTGAGGGAATTTTAGCTATAAATACACATAAACACATATTATGAACTCCAGGTGCAGGACAAAAAAAATTACCCAAGAGGCATTAAAATGCAAAATTCACACAGAAAGAAGAAAGAAAAGTTATCATCTGACTGTAACAATTCAATAGCAAATGAGACTTTAACAAATAAACATTATGTGTAATGACCCTTAGCATGGTTCTTCTTTAAGATCAGTTTTTAAGCTGTGCATTTAATATGTTTGAAACCGATATTTCTTTCAGATACACTGCTGCTGTAGTAACATGATAATGCATTTTAAGTTAATATGTTTTTACACAAGGAGAGGCTTTTCTTTCTTGATGCAACCACACAAGTATTTTGTTTCCTTTTTAAGTTATCACATGTCTGTGTTTTTGTGCATATTGCATATCTAAGGGAGCACTGATATCAAAATACTATCATATATGTTTTTTTAAAGATCAGCTGACCATCTTGTCGTTATTACCTTAATGCTTGAATTTATTAAAAACTATATAAAAATAATATAAATGGAGGGAAAAGGAAAACAAATAGAAAGAGACTAGAATAAAAAATTATAATTAATAGATGGTTAATAACAAAATATAGAAATAATACATAAATTAGAGTGAATAAAAGCAAAAATGAAAATAATAAGATATAAAAGAAAAGAAGAACATTACAATAGACCCACAATGTGGCAACCTTAATTCTTAGACATTGTGCAATTTATCTCTGGGATGAATAAAGTACTTTTTATTTAATTTCATTATTACAAATGATCATGAATAGAAACTTTATGGATATTGGGCAAAACGATAATTAAAGACTAAGAAGACGTTAATGAGCAATAATTACCTGTTTTTCTTGAAACGTTTTTAGATTTCACTCTTCATCAGACATAATAAGTCATACAAGCCAACTAAAAACAGATGCTGCAAATAATAATTGCTTAATTTACCTTTAAATTTAGCCTTCTTTTTTCAATTAAAATAAGGGAAGTAAAATATTTAATAAAAGATGTAATTTTCTTTACTACTGTCAAATATTTATCAACTAAAGCTCTAAACAACAAGTTCTTTAACAACAGCAACAGAAAAACAAGGGCCACAGCCCTAAACATGATGTTTTGCCATTTCCACCAGTACTAAAGCCCTAAGTTCATTAATATGTTGATTTATCAACATTTTCCAAAAGACATCAAGTCAAAGTGGAAGAATTACAAGCTGAAAGCTGCACAGTCAAATCAGTTCGGGAAAGTAACAAGATGACAGAATAACATGATGTGCTGTAAAGTGGTTCTCCGTGATTCTAAAGGTCACTGGTTTGATTCCCAAATTTTTTAAATCTATATGTTGAAGAATCCCAGGGTGAAAATACTGAACCTCATTGTACATTTCACTTGTAAGTCGCTTTGGTTGTAAGTGTTTAATGATGGTAATATAATGTGAAACAACAGCAATAACTGAATTTTATAGCCACCTGTTACATCATAAGAAAATTAAATTGCAAGTGATGAAATTAGGTCAAGGTGGTGCGAAAGCCTAATTCCACCCTAAACATAATGACATTGTGTCTGCAGGGAACACACAAGACCGCAGAGACCATCAGCTTAAATGAACACTGACACACAAAGCACAGTTTCTAAACTTCCTCTATGAACTATTCACATCTGGGTTTTTGCACACCTCATCACAAAAAGAAGGAATATGATCTCATACCTCGGTTCGTCCCATCCTATCTGGCCCATGATGCCTTCCATCCACATGAGATTTTCACGGACCACCGAGAAGAACTGCACCTTATCGGTTACCGAAGTCACTTGGACGCGACTGGCCTCACAAGAGCTCAGCAGCTCCTTCCACGCCTGCATCACTTCCTGCTCCTTCACCATGATGGCCTCAGCCTTCTCGCCAGCGTAGATGGTCCTGAGCTGGGCTGCGTTCTCCTGCAGCTGCCTCACCTGCACCAAGACACAATGGTGGTGATTAGCTGCTTCATTTTACTGGAATGAGAATCCAAATAATTAGTTTGGAAAAAATGAAGACTAAGGTTTGTCTTAGTGTGTGGAGTCAGTGAATTATATAGTTTTTTATAAAAATGTAGTTAGATAAGATCAATAACTGTGTATCTTGTTCCTCATGCACAGTTTTTACACCGCATTACTGATTCTGTGACTTACCTGTGCAACTAGCAGCTGAAGGGCATGCTCAAAGGAGTGCATGAGTCTCTGCAGGGTGGCTGGATTGGTGATGTTGGCTTGGCACGCCCTTACCTCTGGCAGCTGCTTCATCTTCCCTGCGATCTGAGCCAAGACCTACAACACAGGAAAGCGCTGTCATCACGAGCGCTTTAAAAATAGAAGCTGCATGTCACGGCCAGACTGTCTACCTGAAGTGATGATGAGGAACAGGGTGCACCTGAGGCACAGCTGGATATTTGTTTTGACTGTACCTCTTTGCAGTCGGTGAAGAACTTGTGCAGCTGGTGTGATGCTGCCAGCATCTGCCTGCGGGTCTCCATGAGCTCCAGGAGGTCGGCCCACGACTCGTTCAGGCCGTCTTTCCACTCGGCGATGGTGGCTGCGTCCGAATGGCCACAGTCAATCATCTCATTCACCATTTTGTTTACCTGGTCCATGCGCTGCTCACCAATGCAGTTGGTTTCTGAGGCAAACTTAGTGAACCTTTCCTGAAGCACCTGGAACAAAGAAATGAAAGAAACCCTCTATGAGGACTGTACACATAAATATAAACTTAGTCATTCTGATATGAACTCCAATTCTTTTCTTTAACATGGAGGATGCATTTCTTTCTGTTAATTAAATTTTCCCTCCATCCTGCTTTGTCTCCCAAAATCTGTAACCCAGAATCAGCTGAGAACTGTCATTATATTCAGATTTTTCCAGTATATCTCACAGGAGATGAGGAGTCACACGTGTCTCCACGAACATTACATCAATTAAATTAATCTACTGAAATTAAAACAAGGCAGATTCGCACTGAATACTTTTAAGTGATGATAGATTTGATCTACTTGTAGAAACAGCACATGAACAATGAATTTGGCAACACTGAAGACAATACAAGCATTTTACAGCCAAAATGATTAACCAATTTACTGAAAATAACCAGCGAAGTGTTGAGAACAATAATTAATTGGGCTATAAGATAAAAAATACTGTCAGATTTTGTAGGAAAGGAGGGAAGAAATCGGCCAGACGGAGGTCCAAGCGAGGGAAAAAAGAAGCCATACCCCTGCAATGGAAACCACAACCTGTCAAAGACGTGCTGTTTTAAAATCGGGGCAATTTTGTGGTTGTAGTTGAATCCCTTAAGCCCGGCCAAATTTTTGTAAAAATCCTCTAAAAAATATACCCCCCAAAAAAGGCACATTATTTAGTTATTTGTTTAGTCAATCTTTAACCAGAAAAAGTCCCATTGAGATCACAGATCTCTTATCAAGGAAGTCCTGGCCAAGAACAGCACCAGCACAACCCACAAACAGGAGATAATCGCAATTAAAAACATAATTAAAATAAAAAAAAAACTATTTTAAACGAACTAAGATATTCAACCAGTATAAAAACTAATTAAAAGCAGTGACTGGTTAATAATTGCATCTCCAGGTCTTTCAATAGAGATTTAAAAGGATTAAAAGTTGGAAAATATTTTGTAGATTGTTCCAGTCTGAAGGAACTCAATACTCAATTGTTATTTTCCCATTTTCTGTACGAACACAAAGGACAGACAATGTGTACAAATCCTGAGAGCACAAAGCATAAGGACCATCAGACTTCTGTTGGAGGGAGCAGATCAAGAAGGCCTTTTTCAATAATTCTGTACCAGTGTGTAGGCCAGCGGGTTGCCAGATCAGGCCACCCAACCTGAAAATAACGTTCAGTGTGGTTATAAGGTTCCTTACAAGTAAAGCTGAACTTTGACCACAGGAAACTTTGACAGGAACTTCACCATTCCCACCACAGAAAGCAGGATTTAAAACAGTACCAAGGAAAACTCAGCCTCAGCCCTGGTAAGGGGGTATTTTTAGGATAACTGGGACCTTTACAATGAGGCTTTCTGACTAATAGTATTTCCAGTTATCATGGTAAATAAGTTTTATCAGGTTCTATAAGTTTTCATTATGTTTCTGTCTTTAGTTCTTGTCTTCTTCTTGTGGATTTCTGTGTAGCTTTTCGGGATCTGATCTAATGTTTTTTTTGAGGAATCTTCCTAACTAAGTGAAATAAAGTATCTAAGTGTCAGCCATGATAAGAGCTGCTTGAATTCTTTGTATCATCTCCTTTAACAAAGGAAACAAACATCAACAAAATACTGCAACTGTAGGATTTTCCTGATATAAACTGGCATAATTATATTATTATCATATTGTGGTTCATGGTGTTGGCCCACATTCGCCCCCTGTGGCAAAACAGACACAAAAACCATGTTGATGCACTAACCGTCACATCCTCGAGGTCCTGGCCCAGCTCGGTGGAACCGGCCACCACCTCACGCTCAGTGATCCACTTCTCCAGCTCCTCCACCTCATTGTTGAGCTGATAGAGCCAATACTGCTGCTCCAGCTTGGTCTTTCTGTGCTCCACCATGTCCTTCAGAGACACGTACAGCCGGTCTATGTGGGACTGCTGCTTTGTTATGTGCTCACTGAATAAAATGAAGACAAAATGACATGGTGTTAGTGGTGAGTTATTGGTAAGTTTATGCTTTCCATCATCTGAAAAATAAAGTACAGCTTTCAGTTATAAAGCTTTATGTTTCGGGACACAAGGAAAGTCATCTGGTTCTTACCAGGTCTTAAAATTACATAAATACAACCTTTAAAATACATTACAAAAAGGTCATTATTGATTATAAAAAATGCAGAAGTAATGGGTTAAAACTAAATATATATTATATATATATATATATATATTAATGTTGCCATAGTGAATTTTAGCTTATTAAAACCAGAATGTGTAAGTACAACAACAATAGCAGAGGTTTTAGCAGTTGTCTGATCTTGAAGATTCAAGGGTGGGTTAACACAATGCCAAAAACATTAGCAATAATCTTTGAGAAGATACTGTTTCTGCCCATCAATCTGGGAAGGATTATAAGGCCATTTTCATATAATTTAAAGTCCTTCCTTCTACAGTTAGAAGAATTATTATTCACAAGTGGAAAACATTCAGGACATCTGCCAATCTTCCCAGAGATGGACATCCCAGCAAGTTCAACCCAAGGTCAGATTGTGCAATACGTAGAGAAATGGCCAAAAAACAAATAAATAAATAAAAATCCATAAGCTACACCTCAGACTCTCCAGGCCTCAGTTAGCATGTTAAATGTTAAAGTTTATAACATTACAATTAGAAAAAGACTGAACAAAAGACTTCTTTGGTAGGGTTGATGGACAAAGCATTTTTGCTCTCAAAAGAACACAACAGCACAGCTTAGGTTTGCAAAGTTGCATCTAAATAAGCCAGAAGACTTCTGGAAGACAGTCCTTTGGACAGATGAAACCAAAGTGAAGATGCTTGGTCATAATGCACAGCAGCAAAGTTGGTGAAAACCAAACACAGCATATCAGCAGAGACGTCTCAAAATAACTGTAATAACCTTGTAGTCACTTTGCAGTCATTGAGTGGATCATGAACTTCTCTGTATACTAAAGTATTCAAGAGTTAAAAGTGAAGCCATCTGTTCGATAGCTGAAACTTGGCTCCAACTGGATCATGCAATGGTTCCAAACAGAGCAATAAATCGAAGACAGAATGGCTAAAAAAGAAAAGAATCAAGATATTGCAATGTTCCAGGTGAAGTCCAGAACTCAGTCTGATTGAAATTTGGTGGTGGGACACTAAGATAGCTGTGCATAGATATGTTTCTGCAAAACTTAACAAACTGAAGCAAATTTGTAGAGAAAAACGGACCAAATAATATATTACAAGCAGTAAGAGTAGTGCTCTACTGGAGCCTCACCGTTGAAGAGCATTATTACGACTACGGAAGCCGCGGAGATTCATAAATGTGAAGTTCGAGTGTCCCATCAGGTGATGAGGAACAGAACG
>JBAMHW010000017.1:488001-500779 GCA_037177495.1 Rhadinocentrus ornatus
CAAGCGGTACAGAAAATGGATGGATGGATGGATATATATATATATATATATATATATATATATATATATATATATTTTCCCCAAAACTGAAGCAGAGCAGTAAAACTAGGCCGAAGTAAAGCACTATCCCTATAGCGCAATGGGCAGGTTGAGTTATTCACAAGGTGCATTCATAACATTTGACATGGCAGATTGTCTGCTCCAGCAACATGTACAGTATAGATGACAGTAAGTTTTTGAAGATTTGTTAAAGTTAATTTACCTTTGTTGTGATTTTCATTACCTTTTACATTTTGACATGTAAGTTGCACAACCTCCAGCTTTTTAAGGCAAAGCATCCACAGTTTTTCTGACTCAAAGGAGCTAAGAGTTATAGTTTGCCTGCCTGGGCGCACTTTGTGCAGGTGAAGACTCCACTGATTTAGCTCTACAGTGTGTGATAGAGTGTGATGTTCATTTTAGATTTTACAGATATGTATCTGGAGATTGTACAGAGCTTCAGATGGGATATAGAAGCCAGAATCCTGGGAGACTGATACCTGATAGCAGGTCGCTCTGAAAAGCCAGCTCTACTGTATGTAACCATCTACATCAAGCTATCAGGACACTGATGTATGAGACAGCGGAGCCAATAATTAGATATAGCTTGACAGCTATGGAAACTGTGCAGCATAAGTCTAATTTAATAGATTGTCTTTCATGTATCTTTTGACTTACCCTTCCTCTCTTCACTTAGTTAAACAGCGTGTGATGTGACTAATAACCTTTCAGTAGATCATTGGGCATCTGGTTTTGCTATTGGTCCTGCTTAAAAGGCCTAACCCACCTTTAGATTTGTAATACTCTGATATGCGAAGGCTAATTCTGCAGTACTGCAACAGCAACATTAGCTATCTTTGGCTAATGCTGCTAACTCATCAGCATGATATCTCAGTTGGATGCTTCTCCCGATCCTTGTCCTCTTTCTTAATGCTTATCCATCTACTAAGTTTCATGCTGTGGTCTGTGATATACTTGTTCACTTGTTCTCTTCAGCACCACAGCTCCTGTGCGGATCCATATGTCTTTGCTGCTTTTTGTTTAGCTACATTACAACAGGGCTGTTTTTGTACCAAAAACACTTATACAAGATCATATTTAGACTGATTTATATATATTATTTGGGCCTATGTCTTTTTTAACAGTTAGATTAAATGGGATGTCTGCACTTTTTTCAGAATAATTTAGCACTTGACTATATCTTATGTCTACCTTTAATTCATCTGTGCTATTCAGGTTTGGTAGTTTTAAGTTACATCCATTGTCTGCAGAGATTTAAGACTCAAGATTTAGAAGTCTAATATGTTTCTAAATCAATACAACTTAAAAATCATTTGAGTGTGTTAAAAGATGACATGGCCTGAATAGGGGGGAGAAATGGATACAGGTTCAAAGATAAAGATTGAAAAATGTTCTAGCAAAATTGATACTTTTAAAAGTTTAATACTTTTGTACAGCTTAGCCACAAAAAGTTTAAACCAGGCTATAAATTAATCGACTTGCCTGGAATTTCTGGAGCTGCTCATTGAAGGTGGGCAGATGGTGCACCTGTTCCAGCTGGGGGGGCTGCTGCTCCAAATGGGAAAGCTGGTTGTCGAGGTCCGAGTAGCTCTTAACTGCAGGCTCGGGCTTGTTATTTTCAAAGAGCTGGCGGGCTTTGGCCTTAGTTGTGGTCTCAAGGTCGGACCAGCACTCCCTGATCTCCTCCAGCTTCTGTTGCACGACTGAACGTAGCTCTGGCTTCTCCTGGATCAGCTCTTGACCCTCCTGGATGGAGAAGGTTGAGAGTGTTAAAGATCATTTGTTGCAATGCACAAAAGAACTCAGACTAAGAATAATCAGGACATTCTTACACTGTGAGTCTATGCATCTTTGGAGGTGTCTAAGTTTATACTGCTTGAAAATGACATTAAGTGGGGGACTGCCATTTCTTGGCTGAATGCTTTCTTTTGCTTTCCCCTCATATGCTGCTTTAATGTCAGCTTTTGCTTAAAGGGACGGTTCTTATGGGCTGAAGTGATTAATGCCTCATTGCTGTTGTACAAAGAATCTATGAACTGCACGACTGCAGCAGAGAAATGTCCACCATTTTAGATTTAAAGCACAAAGTAAATCTTCAACAGCATTCATTAATTAGTCAATTTTATTCTAAGAAAACAACTGTATCAAGTATCTACACTTGTACCAACATTATGCTGGATAGACATCATGCTATACAGCACCATAATCTTGTAGATGTGTCACTACATGCACTCCTTTAGTTCAGGAAGGAACCGGGAGAATAACAGATAATGCCAAAAAAGTGAGTAGCTAAATTTGGTTTTGTCCCCAAAATAACACGGTACAACAGATCTCCATGCTAAGGCTGGAGCCCCCCTGCTTGCAGAGAAGCAGGTGTATAAAGCAATGTTTGGCCTTAGGCGGACCTAAAAATCATGCATAGAACATCTAATAAACCCCTGTTCTTTCCTTTGCTTTTTCTGCTCTTATTCCTTCACTAAATCCTGGGCTTTGTTTATGATGGGATCTGGAGGAGAAGATGCTGCAAGATCAAAGCTTGTGGCATTTTTTTTCCATCTAAATGAAGCGTTTTTTCTTCCAGGGATAGATTTGTTCCAGTCCCCTCAAATGCCAAGGAGGGAAGAAGCGGGTGTTTTCCCTCTATGAAAATAGTCATAAAATATCTGCTTCGGAATATCTTTGTAGTTTATGAGAAATAAAAATAATGCAGGTTCTTTTGTAAAATGCTTTAAGAAAAAAGCTTTAATACCTTGTTTTATAAAACAGTGGGATTTGCATTCAGTATTTACTTAGCTTGTACTATAATAACAACCATGCTTGTGATGGGCTGCATCGCTTAAATCCTGTTTCTTTCCCTTTATCTTTTCACGGAGTTGGACCTACATTGTGTTGCTTTCATAATGCAGTGCTGCATTCCTTCTCTTGGCACAAGCTCTCTGCTTAACTGCTGCTAGTGCTCACTCCCTCACATCCCTCTCCGCTCCTATCTTTCCTTTGCCTTGCTTTCCCCCTCATAATGAAGAGCCAGAAGAAAGAAAGCCCCCCCCCCCCCCCCCTTCTCTCTCTCGGCTTTACTGACACACAGAGTAAAGCAGAGGGAGAAGAAATAAGACGGGGAGGAGAGAAGAGAGAGGGAAAAAGGCAGACTTCAGGAGAAAGGGAAGGAGAAGGCAAGCGAATCAAAGGTTTATGGAACAGGAATGAGGCTGCGGGTGTGCCGGGCTGTGCTACAGCCCGAGAACAGATGGATCCAAAGGGCATTTGTGAAGTGAATTTTCGAGGCAGTCGAGGCTGACATAGTGCGATATTTTAAAGGCTACCACAGATAAATCATGGTCTCATGGCAGCATTGTGTTCCACATTCTGCAGGGTTTCTTACAATGCTGATGCAGCATAGTAAAACAGTGGGTGGGACGAAAGAGCTTGTTTTATACTACTTGTATAAACAATGTATTAATACCTACTGTACAGGTAAAAGGAACAGTCCCACTGTTATCTGTGTAAGAAGAAGAGAGTAGGGCTTAAAGGTTTGGAATTCTTTTATATACATTTCTAATTATCTGCATAAATATTCCATTGTGTATTGCACAGAACCTCATTTATTTATTGAGGAACTCTATAGACTAGGTCTGGTCCACATACTCTTAAAAAGTAATTAATCTGTAAATAATCCATTAATAAACAAGATGTAACTATCAGCTATTTTTAAATCAGCTCTTCTGAATCATGTATTTATGAACTCTGTAGATGTAACAAGTAATCACAACCATCATAGGTAACAAGTATTTCAAGTATAAGAAAGTGTTGTTACCTTTCTGGGCACAACTAACTAATAATTTATGGCAAGTGGTGATTGTGAGTGTGAGTCCCACACATTGAGATGATAATCAAAGTTCACTACTCTGTATGTAACACCGGCTCTCAGTTCAGCAGATTTCAATGCTGTAAATTAAGAAAATTAGGAAAAACATTGGATGCTCCATGCTAGTTTTACTTCCAAAGAGAGAAAAATGACAAATTATGAACACAGTATTTATAAACATATTTATAATATTATATTTATAACAGTATTTATAAACACTGTTAATAAACAAGACTGCAGATTGGATTTTTCCACCAGCAGCTCTGGTTCCTCTCAATGAAAACAGAAGCCACAGACATACATTTAGGAGACCCACTTGGAGCCTCACAAAAGCCCAACAAGCAAACCCCTTCCTAAATAAACCCTTCCTTTGAAATGTTACACTAAACTGTCTGTTGATTACCATAATATCTGTCAGTGATGATGCTAATTTGGATAACATCCATCCTAACATGATCAGTCTAAACATTAAACCCATGGTTAAAAATTTAACAGTGGATCCTGGAGTGATGCAGACGCTGGCATCAGCTAGCTTTAACTACACTGATGGAGTTAAGATTTGAAGTTGAGAAGCAGACTAAAGCTAAATGAGTTTAATAGTTGTCAATGTTATTAAACTTATTTAGAAATAAACAAAAAAGGGGACAGTCTCGAACAGGGCTCTGACTTATGCAAACAAGGAATACACGTAGTTATATCCCAGCCAACTTTGCCCTGAGAGACAGATGGATGTCTAATAAGTTTGCCTTCAAATTCATCCAACAACTTCTAATTAAATTGTTACTATTCATTAATAATAATATGTCATTTGTTTATTGATGCTAAACTTCCCGAAACTTCGATGCTACTGTTATAATTTCTCTCTGAGCACGTTTAAATGATACAAGAAAAAAATGTGCAAGACCGAAACTGGACTATTAAACAGTTAAATGTAAACAGATAGTCTAACTGAAGTTGTCACGTACTGCTCAAATAAAATCCTGGTTTTCTAACCCAGCTCCAAACCACTGTTCAAATAACTAAAAGACAACATCATTGCAATGATTGCACAATAATCTCTCATAGAGGAAGACAGAAGTGGCAAAATGTTTTAAATGTTTACTCATGTGTTAAACAGCATTGAGGTGTCGGACATTCTTTGGTGAACAAACTTGATCCCCTTTCTGTGCATGTCGAGAATAACTGTGGTCCAATTAAACAGTCTCAACTGTAGCTCGTCTCAGTGGTGCATGAGAACATGCTGGATGATGGAGAAAGGTTATTCTGTTTGAATGCAGGCTAATTTTCATTTTAAATTCAATAAAGACTCCAAGGCTCCTCCTTTGAAAATTATTTAAAATGCCTTAATTTTTGTGCCATATTAATAAAGACTACAGTGTCATTGGTATTTTAAAAGTCACTCTGTAACTTCTTTAGGTTTATTTAATCCAAAACCGATTTCCCCAAAATCTTTTAGTCAGATAGAAGCAGAAATAAATCTACGTTCTTGTCAAATCACAGATAAATATGTTATTAAAAACTCAGGAAAGATGAATATTGCTTTTACATTTTTAACTTTTCCTATTGTTGCTGTTTCTATTGTGAACATTTTTACCGGTGCAATACACTTTTAAATTTCACTTCCATTTTAAATACTTTAAAAAAGTACCTTTTTTGGACTTTTAATATTTGATACCCCTATAGAACGTTCCCCCCCCCCCCCTTTTTTTTATGTGTTTTCCTTTCTTTTTTTAATTATTTGACTGCACTGAAAAACGAGATGCTTCCCAATCTTGTTATACACAGTATAATGACAATAAAAGGCATTCTTATTCTAAATGAATAAATCAACAAGTAAATTGAATCAGGTCTCAAAATTACAGCAGCAGTCTCTTCGCTGAAACTCTGCAGGATGTTTTTGGAGCAATACAGTGAAATCCACACAGCATCCACCAACTTCCAACATATGCAACACTGGCTCTGTTGGTATGTTGCCAGGTCTGTGGTGATGCTTCAGCTTCACGCTTCAAATTAATTCAGTGTTTCATCTTCTTATTGCTCTTCTAAATTGTGGAACCCAGCTTCTGTAAATTCTGGAAACTAGGTGTATTTCTGTGATGAAGGCGGAAAGATTAGCTAGCTAGTTCCGAACCTGAAGCATAAACCTATTGCATCAGGGATTTTAGACTGGGCCTAAAAACCATGAACAGAAAGCCAATGAAAAACTGTTTAATCATCTAACTTTACATTCCAGTAAAACACAGTTCTCTGCTTTTTATAAGCTTTAAGCAGCTACTGTCAAACACATACAACTTGTTTACATAGAAATCTCAAAATTTTCTTTACTCTGATTTTCAAAACCGGAAGAGAAACAGTGATGATCTTTCTGGACTAATACAAGGCATGTTCTTAGAGTCATGTTAGATCTGCAACTCTGCAAAAGATAACAACAGCAAGTTTCTCAAGAGCATATCTTATTTGTGCCGATACACTTCCACAATCATACGTAGTAAAGCTCAGATTTATAAACACATACATACAATGCAGTGACATAGCAGTTTTACTGTGCATCATTTGGATTCTCTTTATCTGCTTGCAGGACAAGTGTTTAAATCTTGAGAAGTTTTTGAAAAATTACATGGACTTGTGAACTTTCAAGCTGCATTTTATGCTAATAGTAAATCATTAACTATAAAGGAGTATTTGTACTGTTATAAAGATGAGGAAGTGGGTTCCTGGATGCAGTCGTTTCTATAATCACATTATAATACTTGGGTCAGTAAATTTAGAAGTTATGTGAAGCTGCAGCTGGATTCTTCTGTACAGCAAATGTCAGTTTTACATGTTGTAAACACTGACCAAGACTGTAAAAGTTAGGATGAGCCTGTTTACCATTGTGTTGCATCATCCTTCCTTTAGTTATACTTTTTGTTTGGGAGCTGAGGATAGCAACTGTTGGAGGTCTTTAGAGGAATCTGTGTCCATTTTCGCTGAATACAAGCTTTCAGCTGCTTAATAGTCTGTGTCTAATTCTTTCCTCCATGATGCTCTATACATTTTCAGCAAAAATATCTTAGATAAAAACCTACATCATTGGTGTCTTGATAAATATGCAAGCCACCCATGCCGTCAACACTAATGTGCCCTCACACCATCACAGATATAAAACTACCTGGAGTCTCCGATCCTTTTTCCACATTTTATCCTAAAGCAACTGATACATGGATTCATATGATCACAGAACCCATCCACTGTCTTCCTGTTCATCGGAAGTGCTTGTGTCCAGAGAACAGCAAGAAGAGCATTTTTTTTTTATTTATTAGAATGAATTAATGAATGAATTAATTCCAACACTTCACCTGTCACCGGTTAATCTAATGAGTGTAAAATGTTCCAGAAATGCATTTCTGGAAGATTACAGAATAGAAATGTATCTCTTTCCCTTTCTTCCAACTTCCTTTTAGGGTCCTAAATTTGGATTTTGTCTATACTATCTACACAAATAAACAAAATAAAATTTAAAATAAATTAATATAGATTTCAGTTTTTTTCTTTAAGATATATATTTAATATATTTTTTAATATATATATTAGTCCTGCACATTTTGTGTCTTTTGTAGTGGGGGCTTTTTCCTGACAATTCAGACAAGGTGTGATGTTTTCCTCATTCTAACCAAGTAGTTTTAAATGCCTTAACCTAAACACATATTTATTCATTTCTAAACCTAAACAAACAGTGAATATGAACGTAAACGATTATAAAGACAATAGTATTGGTATGCATAGGAGATTAACTTGAATGTTTTTAAATTCTCTACCAAACCCCTCCAATCTTCAAAATGCAGACTTTTAAATTCTATTTAATGAGACAATAATTCATTTTGTGGCTTTTGTTTTCCTATTTAAGATATTCTTTTGCCAGCAGGCATTAAAAAAGAGAAACATATTTACAGAGTATTAATGAGAGTTACACAAACCAAGACTATGTTGGTCTAAAAGACTAAATTTTACCATGTTTAACATGTTTGTCTGATTGAGAAACAAGATATGCAAAAAAAAAAAAAAAAAAAAAAAAAATTGATGAATTGATCCTCTCTGCACTATTTCTCTTTACTGATCACATTTATAACGCTAAATCTAAGGACAGCATTGTTACAACAAAATAAAATATTAAATCCACCTCTTTCAAGCTCCAAACCACCTTAAAATTTAAGTTGTATTATCTTAATGTGAGATAAAAAACAAGCAAACAAATAAAAAAGCTTGTAAACTTTGGTGTAAAATAAATGTAATCTGAAATAAATATGTTTTATTTCGTAATTCCTTCACACATACAACAACAGTTAACTAAAAAGCATTAAAGAAAGTTTAGATTTATTGATATTTCATAATGGTACAATACAAGTATTATTAAAGAGCCACTCCTTAACATTTTGACCTTAAAACTCCACATTCCAGACTCGTTTGATGGTACAGTGACACCTGTCATGTGCATTTCTGAAGGTGTTGCTGCCCAGCAGCGTCCCATGACTGAGAAACCGCACTATGCAACTGTTTCATCCAGGACGCTCCGTGACGTTGCAGAGTTTCTCTTTGCACACGTGTCACATGGTAGCAAGGGTAGCAAGGAGACGTAAAAAAAAACGTCCATTTTGAACGTGCACCGTGGCTGATTTAGCACAGAAACGTTAGACAAAAAGGAAAAGAAGAAAGAAAAGAGAGCCAGAGCAAGAGATAAGACAAGAGTCAACATAAAGGCGGATTTATGCTTGTGCGGCGTCTGCGTGCAGTCGGTTATGGCGTAGCTGACACTGGTGAGTTTGCTTTCGCACTCGAGCGTAGCGGGTGCGCGTCGTTTTGGTGTCTCTTGCAGTTTCTCCTCCTAACCTGAAGGTGGCAGCAGAGGTGGTATTGGCCAGTAAACTCACCAGGTTGGAGTTATTTTGATGATTAACTTCAGTTTGGCAGGTATTTTCTGTTTTAAAACAACAATGGCGTCCAGTATGGTTCAGTGTATTTATTAGTTTGTGGAGGAAAATGAATAAATAATTTGATTAGCCTCTCATCAACTTGATCCACTGGTTATTGTTTTAGAAACGGTGGTTACCACACAAATTCAGCCACAAGATCCAGATATCTGGAAACATGTGATCCCCAACTGACCAATCACAAGGGGGTACTTCCACGTCAACCATCTGCTTAGCTGGGGGGCACGTCTACGCGGGTTACGAGGGCGCAGACGACGCACAAGAATAAATCCGCCTTAAGACTGTCTTTTACTGTCTGGACAGATCTCACAGTACAGGTAGGATGCAAGATGGATGCCGAATTAGCCGTCAATAGATGGTGAGACACTGAGAAAATGGCAGAAGTTAAGTAGTGCATCTTTAATTTAGTCAGTGTCATCAAATCCGGAAGAAGATGTAACCAAGCTAAAGGCTGTAATATTTATTGTGTTTGTTAAAGTGATGGTATTCACCGTCGCCTCACAGCAAGCAAAAAGTTGCCTGGTGCCAACCACAGCATTTGGGTGTTCTTATCCAAGAAATGGAAGTTATAAATTGACCGTAGGTGCTAGCATGCACGGTTATTTGTCTCTGCTTTAGCCCTGTGATAAACTGTCCAGAATTCATCCTGCCTCTTGCCCTTTGACAGCTGGGATAGACTCCAGCTTCCCTACGACCCTGAACTAGATGACAACGCATGGATGCGTTGGATGAAAATGGATTGATGGATAATTGTCACGTAGCACTGTGCACAAACATTGCTACGTGACTCCCGAGATGTCCACGTACGTTGCCTTGCAGGTTGTTAGAGTCTCCTGTATAACATGTATGAGTTTTATACCGACTGATTTAACACAGGACATTGTGGCATGAGGTATTGCTGCATCAATGATTTTGGTGTGACACCCTGATAGACTAATAGGGAATATATTAAAATGATACAATACTGCATATGTATGAATGGCAAAGTGTAATTTAAAGATAAATGAGGCCAGGAGTTTTTAATCGATGGGTGGGACCATTTATACATATCAATCCTTCAAATTTAATTTTAAAACAACATGTTTGCATAAGTGTGTTAAAACACGAGTAAAGATATTCCTGAAGACTTTACAGAAAGCATTGTGGAGGCTCATCAGGTTAGAAGTGCTTACAAAACCAAATCTTTGGGCTCTACCAATCCACAGTTAGATGGACAAATGGAGGAAATTCAACACCGCTGTTATTCTCATATGTAGTGGTCCACCAACAAAGATCACTCCCACAGCAAGTGTAGTAATCTACAAGGTCATGAACAAAACCAGGACAACTTCTAACCTGATGTGGACCGGTCTTATGTTGGTTAAAGGTTGCTTCATACCTCCTCTGAGATATCTGTGTGCAGCACTCTCAGTCTTTACAGATGGCCACTTTTCTAACGCAGACAGACAGATGCAGTTCTACAAAAAGCTAACAATGCAAAGGCTCTGGAGATGTACAGTATCTGCGTGTTGATTAAATGCTGATTGGTCAAAAGTTAGCTCAAGCCAGCTGGAGCTCGGAGGGGCTGACGACAGTCGATTGCATAACAAAGAAGAGAAATCGTCAAAAAACAAAAGGCGAGAATGACAAAAGCTACGCTAGAAAATCACTTCCCTCCACTACAGAGCAAATTTTTTCGTCTACTTTGACCTCTGTCTTTTCATAAGCAGAGCAAAGCTGAAGCACCACCAGAACCAGGACAATAACATGTAGAGAAATTTATGATGAGCTTGTAAAGTTAATGCTTATGACTTGACCAACAGCAAAAAACTGAACAACAACGGCTTGCATGACGAGTTGGAAGGAGACATCCAATGTCACTGTTTGTTAAATATTATGTCAACAAACTAGAGGTCTTTTACAAAAATCCTGATGAAATCATGATAGAATTTTATGTTTAATAATGTAAAAAACAACAACAAACAGTGTTCCAGTATTAGAACCTTTTCCTATTTGTAAAACATGGTGGTAGCAGTATTATGGTTTGGGACTATTTTGATGCAGGATGATTTATTATCATTAACTGACTATTCATTCATTATCTAAACTGCTTAAACCAGTAAGTTGGAGCCTATTCCAGCATTTTACCTGTACAGGTCACCGGCCAATCGCAGTCAAGTCCATCATTAACTGAATAATGAAATATTAATTATACCAACAAATTTAAAGGGAAAACGTCAAGAAATCTGTCTGGACCTAAACTTAAAGTAGGTTTTGGAGCAAGTGAGCAGGAAACAGCACACAAGTTATTCTACCAAATATAACTTTTGCTCACTCCAAGTCCTTTGCTTTAAGAACTGAGGCTATAGAAATCAAATTAAATTGAAAGATTAGAGTAAGGTATTGAACTGACCTAGCACTAACACATGAAATGTGGGATCATGTTCCTTAATTAAAAATTTTTCAAGTAAAATATTTATGAGGTGGGTTCAATTTACTTGCAAAATATGATGTTTAAGGCCATATTTATGCAGAGAAATTCAGAAAAAAACTTCCATGCACCACTGTTTATGTATTTTCTTAAGTTGATATTTTCATTTGTCATCACAGGAAAAAACAACACTAACATGACTGTGTCCCAAGCCAACATAAACTCTAAAGCAGGTAAATGGAGTTCAGACATCTTTCATTTATATCTACATCAATGTTTTATGGATTACTGGACACAGATGACTAATTTAAAGTGCCATTTTAAAGTGTAATTTCTAATCACATAAGTAATGCATGTTCATTAATCCCATATAAATCTACAGTATGGACTCAAGCTAGATGGCTTGCTCATGTGATAAAAAAGTGCTGACCCCTGAGCTCACAGCGAGGCTTGGCACAAGGTCAGGTGTGAGTCCTCTTGCTGTAACAGAGAAGCACCCACAGACCCTCCACCATGTGCACGGGTCGGCCCGGAGCTGCGCGCCTGGCTTCATGTGCTGAGTAAGTACTGTGAGAGAAGAGAGGTACAAGCCGTGGCAGGAATCCTTCCAAAAGGACGCAGAGTTCTCCGATCCGGCAGGACGCAGCGTCATCTTTTCCCTCTGTCTCTCAGGTAACAAGAGAGACAGCGTTTGGGCAGATGAAGTGATGTTAGCACGGCGATGAAGACATGAGTGGCTTTTTAACCATCTGTATGCTACTATGCAGGAGCTCGCACCAGTCAGCCTCTGTGAAGGAGCCATCTTCCTACTTTCACTTTTTTTTTTTTTACTTTATATTTCTGGTATTTGACATGAAAGGTTGCACAAATACTGATGATTAAGAAGTAAGCATTTTCATTTCAAGTGGACACGTCTTTCTAAGAAAAGAATTTCTCCATATTACTCTGAGGAGCGCTACATGAAATTAATAACATTAAAGTTATTCCTTAAAAATCTAGAAACTTGAGATATTACAATTTTTATGCTTTAAATGAGTGCCTACCATTTTGGTGGTGGAGAAGATATGATTTAGTGGGAATGTAACTGGTTTGATGGTGCACAGATTCAGTCCAGCGCTGACTAAACTCGCTGCACATGCTTTGTATCTGTAAGTCCCTGCACATGTCCAAGTAAGCCTCTGACTTTATCTGAAAAAGACTTCATCTTTATCTTTATTAAGACTTTATCTGAAAAGATAAAGTCAGAGATGCTGCTGGACATTTTGTTTTAAAAGATGTAGCCACCAATACTGTACAGCTTACAGTTCTGCTAAGAATTATTGGTATCTGTCTCGTTTATCTTTAAATATATATATATTTGTGCCAATATTTATTAGAAGGAGGGGGGGGGGAGGGGGGGGGAGGGGGGGGAGGGGGGGGGGGGGGGGGGGGGGGGGGGGGGGGGGGGGGGGGGGGGGGGGGGGGGGGGGGGGGGGGGGG
>JBAMHW010000017.1:510917-533989 GCA_037177495.1 Rhadinocentrus ornatus
CAGCTATCAACCTCAAACAGGTGCTTCTGATTTAGGATAATAAGTGGAGTGCAGGTGGACTTTTTAAAGGCGGACTAGCGGGTCTTTAAGGGTCAGAATTCTAGCTGATAGACAGGTGTTCAAATACTTATTTGCAGCTGTATTATACAAATAATTTGTTAAAAAAATCATACATTGGGATTTCAGGATTTATTTTTTTTGATGTCTCTCACAGTGGACATGCACCTACGCTGAAAATTTCAGACCCCTCGAAGATTTCTAAGTGAGAGAACTTGCAAAATAGCAGGGTGTTCAAATACTTATTTTCCTCACTGTATATATATATATGTGTGTGTGTGTGTGAGAGATTTATTTATTTTAGCATATTTTAAAATTTTCTTATGTTTTTATCACAAAGAATTGGGATAACTGAACATTTCTGCATCATGCAGACACATGTCTAATCTGCAGAAAACAAATGCAACCCAATCACACCATCTACAGGGCAGAGTGAGCCTTCCCCCACCACCAGTGTCGCACACTTTTAATATCTTTAACGTATCAGCAGTTTCTGTTTGGTTGTGGAGATTCACACGGGTTAAATACTGTGATACATTCTCAAATGTACTTTTATGTAAACAAAAACTTATCAGTATATGAATTATTTAAACACTTTGCAGTACTTCACAGTTTCAGAAATGTTGTCTTATTTGCCAACATTTTACATCTAAATGGAAACCAATCTCTTTTCTGATTTCACAGATTCTTTAAGTCTTATAACCGGGTTAATCAGGTGACATAGATGTTACACTATGCACTCATTTAAAATGTGTCTGCATAATCAAATTGTGAGTAATAATAATCAACTATATCTACAACCAATTATTAATGATCAATTTTAATGTCTACTGTTTAACCTCTATTGTTTAATATCTAAATAAAAGGCACCAAGAAATAGTTTGGCAGCTATGAATCCAAGCAAGTGGCCATGACTTGTGGAGTCCCCCAGGGAACATTCCTTGGACCTCTTCTGTTCAAATTTGGGTTGAACAGAAGAGGTCTGTTTGGATCAAATATTACAGAACTTTAGCATTAATTATCACAGTTATGCAGATGATACACAACTTTATGTGTCTCCGTCACCAGACGACTGCAGCCCAATAGACTTACTGTCAGTGTCTGGAGCAAATAAACACCTGGATGAGGGATAATTTTCTACAATTAAAAAAAGACAAAATTGAGGTTATTCTGTTTTGTAACATAGAGAAGAGGGTCAGCATTGGGCTTGTGCTTTTAAAATCACTGACCAAGTTCGTAACCTTGGAGTGTTAATAGACTCAGATCTGACTTTCAACAGTCACATCAAAGCTGGCACTAAGAAGCTTTTTACCAGCTCAGAAACATCAACAGAATTAAAAGTTTAGTCACACATCACACCAGTTTTGAAATCTTTACACTGGCTTCCAATCAGTCACAGAATAGATTTTAAAACCCTTCTGATCGTTTACAAATCCCACAACGGTTTATGCCCAGAATACATAAGTGATATGTTCAGGGAATATAAACCTAGCAGAGATTTTAGATCCAAAGACTCTGGTAAAGCCTGGTACACACATAAGAATTTTTTTAATCTTATGAAATTTATTTCTGGTCAAGACCTCACACGTGAAGATAAAAAATCCGGCATTTAACTGTTTTGATCATACAATGTGTGGTGTGCTCCGACAATCTAATCACACACATAAGGCTGCCGTCCCACAAGTGATCTACAATCTAGTCCTCCGAGCCGGGGATCTCACATGACCAAACGTCATCTCACAGAAAATAGAAGAAGAACCATAGCAACAACCAGCAAAAAAACAAAGCAGAAGAAACATAGCAACAACCAGAAAACACAACACACAGCATAGAAGAGGAATGATAGGACGAGGGAATGATGGTGGTCTTGGCACTATTGTTAACAGAAAAAGCCAGAACTGAAAAAAATGACAGACTGGAGACATCGTGAACACAGACTTCATTTACTTCCTTGTTGCCCAGTCAGCTTGCTCTCTGATTAGCTACATTCTGTGCCACGTCATCATCCACACTGTCAAAATTCATGAGTCCATGGCTTTCCACACACATATGAAGATATTTCCGATTGTCGGCTACGACTCGTTTTGGAACGGATTATTGGGACAAACCTGCTCCTAACACACATCAGACCAGATGACAACTGTACAGGGAAATCCTATAAGATTCACGATAATTGGGGCGTTTGCCGTCCTTGGTCAGGAAGAGGCAAAATCGGGACAAAAACACCCCGAAAAATTTGTGTGTACCAGGCTTAAGTTAGTCCAGACCAGAGTCCAGACTAAACATGGAGAAGAAGCATTTAGCTGTTACGCTGCAAACAAGTGGAACAAACTGCCAGTGGAGATTAAACTTTTACCAAATGTACACGACATTTTCCATGAAGAAATCCTGTTGCTGGTGTGTTTTCAGGATAAAGATGATGAAGGTGATTTCAGCTTATTAGTGTTTGGAAAACAATAAAAAAAAATTATATTATTTTTTGTTCAGCATTTTAATGAACTGCTGACCCCGACCCTAAACCCTTTGACGTCTTTTGTTGCAAATTTGCAACAAACCCATTTTGGCCTTTATTTTATGTCTTTTTATCAAACTGATTTATTTTATCTATTTGTTTTTACTATTTGTCTTATTTGTGTATTTATTTTGGTCTTTGTTCTTACTTATCTTTATCTTTATTTATTACTTGTTATTAATTTATTTAGTATTTGATTGTATTCTCAGTTTGCTTTTATATAATTGTAAATAAATTAAGGTGCTAATGGGCCAAACCTCTTGGTTATGTCTCAGTCTGGAGACATTCTGGTTTTGTCTCAAATTGATTATGGTACCAAGCATGTGGTGGCTACCATCAGGCTGAGGGCAGCAGGTTCTCTGGGTCCTGTGGGCTCTAATACTTTATCATACTGGGATCTAGAGAACCTGGAGGCCAATGCCTTTGACTTTTTGTAGAGTTCTCCCTGAACTGTTTTAGTGATGGGGGTTGGAGAGAGGCTGCTGGTGATGGAGTGCCATTGTCTTCAGGGAGTCTCAGTCTCAGCTCAGCTAGTACAATACATGTCAAAATTACCAAAGATGAGACTTAGTTTACCCGTCTGTGGTTTTAATGAATATAAAAACTGTTTTACATACTTCACAAACATCTGTTTATTTGCCCAAGTATCATAATTATTCTTATTAGAGTTTTCTAAATAATATCTCTATGCACATCATTGACTGTAATATACTGTAAGACTGAAGGTAGTCAAACATACTAAAAAAAAGGCCCAAAACCGGCTTGTAGATGTACTAGAGAGCAGTGGTCTGTCATTTTTCTCTCACTAGGGGAAATCTGGGGTTTATGGTAAATGTAAAAATGACAGACAAAGATAGCTACAATTTTGTGATAAAAGTAACTGCAATTCATAATAATTTGTCCACACAAAGTTGCATTTTTAATGCACATTTACTATAAAAGATGCTCAAGGCAGGTCGATATCTTTTATATCTTTTTTATGCTGGGCTTACATCAGAAGACTTGCAAAAGATTTGCAAAAGACTCTCGAAAGCTACCAGCTCACACCAACTCAAATCTAAAGGCGAATTTATGCTTGCGCGGGATCTGCGTGCAGCCGGCTACGGCGTAGCTGATGCTGGTGAGTTTGCTTTTGCACTTGAGCCTAGGAGGTGTTGCAGTTTCTCCTCCTAACCTGAAGGTGGCAGCAGGGGTGGTGTCGGCCGGTAAACTCACCAGGTCGGAGTTATTTTGCTGATTAACTTCAGTTCGGTAGGTATTTTCTGTTTTAAAACAACAATGGCGTCCAGTATGGTTGAGTGTCTTTATTAGTTTGTGGAAGAAAATGAAAAAAATAATAAATTAGCCTCACATCAACTTGATCCACTGGTTATTGTTTTTAGAAACGGTGGTTACCACGCAAATTCAGCCACAAGATCCAGATATCCGGCAACACGTGATCCCAAACTGACCAGTAACAAGGGGGTACTTCCGCGTCAACCGTCTGCGTAGCAGGGGTGCACGTCAGGTCTGGAAGAGGTGCGCGTCTAGCCTCTGCGAAGCTACGCAGAGCCTACGGCGGTGACGCGGACGCAGACGACGCGCAAGCATAAATCCGCCTTTAAAACAAATGTTCAAAGTTTTAAGTCTCAGACAGAGATATAACAAAGACTGAATCACTATTTACACGACTACAACTAGATTCTTTCAGTATTTTTTGTGATATATATTGGACAGTTGATATGGAAAAGGGCTGATCTGCCCTCAGCAAAGCAGACAAGGAGAGAGTTTCCAACACATCATTAATTGTGACTTTGCATCTCCGCCAGGTGTTAAACTCATCAGAATCTGGAGGGATAAATGAGTTTTCTATTCTCTCATTTGTTAGATCATTATACTGTAACACATACATGATACACAGCAGACATTTACTTCTTAATAACCATCCGCTCCTTTTTGTGGACGGCCCACCTACAAGTGGTCATCACCGATTCTTGTCCGTTTCGTTTCTTTTCCTTTTTTCGCCCGTTTTTGCCATTTTTTTATTTATTTTTTTGTCATGATTCCTGTTTCTGCTTCTGTCAGAGCTCATCTATTGGTTGTTGATCGTGTTTTGTCACTGCGACTTGCGATAACATCAAACATGTTTGATATTGCCGCAGACCCAACATTAAGGAAAGATTAACATGAAACAGTGCAGATTACCAGCTTAAACCTAACGAACGAGATATGGGGAGCGCACTTTGACTCCAGTAAGACTCCTAAGATTTCCTAAAGACTTCCGTTTTTAGTCTGCGACTCAAAGATTGTTTGGTGTGAGCCCTGCATTACTTAATAGATCTGACAGTTTGTATTATGAGGTGGTTGAGTTCAGGTGGTCAGGATTATTACACAGATATGGAAATTTTACATTTGAAATAATTTCTAGCTCTTGCCAAGATACTTTTCAGATAATTTTTTTTAATTTTGTACATCCATTTGAAATATTAAATAATAAACAGAGGCAAAATATTGTTAATACTATTGTTTTCTCAAGAAATTTAAGGTTCATAAAATGTAAACATCGTAGTTGTAATGTACATGTACTCGTTTGCACTAAAACAAAGAGAAAAATAATTTTTGTTATTTTACTGGATGTAAAGTTGTGCTGTTTATTGTCCCTGAATCCAAATGAGCTCGACACCTCTGTTGTAGTGTTGAAAAGAAACTTGACTACGGCAGTTTAGTCAACAAGTACAGGTAGAGGACATCCACTAGGATGGTGTTAAAGAATAATTTAATTGACGTTACTGAAGCTCAGTAAGTGTCTGTGTCAGGGGTGTCCAGTCAGTCTCTGAGAGCCACTGTTATTCTACTTTTTAATGTATCCATGCTCCAACACACCTGACTCAAATTAAACAGATCCAACAGCTTACAAAGTTCTGCACAATGACTCATTCATTTGAGTCAGGTGTGTTGGAGCAGGAAAACATTGAATAGAATAGAATACCTGGACACTTCTGAGTTATGCGATGTATTGGCCACTAGAGGGCAACCTTTGCACAAACATTTCTTCTCTAAAGAGGATCTCAGCTCCTAACAACATGAAATATTACATATTAAAGTTAAAATCCTGAACATATATGGAGATGGTCTTTTCTGTATATCAGCTTCATTTTTTGTGTATGAAGGTTCATAAAGTTTTTATGGTGAAAGAACAGCTACTTTACAATTTTGAAATGCTGTATTAACTGATACCACATTAAGGGATAAATAGTTATCCTAACCAGACAACCTAACCAGACAACCAAAAAGTTCGGAGAGTAGGAATAAAATAAAAAAGGAGAAAGAAAAACCTTTATTTAGACTTTTTTGTAATTGGAAACAATATAAAATGTAGATATTTAATCTTATGATTATCATTTAATTTGTTCATCCATGTTTCTATTTCAGGCCTGCAACACATCTTATATAAAGTTAGGATGGTACTAGTAATGCAGTTAAAAAAAACAAGGATTTTGTACAAAATTAGTTTTCCACAAAAGGCTGAGTCTTTTATGAACAAAGATAAGCAATTTGTGAACAAACAAATGTCTGATAAATCAGCCATGTCAACACCCTCTTCAAAGCTCATTTATATTTCTGTGATGGCAGCATTAAAGCAACATATTGTGCAACAGCTTTTTCAGGAATGTCCACACATTTTTCAATAAGAAAACATAAAATCACACTCTGCATATATTACCAAGGAATGGCTGAGGAAGAGGAGTACGGGTATGGGTTCTGGGCCTGCTGAGAGGACTGACCTGTCCCTAACAGAGACTGTTGGAGAATGCTGATACAAAAAAATATGAAAATGTGAGATTGAGTCTTCTAGTTTAGAAAGTAATCTCTATATTTTTGATTATAGCTTTGGGGCATCGAGATTCAAGAATTCTATTAATCCCTGATAGGTAGCTGCAAGTTTAATTGGTTATTGGTATATATATATATATATATATATATATAATTTTTTTTTCTTTACATATAATAGGTTTAAGCTGATGATATTCTAAAAATTTAGTGCTGCTGATTCCACATTGTGAAGTGAGAATATTAAATGACAAGAAGTTTCCATTTTCTATTATATGTTTCAACTGTTTTATTCCTTTATTTCCCCATTGACTGAAGTTAATCATCTTTTTGTTTTTACGGGATGTCAGGGTTGTTCCAGATGGGTGTAAGCTTGCTTGGAATAAGTGAAGACTTTTGTTATTTTTAGAAATTCACAAAAAGGAACTTATCAGATCAGATCAGATCAGATTCAACTTTATTGTCATTGCGCATGTCACAGATACAAGGCAGCGATATATTATTGCTTTTAAAACACTTATGTGGTTTGATGGCTGAGCTGATGAATGGCAGGTCAGAGATAACTAGATTCTCACACAATGCTTGCTCTACATCTAACCATGGTTTATTTAGACCGCTAGGTTTAAGGAATGTGGAGATATATTGCAGCTTGTTAGCTAAGAAATAGTGATTAAAGTATCAGGTCCATTCTTGATGACAGAATAGTTCTTTAGGAAAAAATAAAGAGTAAATTTGTTGAGGTCAGTGCCAAATGTATGTCTTTTGGTAAAAGTATAATAAATTTTTTTTTTTATGGCGTTTCCAAATTCAAGATACAAGATTCAAAGTGTTTATTTGCCCAGTAAGGAAACAAGTTTCGTTGAACAATGAAATTCTTACTTTGCTGTCCACACTGAATGCTATTAAAGATTATAAAATAGAAGAAAACAACTTAAAAACTAGACAGAAACTTGAAAACTAGATAGAATAGAAATTCTTCTAGACTGAATTTGATGAGGTTACTGTCAACTTTATATCTCTTGGGAATGACATCTATAGACTTGCAGATAGAGTTTCTTTCTGTACTGAGAGGTTATTGGCCAGAGGCGACACAAGGTTACGACCCACTGACCTAAAGACCAAAGCCACAATTATCAGGGCACATGTAATGAGAGAAAGATTGTGACTTTCCTTTAGTCTTAAACAAATAAACTAATCATAAGTTGTTTAAATTTATCTTTGTACCTTAATTTCTTGCCAATGACGCACTTTATCAAACCTCCAACTTTCAACAACCTCCTTATCAATCAATTCCTGTATCTCTGAGCCAACACTTCATCCAAAAAGAGTGTTGTAAACTTATTAGACTCATTCAACCCCAGATTCTTTCAGTGGTTAGAGGGTCTCACTTTAGGTGCTTGGGGTTGTGTGGGAACTAGCCAACCAACAGTTAACCTTGACCACATGTTCCAGCACACCAAACGGACCCTCTAATGATAACCCAGCGTAATGACTAACTTCTTTACGGAAGGAATGCTCTATGAATACACACCGCTGCCTTAATTTGTGCATTTTTGTTGTGTGCAGAAAGCTGCAGAAAACTGTGAAATTTGATGCACACGTAGCACAAAATGAAATATGGCTTAAATGAGCAGCTTAATGCATATTTATTGCTTACCCTCTGCAACAAATATGCTTCTATTCGGCTGTCCCTTCAGTTTGCTGTTAACGTGATGCCGTTGTGCATACAATCCAGTAAAAAAAAAAAAGAGTGATTCATATCATGATTCAAGTATTTAGGGCAGGGGAGGAAATGTACTGACATTCCAATGTGGAGGAAACTGTTAGACATGTCATGACATCAGTGCTGACAGATTTGCATGGCTTTGCTACTCAATATAAATCACCAGGAGGAGAGTTATAGTAATGCTGTGCTTATGGCTAAATTAGAGACTCTAAGATTTTTAGTGGCCCAAACATTAAGTGTGCTGTTTTTCTCTACATGACAACCAGCCTGCTTTTATGACCTGACTCAAACAAAAATCCTTCATCAATCAGTTGGCTTCTTTTTGAACTTACACTTGTGATAAATATTGACATGAGAGTAACCAAGTTTATTATATAAGTTAATCTGCAAACTGCACCCAAGTACAGAAAGTCAGAGTGCAGAGAGTTGCTGTTGTTAAAAAGAGGGTTAAGACCTACCTAATTAAATTTTATTAGTTCTTAATTTATGTTACATCATTTTACTTCACGTAATTTTATTTTTATTTTACTCAACTGTACTACTTCTTATTTATTTATTCATTCTTATCTGTTATTGTTTCTTAAGGTTATTTAATCTTAAATTTAACTTCGATGTTTTCCTTGTGGGGATCCTCCACGCCGGAGGTTTTGCCTGCTCGGTCTGTGGCTGTTACCGCGGTGATTGCACTTGTGGAGGTGGCTGGGGCACTGCAGTGGGTTGCTGTTCTTGACATGGGTGGACTGGCGCATGGTGTGGATGGATCCCCATGACATTGATATTGTTTCCTCACAGCAGCATCAGGCCAGATGTTTATTACTTTTTTTTATTTATACCAACATTCAGTTTGGAGACAGGAATTAGTGAGTCATGTGTGTGTGTGTGTGTCTGCGACTGTGTTAAATATTATGAGTGTTTTAATTTTATTAATCTGATGTATGGAAAGAGTTGTTTTATTTTTAATGTTTAAGTGTTTTTAATGTAAAGCACTTTGTGTTGCCTGTGGCACAAAAAGTGCTATATAAATAAAGTTTGATTTGATTTGATTTGAAGTATGATTGCATAGATCTTGAAAAAGGACAAAAATATTCAGTATTGGTCACCATGTCATTCTCTTTTTTCAAGTTAAGTTTTATACTATTTAGGTTTTCTCTACATAAATCAAAAATTCTTTCAAAGTTCTCAAACCACTGAAAACATCTCTAATGTTGTACAATAAACTTCAACATCCCTCTGTGATTAATAGCCAAGAGAGAGATGACAGAATTTCTGTGAATAACACTTTCAGTGCAGCTGAGCGTGCTGAAATACGCAGAGTATTGTTTCAACCCGACAACGGAGAGTTTATAGCTGCTGTGCACGCTGCAGCAGCCAACTACACATAACTGCCAGTAATTTCAGACAGAATGATTCATATGTGTTGTGTCAGCATGCATGCCGTCTTCACATTTAGTTTTTAACGGAAAACATCTCTAATGCAGAACACTTGTATATTGTCTACAAACAAGCCTAAAAAAGAAAAAAGAAAAGAAAAACAGAAAAGTGTTTTACTTAAGTGTGCCTTTATAGTACAAGCTAATAAATAGCTCACCCTAAACCCGACTAGCTTGTTTTTATTTTCTGTAAATGTTCATAAGAATCCTACTTCAGGTCTCATTTTGTGACTCTAAGAGGCTGATCAACTCTTTTACAAACAGACATGACAGACAGCAGGAGGTGCTGACAGGAAACATGGAAAGTGATAGATAGACAAACATCTGCTGAGAAGCTCACATCCCTGAGACCACACAACCACCACTGAGCACCTAAAACACTTCAGAGAACCAAAAAACTGAACGAGTTCTTGGATTTGTACTTGCCAAAGATTTAAAAAAATCTTTTTTTTTTAAAAAAAAAAGACATTGTCGGAGGAAGAAAAGGACAGGAAAAAGAAAAAGACAAAGCAAGAGATGAGAGTCAACATCGGACTGACTTTTACTGTCTGGAAAGAGCTCAGAGTGGGATGCAAGATGGATGCCGAATTAGTCATTCTTAGGGGCACCTCCTGACAAAATCTGCCAAAGTTCAGTAGTGCTTCTTTAATTGTACTAAAATAAAACGCACCCTTTAGTGGTGATAGGTTATATTGCAGGTGAAGGTTAAGCTTGTGACCTACTCCACCAGAAGCGAGCTGTTCGTTTTCTTTTGTGTGTGTGTTCTCAAGTTCGTAAGAACAAGAAAAAGAATCTTTGTACTCACCAGGGATTACTGAGCTGTTCAAACAATTACAGGGATGAAAGCATCAGATACTTTATTGAAGAAGCAGACATGACAAACTTGATGTGAGCCATTGATTTGCAAAAAGTCACAAATCTCTTTTTAATTTATTTATTTATTTATTTATTTAATTTTTTGAGGTGGCCTGTACTTTAGTCTTTAGAAGTACCACGCTACATCGAGAGGCTATCTCATACTAATAACCAAAAATTAGATTAGTTAGCCTAGCATTACTTTGCAATTGTTAGGCTAAACATGCTAATGCCCAATGAAATGCTTGCCTTAGGCTGGCTAGTTGCCAGTCTACATGTGTCATGGCTCACCTTGTCCAGCTAATGGCCAGCTGAGGCAGAAGATGACCTTGTAAATGACCTTGATGAATGCTAATAGATAGCATTCGTCAAATGAATGCAAAACAACAGGGATTTTTCAATAAAGACATTAGTGCTTAAAAAAAATCACTGCCATGAAGTGACCACAGATTTGTAGTACTCAAAATGCTGTTTTTTCCTAACTAATTCTACTTTTGCTTGACTTGAGGCATTTTATTGAGGTGAGAAAATTCCATGGCAGACACCAAAAACATGCATTAACATACCACCGCAAAGCCAAGGTTAGCGAACCTGGACTTACTCACTCATTACCTGTAACTACCCCTTTGGAAATATACATCTATAACTTTTGGCACTCAGACCTCTAATAACGAACGGCTAACAACCAGTCATTATAGGGGCTTGAGCTGGAGATTTACAAATCTTAGGTTCAGTGGTGTTGGACAAGTTCCCCATGCTTTAAAATGGTTATTCCATCAAGGGCACGGCAGGCAGCGTGATAAAAATCTTGTGATTTATTCCCGGCGGCTGATAATTACTGGTGTCTTGTCACCTGTCAAAAATGAATGGACAGGGAGAGTCCGAGGCTGTAGTCTTCATGCTCTTTACACCACAGCAGTAAATCTGACATGTTTGTGAAGCCATAAATCACTGCTTGTGGTAAAGCTTGTGCACTTTTTAGAGCTGAGTGACATGGGCTGAAACATTTAAAAAGGCTTTAGCCTTAAAAGTATTCAGAGTATCAACAGGAGAAAGGTCTGATAAGCACATATTTGCATGTGGTAACTTTACAATTTCATCGAAATGGAGCATCAGACAAAATAAGAGCTTCCATGCTTAAATAAGAGGAAATATTCTTAATCCAGGCTGAATTATCGGCTGCAAAAATGGAACAGATTCTTCACTACTCAGATAAGATATTCTTTGCTAAACTTGTAAGCACAAACTGCAACTAAAAATGAAAGTGTAAATCCATCACCGTGGTTTAGATTTGAATTTAAAAAACACAGTCATACTGTTTTGACACCTTTAAAGAACAAAGTTAGACTTTTTTTTTTGCTTAGTTTAAACCTCTGAGACTATGCATATTTTTTAGGCCTTTGCTTAAAAATGGTAAACTCATAATGAAAAGAGTATATCTCTGCAACCACAAGGTCCACTTGAATACTTTTGGAGTCATAGTTACGGGGACACTTGTGAGATTAGTGTAAATATCAGTCTAGGTGTTATTGATGATGAATAAATAAAGATGGCACATAGCACAAATAAAAACAGTTTCAGGCTCGCCTAAAAAAAATATTATGATAATCCTTTTGTAAGATGCAGTTGTAGCTCTAAACCTCTATCAAGTAATGGTACAATATACGAACATTATATGTCCAAAGAGCAATGATTTTTTTTAGTGTGTCACCTCTAAAGGCCATAAATATTTTCCAAAACAATAATTCTGCATGTATCTGTAGTTATGCAAATGTGAATTAAAATGCAATGTGTACTGAACTCCTGGACACAACAGTGAAAAAGCTGGAAAAATTTTCCCATGAAAGAAACTCCGGGCTCTAATTGTTTTAAAGGTTGGTGCAATACGTACAATAAAAAGAAAAGGGTAGGAAGGAAGCAATGCTTTTCAACGACCCCCAGCAGATTAGTGTCTGAGGGCCGGTTTTTTAGTTACCTCTTGTGCATTTGGCCAGGACCCCCCTGAACGTCAGTGGTCTCGCCTTTCATTGGAAACTCTAATGTCTGTCACACAGATATTTCCTCTGGTCATGTCAAAATAAAAAATTTGGAAATGATAAAGCCGTTCTCTCGCTCATCTGTTTAACAAATGCCATTTTCACAACCAGTAATAAAATACTGAAAGGAATTCAGTATTTTAACAGAAAGTGTTGCATTTCCATCCAAATTGAACTCTATTCTCAAAACGGAAAGACGATGAAAGATCGACAGTCTGAGCCAGTAGCAATCACAGGTTCTAATTGTGAAATATTTACCCTTGTTTTTCCCTCTCTTTGAAGTCCTGGGCTTGCTCTGCTCTTGTCCTCAGGTGCTGCCCAGACCTGATTTATGGGGAAGGGTTTCAGGGCAGCTACTCTAAATTACATGGCCCTTAAACCTGAGCAAACTTGAGAGACAGAGAGAGGGAGAATCGCCACTCCAGAGACAGCTAAATGGCAGGATGAATCTATCCTACAGGAGATAAGAGGGTTCCTCTCTTTCCAGTCTTGACAAACAGGGAAATAGGTATAACAGATTAGGCCACTTGGATAAATGTGCAATTTGTCATCCCTAAGACAAATATTTGTGGAAATTTAATTTCTCATCATTGTCAAAAGTAAGAGATGCACACTTTACAACCCAAAGCAAGAAAGAATTCATGTGAACATTTGTTATTTTTAAATAAATAAGTGTCCAAGCAGTAATTTAGACTTATAAAACAGCTCAACTTGACAAATGGTTTTACATAAAAAGATATAAAAAAGCAAGTTAAAGTGTTAAAGAATGAACAACAGATGATGAAAGTATTAAAAGAAGTTGTGTTGTGTTTTGATTATAGCTCACAAAGACACAAAGCGTTAAAACTTCCCTGTCAGGGATGTGAGAGAGAGTCAGAGCATGAGAAGGAGGTGACAGTGCCATTTGCCTGGAGGGCACCCATAAACCTGGAAAGAGCAAGAGAGAGAGAGAGAGAGAAAGAGAGAGAGACAGAGTGCACCATTCCACACAGGTGACTGTACCATGTGACTCCAGGATCCTTCAAAAGCAGGGAAACCTGTCTTGTTGAATCACAAGTAACCACACGGCACCAGAGGAGTCAAAGGAAGAGAATATTCGGGCTGCCGGCACGGCAGCAAACACCGACAGCCCCACTTAAGGAGCACCCAAGTGTGTTCAACCTGCAAACAAGACACCGTGCAGATCACAACTTACTGACAAACTCTCGTGACTGCAGCTACAACAGCAGCAAGAAGGTTGTTTTGACCCGTCTAAGGTCTGCATCGTTGACACGATGAGCTGCAGCAGTATTGCAGGCTCGGAATTTTCAGAGGAAGAGCTGGAGCTCGGCGTGCTGGAACAAGGTGAAGACAAAGAAAGTCCCAAGCCATCTTTCCAAGACAGCGAGAGTTTAACCAGCAGCCCCAGCGACCCAGAGGAAGGCCAGACCAAGAAGCGCAACCGACCTGTTCGCTCCAAAGCTCGAAGAATGGCTGCTAATGTCCGCGAGAGAAAGCGCATAATGGACTACAACCAAGCCTTCAATGCTCTCCGTGTTGCTCTAAATCACGACCTCAGCGGCAAACGCTTGTCTAAGATTGCTACACTTCAGAGAGCCATCAATCGTATCTCTGCTCTCTCTGTATTCCTGAGCTCTAATCCCCCCAGCAAGCCCTGCACCCACCGGGAATGTCATAGGTCATCTGTGGGGCCTGCAGCGATGGGAGCATCTCGCCTTGAGCAGACCAGGGTAGCTGCTCCCCGCCTGGAGCATCAGAGCTACGTCCCCTGGCATGCCTCCATGTCTCAACAGATGCAGCCACAACAAGGACCTCACGTGCAACGGTTGTCCACAGATGCACACGTCTACATGGATAACACCATATCGTCATGTCCCCCATCACCGCACTACCCTTGTTACCCCACTGAGGGACAACTTTACGCCTCACACGGACATGGACATTGCAGCAGTCCCCACGATCACCCGCCTAGTCCAATGCGATACCCTCAGGTGGGTGAGGGAATGTGGGCCTCCTGTGCTCAGGGATACATGGACACTTTTGTGGAGCCATCGCCCACTTTTGGGCTTCCATGGCAGGTGAGCTACCTGCAGGAGCCGGAGCACAGCCTCCCTCTGTGCGCTGACATACTGTAAAAGAATAAATCCACCACTGTGAAGACCGAAGAACAGCAAAAGACTGGGGGTTTTGCGCTGTCACCATATTTCAGTATTACAATAATGCTGTAATTTTAGAGAAGCATCTAAATCGAACAAACAAATATACTGGAGAATGTTGCAAACACTGGGAAAGGTATTTTGATTCTGCATTTCAATAACAATAGTCATTTTCTTGGCCTTCTACAAAATCTAAATAATTGGATATATTAGTAAAATGTAAAAATTAAATTAAGAGAACTTCTGATTCATTAATAGTTTCTTTCAGAAAAGAGTGCAAAACCAAGATCTGGTACAAAAATCCAACATTTGTTAATGTATTTATTCACTTTTTTTTCTATTTGTAAGAAATTTGTGCGTCATTTAATATTTTAAAAGCTTGAAATTAAATGTTAAGTGTGCAATTCTTATGACTCCTTACTTTCTTTTTTTTTTTCAAGAAAAAGAAAAACCTTACTTTTCCACTCATAGATACCACAACATCCATATTGAACAAAAACAAAACTTGCATGAACGCATTTATGTCCATAAGTGCATGCATGCCTGTAGAGGTGTGTGTTTGATTATAGCCTAAGGATGGTAGTCTCTTCCATTCTGAGTGTGAGATGACAGAGGTCCTTCGCTTAGTTGAGAAATGTCCTTACAAGTCCATTCTTGTCATTTTTCTGAGAGAAGTCAAGGTGTTATTTACATACAGCTAAACATAAATGAGAGTAGAAAATGAGAAAGGCAATGCTGACAGGGCTTTAACCTAAAGTCAACAAGCAATACAGCAGTGTGAACAGTGCATTAGTTTTATTTTAATATTTTTTATAGCTATTTCTTCTACTTAATGACATTTTAGTTAAATACGTCAGCACTTTCAAAGGTGTCACCTTGTCATTTTTTATAAGCGTCAACGCCAACCACAGCCTATAACAGATCATGTTAGTCAACAATAGCTTTTTCTTCCCCGCAAAGCATATCATGGAGAACAGCTTTAATATTAGACTAAAGGACAGAACCCACCGACAGATTTATGTGGGTTCAGGAAGCAAGAGTGTGCCCCATCATCAGCGTGAAATCCCCTTTCGGGCTGCACCGGCCCGCAGGTGGAGCTGGGTGTGTTATGAGTTTTTTTTTGAACATCCTGGAGGTCTTACAACAAAAGGCCTGGAGATGCTGCTGAAAAGCGGAAAACTTTTGCAGGCTCATTGGAGAAATAACCGGTATGGTACATTTGCAATTAGCAGGCAGGAAGAAGAGGGCAGACGGACAAAGAGATGAATGGAGAGGAGGAGTGAAATAATAGGAAGAGGAGGATGTGGGTGTGAGAAAAAAAGAAGAGTGACAACATTTTGAGCCCGTTGTTTAGACCATGCACAGACGTGAATCACGGGGAAACCTTGACTCATCACTGAGAGACAAGTGTGGCTGAAAGCACTGAGTGACGGCATGTCTCTTCCTCCTCCCTTTTTGGCAAAAGCTCATCCTCATTCACTCCAGTGCCAGTTTATATGCTCATCTGGGCGCTCGAAACATCCCAGAGTGAAAGTGGAGTGATGGTACCATGCAATTCTTTCGAGTCAATGGACATTTTCTGGGTTCTGTTAGTTTATTTTAAAAAGAGAATCTCTGCTAATGTATCCACGAATGCAGAAATATGCTCATTACAATCTTAGAAGAGGTGAAATCATTGCGCTCCACTGAATCAGCAGATGTTTTTTTCAGTACAAACTAAGTAGCTATTGCACTGAATGTGTGTGTTTTATTTCATAGGAGTTTAAATATCTGCTGGCAGTGATCATGGCAACTTACTGATGCAGAGTTCATCTGTCAACCCAAACTTGTGGTCAGTAAACATGCTAAACATGCTAATGTTTTCATTAGTAATCTTCACATTATGCAATCCATGCTGGATGCTCAAGTGACTAAATGAAACCTTGAGATGTTTCATCTAAAACCTGAAGGACGGCAGCCCTGGAGGACTGGAACAGGACATGATGTGGTGGTACCAATAGAAAAAAAGAAGTATGAGATGGGATCAGTTCCATACAAATGGAAAACCAAAAGCAAGCTGATATTGAAAAGCACCAGATGTGCACAACTTATTTCAAGAACAACCAATCCCACGGGAAAGCTGGGAATCAGATATTAAACTGGTTGTATGGGAGGTGGGGTTCAATAAGTTTTACTTCTCTCACTCCTTTTCAAGCATCAATGTATAATTCTATAATCTGATTAAGGTCAATTGTGGACTTAACTATGCAGCTACTGTTTTGCAACACTATCTGCTTGAAATAAAATTTAAAAAAAATTATGAAATATTTATGTTAATATAACGCATTTACAAGGCTGGGGATAACTTGTTATATTGTTTCTATTTTTTAAAAGCTCTCACTACAGTTTGTATGATCGGGTGAGTCAGTTCAGGTCAGGATTACCACACAAACGGGAAAATGTAAAATAACTTAATATAATCACAGTTCAACTTTGTTCAAAATACCTGTGATTAACAGTTTGGTGATGTTTTAGATCTACTGTGATTTGTAAGTTAAAATTGCACTTATTTCTCAAAACAGTCCAGGTTTCTATTTTCTAAATGTTTAGCTCTTTAAATGTATTCATCTTGATGAGGCACTTGTGCTTGGATTTTGTTATTTATAGGTTATTATTTATGCTATTTGTTTTTACTGTTCTGACATACTAGAGATCAAACTGCACCGTGTATGAGGCTCCTCAAACAAAACGAGTTTGACGCTCCTGGTCTAGATGATAAATCCCCCAATTCACTTTATTTATATAACACAATATAAAAGCACATGGTGACCAATGTAATGTACATACTGTATAAAACAAAATTGTTGAACACATAGACATAAAGACATTCTACCACAGCCAGAAGATCTGCACGGCAAAAATACTAATAAAACACTTGTTGACTTAGTTGTGGTTTTCTAACTTTAGGTAAACTGGTAATTTCTGGTTGTTGGTGAAAGCTTAAGGAAGATTGTTAACCAAGAGCAACTAATTTTCTATAAATTGAGTAAAAGGTTGAGACAAAATAAAAAAAAAAAAGGAAAAATAATTAATAAACAAAGAAGGAAATAATTAGTTCTTGCCCTGCTGTGATGTGCATGATGGACTGTCAGATTGCATAAAAGCACTGAGGAAATCCTGCTTTGTCTAGACTCTTTGCAGAAATATTGCTTTAACAGGTCAACAATCCATGTTGACTTGTGACTCACCTGAGAATTTGGCTCCCTTACCTAGCGAACGAACCTGCGAGTGATGCATCGATTCTTCAGACTGGTCCGCCTCCTCGACACCCGGGCCGCCACGCCGATGGAGAGGAAAACAAGCAAACACATGAGAAATGATGTCAAGACACATGAGAGTGTTTGCATGATATATGAGGATGAGTCAGTCTTCAAGATGCATGTTGATGTGTTATATGTCCTCCTCGCACACACACACACACAGCAGTGCAAGACATGAGTAGATCAGCAGCTTTACATCATTTGTAAACGTGCTGAGATTTTTTTACAGGTGCCAAAAGTGAAGGTGTTGTTGTTTTAGACTTTTCCCATGACGTACAAAGATTAAACCTAAATTACTAGTTAGCTTCTGTGACACTCCACAGCGGCAGGAGGTTAAATTCTTTCAGAAACATCTGTCATCCAGCTAAGTCTGCTTATTAAAAAGGATTGATTTTCTCTCCTTTTCATAAACTTAAGACAAAGCAAGGCTTTGAACTAGTTATCATTAAAACTGTGACACAGTTTCAGTTCAGCTATTAAAATTTGAAGTCATGATTAATGGGATCTAATCTCATCTACTCAATACATTTAGTCATGCAGACATGGTGAAGACGACTTGCTGAAGTTCAAACTGAGCATCAGAATGATAAAGAAAAGGGATTTAAGAGACATTAAATGTGGCATGATTGTTGGTCAGTATTTCACAAACTGCTGATCTACAGGGATTTTCACACACAACCATCTCTGTCATTCACAGAGAATTGCCTAAAAAAATAAAAAATCCAGTGAGCAGCAGTTGTCCGGATGAAAATGTCTTGTTAATGTTGGAGGTCAGAGGAGCATAGGCAGACTGGTTGGAGATGACGACTAGGAAACAGTAACTCAAACAAGCACTGGTTCCAACCAAGGTATGCAGGACACCATTTCTGAACCACAACACGTCCAACCTTGAAGCAGATGGGCTACATCAGCAGTAGACCACACCTGATGCCACTCTTGTCGACTGGGAAAAGGAAACTGAAGCTACAATTCACACAGACTCACCAAAACTGGAAAATAGAAGATGGAAAAACATCGCCTGGTCTGATGAGTCTCCATTTCAGCTTCACATTTAGATGGCAGGGTCAGAATTGGGTAGAAACATCATGAAAGCATGGATCCATCTTGCCTTGTATCAACAGTTCAGACTTGTGGTAGTGGTGTATGAGTGCAGGAGATATTTTCTTGGTACACTTTGGGCCCCATACTACCAACATGGCATGGTTTAAACACCACAGCCTACCAGAGTATTATAGCTGACCATATCCATCCCTTTATGACCACAGTGTAGCATGTTTTGATGGCTACTTCCTGCAAAATAATGCACCATGTCACAAAGCTCTTGAACATGACAGTGACTTCACTGTACTTTAATGGCCTCCACAGCAGATCTTAATCCAATAGAGCAGCTTTAAACAAGCTAAGACGACCGTGGATGATTCAGCTTGCCAGCTTACATTGAAATGGAGGACCATCTATACTCTTTACCCGCGAGACGGAGGGAAAAAATAGCCAAGAAAAGAAAAGAAAAATTAACCGGGAGAAAATAAGTGTGTACATCAGTGGAGCTTTTACCAGATGGAGGCAGCTGATGAGGAGAGGGACTTCGAAGCTAACGCGGAGGTTGCAGCTTTCTGCTGGATAGGTGAGTTAATGCAATCTAAGTTTATTTTGGCGTTATGTTACAAACAGGGCAGGGCGGTCCAGCAACTACTTCCTTATCCTCCCGTTTAAGTCGGATCATCTACTGTTACTTGCTATATAAAATGGCACGAACCTAATTTGTTAGTTAGCCTGCAGTAGAAAAGCTACGTTGCAACAGTTTTTAGTTGTTACTCTTCACAGAAGTCATACCAGCAGGCAACCGTGCGCTTCTTTCAGACGTATTTTCCCAGAGCTTTTCCTCCTGTTTCGTATTTTATTTCAGCTGATTTGTCAACAGGATAGGGGTAGTTGTCCTTCCTCTAGTCAGACAAAATAGACCAAAGTAAAACCAGTTTCTCAGCGTGATTTAATCACCAGAACCGCAGCATTCTAACGCAGAAACATCTCTCAGATTATAATTATTTTCTATCAATACATTGCCCACCTCCCTGGATAAATCAACTGAAATACATGTTATTAAACACAGAGTAATGTTACAGCAGCGCCGTCAGTCCACTGCCCTGCTTTTACTCCCTCTTCCTCTCCCTTCATCAGAAGATCTCTGAGTCTGCAAGTCAAAAGAACGATTTCATACGTTAACATTAGCTTTTAGCAGTAGCTTGGTACTAAATACATGGAGGGCACGCTTGTAACTTATTGGCATAAAAAACTAATAATTATGTATCGTTCTGCTCCTCATCACCTGTTGGGACACTCGAACTTCACATTTATGAATCTCTGCAGCTTCCGTAGTCGTAATAATGCTCTTAAACGGTGAGGCTCCAGCAGAGCGCTACTCGGTTGCTTGTAATATATTAGCGCACCACTAGATGGGAGTAATTCTTACACACTGGGGCTTTAACTTTCTTTTATAATGAGTTGTGTTCCAGGGGATCCCACAATATCAATACAAGCACAAAGTTAACACTAAAACAAAATAATAATTTAAGTGTAGGATTCACAGACTATTATCACGGGGATTTTGAATCTTTGACAAGGTGTTACATGAAACTAAATTCAACACAATCTCTTGCTATATACAGAAATCAGCTGTGTCTCTTACTCATGAAGGGCCTTCTCTTCCCTTTTTTGACCAATGAAACATCTAGTTTGCTTGGTTGATTTGTTTGGAGTCATAAGAGCAGCAAGCAGTTTCTTTTCTGAACACTAGATGGAAGCAAGACCATGGAGCATCAAGTGACTAATGCCACAGATAATCATTTCATACACAGAAAGAAATTAATTTATGACCTACATCTGCAGTGTTCTGGTCTCTTATACCTTGAAACCCGGTATTGACTCTAGGGGTGAGTGTAGCTGCCTAAATAAAGTCATACAGCCTTGAAACATAGTGCATTTTCTTAGGTCTTTGTAATACATCTGTGCCTAACAACACTGGCCCATGTCAAAGATGGCTTATGACATCTGTGCCAAATTCTGTCCAGTAAAACAAATGCCGGAGCCCAAATTTTGGCCCAGCTTGTGACTTCTGATAACACTTGCTAGGGCCATAACAGAGACTTTGGTGCCAAGCATTTAGGATTAGTCTAAATTGTGGCAAGAAAAAAACATTAACATTATTTATTTATATTCTTTAATCAAAGTCCAGCTGTTATGCAATTGTTTTTATTATTATAAATAACATAACAGCTGAGCAACGGAATTACATTAAACGCCATAAGGGAACTCTAAATACAATAGGAACAATGTTACAAAATGTTCTAATGCCAATTAAAATTTATACTTAAAATAATTTACAGTAGTGAGCCCATGTTGCCATTGTATAGGATAATATAGATTACAAGCTGTTAATTCAGTTAACATAAATCTGCAGAACTCTGCAGATATATTTTATATATACACAGAAAATCCCCCAAAAATCTCAGTATAAAACACTGGGCAGAAAACCACTTCATCCAACAGATCCGACACGTGTCTGATTTTTTCCCCTTCGACTTCAGTCTGAAAGGCCAGTTCACATTAATCCGATTTACACGACATTGTTTATAAACTCCTTATCTGTAAGCGCCCACATCTCCCTCCCACCTCTCCTGGCTGCGACTCCGTACCCACGCGTTTTTCTGTGCACACGTTGCTGCCACTGCTCCACAAAAAGCCATGGCCACAAATCTGGCTCTCCTCGTTTGTAATCTCCTCCTTAAAACGATGTTACGGCTACGGCTGGACAATAACTTTAAAATAGCAACATACGCTCCGCTGTTACCGTCCATGTTTACTTCCGCAAACAAGAAGACGTCACACGCACGCTCACAGTCACATCGTCGTGTGTGGGACACTTTTGGTGCGCGTAAGGTTCATACAGTAGATCACATTCAGGTCACATTTTATTGGAAATGTGAACGGAAAAAATCGGATTTCACAAAAAAATCTGAATTGAGCATTATACCCTGCAGTGTGGACGTAGCCTAATACATTGATTAGTTTTCCAAGGGTTATTGAGTCCAACTCCAAATTTATATTTGTATTAAAGGGCAAAGCTGTATGACCAGTCTCAAAAGAGACACACCCTGCAGAAGAGTCCAGTTCCTCTCTAAAAGGTTTTAAAACATTGTTGAAAAGAAAGCTACTCCTGCTGCATTTTGACCAAAGTATATTAGGAGCAGGACTTCTCTAAAGACACATTAACTTTCCGAACTTAAAATATTGTGTTTTGTTCTTGTTTAATAGAACAATGGCACTTATTATGTACATGTCTGGAGCTGTCCCGAGGCTGAGAAACCACACTATACAACTTTTTCTTCTAGGACGCTGTGTGATGTTACAGCTGAAATTTGCTTTACGTACCACATCACACGCAAGCAAGCAGATATAAACTCAATGGCTGTTTGCAATGTACACTGTAGCTGATTCAGCAAAGAAAGGTAAGAAGACTGAGAAGAAAGAGAGAAAGGGACAGGGCAAGAGATTAGAAAGGAATTAAAACAAGACTGTCTTTTACTGGAGAGATCTCACAGCACAGGTAGGATGCAAGATGAATGCTAAATTAGCTGTCAATAAGGGGTGTATATGTAAAAGTTCTGTTGTGCGTCTTTAAACAGCCCCCAACCCCCTACCCCACCCCCACTCACCCCCACACACAACACCACCACCACAAAAAAAAAAGAAAAAAAAAGTAAAAGAAACAAACAAACAAAACAGAAGGAAATATGTGTGTTATGGAGTCAGAAGTGGTCTGAGCCACATGCTGTAGCAATGCCTGACAAATAGTACATCCTCCCATCAGGATCTTGAAAGGGAAAGAAATGAGCAAAAGAGAAAATAAGGGGACCTCGAATGCCTCAAACACAGTTGCAGAAAGTGTTCAGTTAAGCTACAGCAGACTGACTTGAGAGCAAGAAGGTGACACTCTGACAAGATGACACATCTCCCAATCCACCGTGAATAACTTGCTTGGCAGGCATTGAGGTTACAGAGACATGGGGATAAGCTGAGAATAGAGGATGGCAGCTCTGGCTCTGGGATAACAGCCTGTATTCAGGGTCAAGGAGAAGAAGCCTTTGGTTTATGAATTTACATACATATATATATATAAATATAAATACATATA
>JBAMHW010000017.1:534094-562551 GCA_037177495.1 Rhadinocentrus ornatus
TATAGCTTCTGGCTGTGATTTAATAAATAAATAAATAAAAACCTTCTCATTTGCTTACTGTCTGCTTTCAGATGAGAGACAGTTTTCAGTTGGTATGTAGCAGGAAGTAACCAGAGCTGGGAATTTTTTTTTTTTTATCTTTAATTCATCTAGAATATTGCATACAGACACATACTCACAGAGGAATACTTTATGACATATGTGTGGTCTATTTATTCAGAGCTGTGTATTTTTTTCTCTTTTTTTGTGGCAGTATCTGAACAGCTTTTTTGAACTGTCATTCACTCTGTTTTTCTGTTCATTTCCTTCTGCCTGTACAGTGAATCCACTTCAGATTCAGCTCGGAGGACAGTTTGTTTCAATTAAACCTGCACCGTGAATACATGAAGAGTATCTGACAAAAATCAACTGGAGCATCTTTCAAAACATCTGCTTTCTTGTGCCGAGCCCTCCTAGCAACAAGCTGCAAATGCACCCTTTGCAGTGTATTGAGTGTGTTATTCATAACTGTCAAGAATATAGAAAAACTAAACTGGCTAGAGGGTGAAAATCCAGCAATGAACTGTCTTGTCAAAAGTCAGCTAGGATGGGCTCCAGCCCCACATAATAGATGGATGGTTTTACTCCACTTTTCATTTATTTCTGTGTTTGGAGCAAGTTTCTACAAATTCCTATTTGAAAAGCAATGGTTGTCAGTGTCAATTTATTAAACTGGTTCTGGCAAAAAATTCTCAGTGTGTTAAGATAGTGAGATATTGACCCATTTCTCTTTGGAGCAGAAGCAGCTCCACAGTAAAAACAAAATGGGAAAATTCCACCAATCTGGGCTGAAACCAAAAACTCCAGTTTATGTATCACACTGTGGTTTGTCTCTTGTAGACTGTTTTCCTTTCAATAGTATTTGATTTGCCCAACTGTTGAGCTTGTGTTCCACTTACTTGACTTCAATAACACTTTGTTCACAAAGGCGACTGAGTCTCCGATTTTGGTTCATGTTTTGACAATTTTTAAGATGTTGGAGAACATTGTGTTCTTAAATCAGCGGTTAATGATTATTCCTTTAATGTTGGGATAGATTTTACAGAATTGTATGCCGTAAACAGATGATTATTCTGGCTCACAAACACATGAAAATCCACAATTTCCTTTTTTCTTTTTTTGTCTTACCTGAAGAATAAAGATACAATTTCTTCATGTTTTGGTGAACATCATCACTCAGCCTGCCAAGGAGAATAGATAGATATTGTCCACAATGCATACATTTCCTTCAGTGATGTTTTGTGAACCGTACACTGTAGAAACCTTGCAGAAATATGTGATCTGTTGTTTGATGCCTGCTTAAAGAACAGTGTTCAATAAGAGAACATGTTGAGCAGCGAGTGCATTCACTCAAATTAAACTATTCTCCTGAGACTACTTATTCTTGTCTAGTTAGAGACTTTGCCAGGTGCCTATTAATGTAATAGTTTAACTTAAATAGCCTGCATATTTGGGTTGCCCTTCTTCACAAACCACTGCCTATTCACATAAAGCTTATTAGGCTTGTTAAATACAAAACCCTTGTTCAGATTATGTTAAATAAATTTAGCCATTAAAATTTACTTTGAGGTGCTCTCATTTTACTAAAAATAACATATTTCGTCATGGCAGATGTCAGACTGTGGTGTATGTTACTCCCTCATTCTTCATCATTTATTATTTCCATTATAAATTTGATTTATTATTGGTTTGTTTGTGTAAGTGGGGATTATGTCAGATTATTTCAAATTAGATTTTATAAGATTTTTTTTCTCTGCCCCCTTTAATTCAAGTGTTTGAATTGTTTTGTTTAGTAAAGAATAAAATAAATATAATAACTAAACTAAACATAGAAATATATCCATAGAGGAATAAATTCTACTATTCTTATTATTATTTTTAATGCACCACTTTAAGGTATTTCTCTAATGTCCACTTCAGGGTAAGCTCATTGGCATGCTGTATTGCAAAGGCTCGACCACTAAAAGTATGTAATTTAGTTAATAAAAGGTGTCTAAATAATTGCAAAATGTAAATTGGTATTTTAAAGGTTATCTGTACTGTGACACATGGCCACCTCTCAGGAATACAAAGCAAGACTTTGTAAAGTGATTGGACAGGCTCATTTCAGCACCGTCTTTCACTGCTGCAGCCTTAATTATTTGATTTTCTGCTTTTCTTGGACTCAATCTCTATTTAATTGATTTTCTTTAAGGGAGATTGGTTAATAAAACATTTGTAAAAGGAAAAGGTAGAGAGAAATGCAGGAAGGGAGCTGGGAGGTCCATCAGTTGAGAAGTTTTGGTAAATATACTGAAATTTATTCTTGTATCTTAACTAAGTCTCCAATAGTTTCTTGAACTCATAAAACATTTCTTGCAATTTACTGCAGATTAATGCAGCTTAGTACAAGAGAAAAAATTCACATTACTGATTTAGCTTCAGCATCCTGAGGTCAAATTGAAGATGGGACAAGAGCTTATGTTTCTGAGCAACATAGTTTTTCATGCATTTTTCTACAATCTCATTCAGATTAGTGTCCTCTGGGAGAAAAAGCAAAGCTCAGCCGTAATGAGAGTACTACAGAAGTTGTCATTAGTCATAGATAAAGATGCATTATATGCCAGACTTACTTGGCCTCAGGGGCTTTACTGTATTTTTCTTTGAATGAGTTTTTTTTTTCTTTCTCTGCACTGAGACTCACAATTTAATCAATTCCCTTTACCAAACCTGAGAAAAAGAAAGAAAAGGCAATTACTGAAGGAGAAAATATGATAAGGGTAAAGAGTTGAACCCCAACTGTCAAAGAAAGATAGATTGGCTTTCTTTGCTTTGGTAAGTCGAACAGGCTTTATATTTACTGTGCTGTTGAAGAAAATGATCCCCAAATGTAATTTTTAACTTACATCCCTGTAATGTTCAACTTAGATGCATTAACAATGTACTCTAAATCATATAAATCTGTGACTACATAGGACACGATATAGGACATTAACAGTTAATTCAGTATTGTAAAACTACACAAAGTGAGAGAGCAATCAAGTCACTGTGGTTGTGATAAAAAATATTATCAACACTTGTTATAGGTTTTCATTCAGGTTTCTGATACTTTCCATCCTGAAATTTCCTCACTTATTTGCATGAAATAATACTAATAATACTAATAATACTAATAATGCTACTACTACTACTACTACTACTACTACTACTACTACTACTAATAATAATAATAATAATAATAATAATAAAGCACGAGAATCTTGTGGTGTAAATTGTGCGTATTTTAGCCTTAATTTCTTTTAGTGTACCTTAGTATTTTTAAAGTATTTTCAGTGAATTTCAGTCTTTTAATTGTTTTTATGGGTGTAGTCTACTTTCTTATTCTTTTATTGTATCTGTTTATTTATTTTAGTGCATTTAATCTGTTAATTGCTTTTAGTGTGTTTTAGTTTTTAGATTTAGTATATTTTAGACAAATTTGTGTATTTTGTTTCTCAAGTCTTTTAATGTCTTTTGTAGTGTATAATTTCTGGCTGTGTGAGGAATGTCTTTATGTCTTTAATGTGTTCAACAATTATGTCTTCTATGTACCGCACATTGGCAACAACGTGTTTTCATAATGTAGTTTATAAATAAAATGTATTGGATTTTATAACAAATAGAAAAGAGAAAAAGTAAAAGTTAGCATTCAAGATTATGCTACATTATTGTAAACTAGCTAGCTTATAGCATCGCAAACTAAATCAGCATTTTTCTGAAATAAGAAAGAAATGTGCCACTTACTAAAGCAAAACAAAAAATCTGAAAGTTAGGAGTATCAAAATCACTCTTTGAATCAGGATGAAACTTTTTCATCTTTTTTTAAAATAAACAGTTAAATGTAAGTAAAAATGGCTTCTGCCAAGTTAGCTTTGTTCTCATCAGCATTTGTACATTTTCCTGTACAGAAAAAAGAAAAGTCATCACCTGCTCTTTAAATACTTTGTGTAACTTTCATTAAATGAAAAATTATACATGAAATATTTTATATGTTAAGTTGCCTTTTTGAGAAATTAATGAAACAGAAGTCAGGAAACACTAACCTCAGATAAGTTGGTCTCCTAAGAACCACAGTTCAGAAACTTTGAGGAAAAAGTCTCTGGTAAAGAAAAAGAAAATCAAAACATTTACTCAAATAGGATTGATTAGCTTTACTAATCAGAAAAAGAGGAAGAAGAAGAAGAAGAAGAAAAAAAAAAGAAAATCATCACATATAGAGTTTCTTGGAAGGTAAATGCTAATCACACACCCAGCATTCCCATTCACTGGGTACAAAATACTACATTTTTACAAAAACAAAACAAATAGATGAATGAATGGATTATTAAATGTAGCCATTAAAAGACTAATATAACTTACAACTCCATATTTTGATTTTGATGGAGTCCTTTTAACATCCGGATTATAATTCTGTTGAAATCCAGTGGCCACAAGGTTTATGAAGAACCCTTTAAACATCTGAAAACCTATTCCTTCGGGTGCTCTCAAAGGCTTGCGTTGCTGGTTAAGATCAAAATAACGAACAACTTAAGTGGTACAAAGGATTACACCTCCCGCATACAGTAAGAAGGTCTTTTAGTGATCACTATGGTCTGTTTGAGGTCAAAATTAATGAGGTGATAACAATGAAAGTATATAGTATAAAATGTGGGGGAAAAAATTAAAGCTGTAAAACTACTGCCCATGAACAAAGTGCTGCTGTTGATTATTTTTATTTTTTGTGATTTCCACAATAAACAATCCATGTTGTACACACACATCCTAATAAATGTTATGCTTTTGTTAAAGACTTATGTTTAATTAACTAAAGAATGGTATATACTATATAATACATAACATTTATTAAAGAAATATAAAATGCTGTATATCATATCTAATAAAAACTATCTCCACTACTTCATAATAAATAATGTACTTTGAAGTATTACAGTATTGATCATTCAGGTATAATTGATGCTGTTAAGGTAATAACAACGGAATTTATAATTATTCTCACAAAACTAAATCTGAATCATAGTTAGTACATCACTCTGCATTTTCATATAGATAAATTGCCCTGTAATGTTTGTCTAAAAGCATTTTTTTTGTCTAAAAGACAAAGGGAAGCATGAATTTCCTCATTAAGTGGCGGTATCTCTGACCCACACAAATACCAGTAAAAACTGAAACTGATGACAGCTTTTCTCTAGCAACTAAAAAGACTCACTCTGTTCTTAAGGAAGCACAAATGATTTCATCAGTAAAATGACAATCATGAAATCCAATTTTCCCAATAGAGTTGCCCTTTGGACAGGATTGAACCGTTGTTCAATACAATTAAAAGTGCTTTACATAATTAAAAGCATTACAGCGGGTGCAGAAGAAGCAGTAAAAAGTATATTAAAAACAAACTGTAATAAGAAATAAAAGGAATGAAATAATGACAAGATGCAAGAAAATGCAAGAAATCAAAGTACAGTGTGAGGAATTAACAACTGTTATAATCAAACTATTGCCAAATTTACTACAAATACATTTTCCAGTAACATAAATGATAATTTTGTCAGGTTATATAATCAGAGAGTGACATTCTTGATAAGCTTAAGTAGAAAGTTGACACATAATGAATTGCTTTTTTGTCATAATGTCTGAAGCATTTAGCCAAAAGAAGCTGAATTTACACAACATTTTTTAAGAAAATGCTAAAAGATGGAATTTCAGGGCATGTCTGGAGTGCCTAAACCCATTTCTATCTCCAGCATCTCTATACATGCAGAATGATTTAATCATTAATCAGATTATCTCAGTGTGGCTTTAAGAGTTTTCATTTTGGATGATTTTATTTATTTTATTTATTCATTATGGACAAAGAACAAAATATGCTATAAAATGAATTGAGAAATTTTTCAAATACCAAATTGTACAAATTTTAGCTATCACATATTTAAATTAGGATTAATCACAGCTTACAAATTAATTAATCATAATTAATCATGAATAATTATCTATGCCTGAAATATGCTGGTTTTTACTGGATCAACAGAAAAAGCCAAAGCTCACTTTTGGGTTTTCTTCGCTTTTTTACATAACATGAACACTTTAGTTTTGAAAAATTTGTTCAATATTACAATATCTGAAGACCTTAATAAAAAATATCACACTTGTACCAACCTTTTCCTGGTCAGTGCCTTCACATTGTCCCCCATCAAAACTTCTCAAGACCCGCCTCTGCACAGCTGAAGTATAAATAATTTCTACCACCTATGACTTTGTTACTGAAGGGTCCTGCTCTGATTTATACTTCATAATTTCTCTCACCACATTAATGGCCCATAAATGATCAAACCCGTGTCTCCAACATCTGCACAGCACTAATGATTTAGAGAAGACGTCCTTTTGCTTCCTTCTGCTGTTTAACTCTCGCTAGATATCTGAACCTGACCTTGCTTCATGATGTGTCTAGATGTGTGCATGGCTGTCTGATGACTAGCAGATTTTAGAGCTGTGTCACTAGCAAACCTCATTAATACTGACAAGTTACAGGAAATAAAGGCAAACTATATCTAATTGAAATAGGCTCCCATCAACATTTTTTATTTTTATTTTGATAATGTTAAATAATTACTGTTAAATAATTAAATACTCCCCATTCAGACATTTCACCTTAAATGGGAAACCAGCTCCTACTCCACAGCATCCAGATAATAATCTGCAATGTGAAATTTTATTAAAAGACCTATATTTAGATTGTCTTTGCCTGCATCTGCTTGCAAATTTAAAATTCTACTGAGGCTGTGCTCAGGTTGCCATTTGCTTACTTACCCACTATATAATGCTGAGCATATAGTAGACTGCTGGTAGACTCGACACATCACTTGAATGCATTGTTATAATTATGTGCTGGATTTTAACAGTTAAGTGTCACATATGGTCGTCATATGCTGCATTTAGTTGATAACACATTATAACTGGCACGTCTTTGTGTTGTCAACTGAGTGTATTTAAGATTTAAAGGCACAGTTATTTGATGCCTTTAACCAACAGTCTACAGACTGGTGAGTTGAAACTTTTTTCTTTTTTGTCTGGTGTAAACTGATTATAATATGTTTCTGACCCAGATAGCTTTAGTTATTTCTCTGAGTTGCATCATTAAGATGTGTTTATGGACTCTTTTCATCTAGCAGCAGACATCTAGCCTGTGTACAGCTAATTTTCTTTTATGTTAATGTCCAATGTCATTTCAGAAGAGCCATTATTATTAACAGTAATTGTAAATGGATGCTACTGGGCCATTTACAATTACTGAGGATTGTAAAATAGCACACTAACATATGAAATTAAGAAAGGACTTTTTTTGCTGTGATTTTTTAAAATTACTTTTGTGAGACACCACCAACATCATTAGGGGTGATGCCAGGGTGGCAGTTATGTTTTCTGTCTGTCTGTTAGCGACATAAATTAAAAATGTATGGACGCATTTTCATCAAATTTTCAGGAAATGTTTGAAATAGAATTAAGGAACAAGTGATTAGATTTTGGAAGTGACCGTGATCACCGCCTGAATCCAGAAATTTTATTTTAAAGGATTCTTTACTATTGAGAGATAGGGATAGTTTTGCAATCACAGCTTCTAACTCAAAAGATAATGCCCAGAATCACTGGCAAAAATTTTAAAAATAAATAAGTTAATTAAAAGATGACATCATGGCAGATGTTAAATACGGTAACAGCTACCCCAGATTGCCAACATTGGAGAAAATTTCTTCAAGGCCTTTAAAACTATTACAGGCATTTGCTTCATCCTGGTGTCTAAGGGTATGCAGGTTCAAAGATTCTAAAAAAGATGTAACATCTATCCTGATGATGGAAACAGATAGTAATATTAGCTTGAAGTATACATAAGAGTGTTAGCATGGAGTTGGTAACTGATGGGCTGTTGGGGCTTTTGGGGGTGTTCTCAGGTGAGTGACCCTATGGCTTGGCAGAGGTCTGGGCTTTCTGAGTGCTTCTAATTATTTATAGTGACTTACTGAGATTTTAAATGGCACAGTAATATCATAAATTTAGCATGGGCTTTATCTGATGTGAATAATAAAGAAATCTTTGTGAAAAACCACCATAATGTTAGCAATAATTCTAAAGGCTTCAGCTTTTTCTTTGTTAATAGATTTACAACTCCCATGAAAATCACATATTCTAAATCAAGTATGCTGTGGATAGAATAACTTTACCTTTAAAGCAACCTTTTGTAATGTCAAGGCTGAGTGATACTTAACGTGCTATATTTAACATTTCTAATGGAAAAGATTTCCTGCGCCATCAACTTGCTTTCTGCCACTTTTGTTCTGTGATTTCAGGTGAAAGTACACATTCTGCAGAACTAATGTGCTTTGCTCAGCTGATTGTACTGAAATGTCAAGCGTTTTTTTTTTGTAGGAAGAGTACACCTGCTGGTCAATGGTCCTCGAAGACAATTCATAGCAACTACTGATTAAAAGGACAGCCTCAGGTTTCTTCTGAGGACACCTCAAAGATTAAATACAAAGCTCATCTCTGAGATATAGATGTGATCTTTGTTTTCTTTCTTCTTTTTTGTTTACATTCATTAATATATAGATGTCAATTTAAAATTGGGCAAAACAGGGAAAATGCACATTCAGAAGTAAAATTTTAAAGTGGACCTGGCATGATCATAGCCAATTTAGTTTAATTTAAATCCTTGAGTGCGTCTAGATTACCCTTTCAGTTAACATAAGGTTAAAGAGTTTTTGATTGTTTTGGAATGAGGGACAGTTTTCGCCAGGAGAAAATGAGGGAATTTGGAAGAAGTGTCATCTTACTGGTCAAATTCCTAGAGGCTTGACAACAAACAAACGTGACATTTTCAAGCATGGCACCACTGTATATGTACAAGCCAGAATCAGTTTAATAAGAATCATGAGCCACCAATATCTACATAATATTCATACATGCATAATGAATGTCAGTGTACCAGCAAAACAAATCAAAAGCAGAGTTTTAAGGTTAGAGACTTATGTTGTATTGCTTTAATGCTTAACTGTAGTCTTGAAATGTAACAACAACATTGATCTGGTAAGTCAAATATAAGATCAAGTGATTACTTAAGCCTTTGCTTCACCCACATAGATATTTTTACTTAAAGATGCTCTTTTAATTGATTACAAGTAGCGAGACAATGTCGGCATCACCCCCTGGCAAACAGTCATTTTTGTATGTTCACCCTGAATTATATCACACAAAGCAGAAAACACTAATGAGGATGCTGAAGCCTGTGTAGATAATAGATTGTCCATGACAATGTAGCGCATAACTGACTCATTAAGACAAGGGTAATTTACTGTGTTATCAGCCTCTGCAAGCTTCATCTGGCCTAAAATAGCACATTAACTCATGACAGCTAAGTAACACACTTTGATAAACGCCTGAAGAGAGCTAACTGAAAACACCATGAGACAGGATAAAGTGGAAAAGGTCATCTGCCTAAAGTATTTATGGAGACTCGTCAAAATTTCAGGAGCACAAACATTAGTCAGATTCATTTGTGAATGCACTGATGTTTAATAAGATACGTTCCTCCTGAAATGATACAATGCATAATTTTATTCAGGTAGTTGTGTTTTTGATTCTATCGAAGCAGCTGAAATGTGCCATCACTGAATATTTTACTGTGCATTGTAAGTCATTTTCATGTAAACATACAACCATGAGAAATGTCCTTGTTAAGTGTCACACATTTATTTTATCCTCTCTAATCCACCACTTACCTTCATACAGTAGTGAATAGAGCTAGAGTTTTAGAAACGTAATTTGAGTCATGGATCTAGGAGTTAAATAAATGAAACTCAGCTATTTTCAGACAGCAGATGAACAAAGATGGTGCAGAAAGAAATTAATCTTGTAGCTGGTCCAGTAAATGAATTAGTTATTGAGCATACATGCTGCTGCGTTGGGAGGATTGGTATGACTGCTGAGTAAGGAGATCAAATCGGCAAGTTGTACACACAGCAGAGGCAGAGACACCCATAAATTAATTTATATTTGTTTATGGGATGAAATTACTTAGACAGGTTAATCATGGAAAACATCAGACTCTGAAACAACAATAAGCTGAGATCAGATTTAATTAGATGAACGTCGCTGCAACATAAAGCCATCTATTAACTGGAGCAAAACATTGAAAGAGGTGTTTTCCTAACTGGCATTAGCATGATTCTGGTTCCCAAAAATAGTGGAAAAATTCACCTTGCATGTTTCTGCAAATGCACGTTGTGTTGCATGTATAAGACTATAAATTGGGACCATGATTGGTAAAGGGATTGTTGGGTTTGGGGAAATACTCAGGATGAAGTGTAAATATTAGGGATTCTCTGTGTTGTGATGGTAGATGGTTGATGCCAGTCTCTTAATAAACTGGCTGGTTTTTAGTTTTGGGGAGAAATTTATAATTAATTAATGTTGAAGTAGAAAAAAAGACAGTAAAAGACAAAGTTCTGCTAAAGTTCAGGATTTTTTGTTTCTTTCCAATGGATGCATGTTACAGTAGTTGCTACCGCCCTCCAGAAATGATACTACAGTTCACCATTTAAACCTTTCAAACCTGGCTTTTTAAGAGTTTTGTCATTGAAGGAACAGATGGTGCCGATGTAGATTTGAGATCATAACTGCAATGATGTGAGAAAAACAACCTGTGATTGGTGAGCTGCAAACTGACTCAGCACCAAGCATCAGCGAGCAGCTAACTAACAGGTTTAAAATCTGGAAAAATAGGTTGATGGAAAAGTGAGGCTTTATATTAGACAAAGTAGTTAAAAATAGCATATTTGAGTATAGTCGGTGATGTTTGCAATAGTACGCTGCAATTAGTGCCATTACAGATTCAGTCTATTATGCAGATTACATGTTTATGTGTATATATGTTTTAGTTTTTTTCTGTTCTTGACGTCCCACTTTTACTTCTGCAATATTTTACATTGATGTTATCATTTTGTTTGAAAATAACAAAAAATTTCTTCCATTTTTTGTAGAGATTTTTCCACCAACTTGCATATGTATTTATTACAAATTTAACATTATGTTTTTCTTGACAGGAAATAAACTCCATTTCACATCATGTGGATTTTTTTTCTCCCCCCCCCCGTCTGATAAAAACTGGAAGGAAGGGGATTTTTACAAAAAAAAAGTGGTGCTTTAGCTTGTTAGATCTCAAAGCTACTAAGATATCAAGTGAATACATGACATTGGTTTGACTTAATGTGCTTAAAAGACAGGGAGTCTCCAAATATTTAAATTAGTATATAAAGAGATCCAGAAATTGTCTGGAATGAAGTAGTATGAAGGAGTATTTCTCTTATAATTATTGTTAAAATTGTTGCTATTGTAATTGCTGTTATTATTGTTAGTATTATCATTTCATTATTATTTTTATTATTTTACTATTACTGAATATTGGCATCATTATAATTGATTATTGTAAGCTTATAGATTATGCAACATAATAAGGATGATATTTCTATTTGGGTATCACTATTATTATTATTATTTCTGTATTGTTGTTAGTGCAGTGATAATTGTTATTACATAGTTTTGTTATTAAAAACATATTTCATAAGGAGATATTGATTTTATGGACCAAATATTGTTACTTAGCACTACTAATTTCTATGGGATTGTCTAATGACTGGTTGTGGTTGTGTTAATGTTATAAAATCTGAAAATTGTTGTGATTTACTGTGGTGGGGTTATATAAGCTTATGTATCCACCTACTCCCTTAGAACTTTTTGTGTATTCTTTTTCTTCGGTCATGTATATTATTTATTTTTTGCTTTTATATTTGTCATTATGTTCAAATAAACTTTCAATTAAAACTTAAAAAGTTTGTTATTAATTCATAAAAATCAAAGACAACTATTTTTTATTTAAAAAGTTTGCTCCTCTTTTTTTTAGAAAAAAAAATTCTACTGTAAAATTACCTGATTAATTTAGAAAAGCCAGATTTTTGTTGTTGTTATTGTTGTTGTATTGTCTCATTGATAAAAGAGAGAATAATTTCTTGTTTCTGTAAAATTATTTAATTATTAAGAAATTGCATTTATTTTATCAAGTGAATACAATTTTTTTTCACAGTAATTTCCTCAGTATTTATTTTAATCATTTTGAACATTGCACCTGAAACATGTCATTGTAGAAAAATGTAACTTATCAATCCAGAACCTAATTCACCATGTAAGACATAATGTCTTATATAGTAACCTTTGATTGATGGTGAGTTCCTTAATAAAAACAGAATTTCCTGAATAAAAGCCCATTTTTTAAAACTTCTTTATTAATAATATCTCTCATCAATAACCCATCTGCCCTCACATTAATAGGGCAGGTTATATATTCCACCACCATTAAATGAATCACTGGATAAATGTCAGCAACGGGATGACTTCCTGTTCATTTTAAAATAAAGCTTTTGCTAGAATAAACTTCCACTGGTGTAGCTGCAGTGCATCACTTTTAAAGGATTCACACTTTCAGCCATTTCACTAAGTTTATTTGAGGTACTTCGATAAACAAGGACACAAATTCTCTCTTCGGCACTGCAAATTGCTTGCAGATACAAAACTATCTTTGTTTTCCTCATTTATAATGTAGAGCTTGAGGTGACCTAGAAGTAATGTGGTGTGATTTACCAATTAAATCTTGTTTTTTCTCTTATTCCCCCTAGACAAAATTAGTTATCATAATTAATAAATAATTAGTTGCGCTTTTCAAATCCGAATGTGTCCTTTGGCCAGAGAAGATTAAAATTTTATTTTAAAAAGGGCCACAACTTTAAAAAGACAGCTTCTGCTCTAACGGCAGTTTCTTTTTCTCTCTCTCCTTTAAACCGGCATCCTATTGTGCTGGATGTAGAGTGGTCAGTCTTTCAACTCAAGCTCAAAGGACCCACCCCCTTTTCAAGGATTTCATCCAAAGTGGTGCAGACAGCACTTGCAGTGGTGAAGAAGTATTTGTAGTCATTTTGAGCAGCTAAGACTCACCCTTCAAGCAGAAAAGCCTGTAAGTCTGAACAGCTGCCAGAGGAAGAGGCTGGCCTCCTTCAGCCCCCACATTCAGCTGCACAGAAGAAGAAACCTCTGACAGTTGAGCGGTTGATCTGAGTAAAGCTTCTGCAGCATAACAGCAGGGAAAGGGAGTGGTGTTCCTTCAAAGATGAACAGAGGACACAAAGGGCCCTTCATGAGCAGACGATACTTCATGCTCCGTTTTTGTTGATTGGGATGATAACTGCAGGGTAATAAGCAGCCGGAGACAGACATTACAGTCAGAGTAGTCATGAAATAAGAGGGATGCCATTCTAAAAACAGAACACATGCATCACTCTCTTTTTTAACAAGCGCCAACATTTAACCTTTTTAATCACTATTTATCACATTTAAACGCAGAAATGTTATCCTAAAGTGGACATACACAAAAATTTTATTACACATGGTTAGACTAGTTGTCTACTCTAATCTTGTCTAGTCCTTTTTTTTTTCCCCTTTATTGTGCCCCAGGAGCGTCTCTTGGATTTAAAGACAGGGTGGCTAGACCCTCTGGGAGATGAGGGAAGTTACCTCATGTTCCTGCTGAGTTATTTTGGATATGATATAACTGCCATGTTTGAATAGAACAGCCTCATACCTAATTCCACTTCCTATTAGATTCCCTCTCAGTCTGTGTGAAAGAAAACAAGGAGAGGTGATAAACAGACCAGATTTGGCTGCCGGGGGTATCAGCTTTACTGGGTTTTATTTTTTCATTCCTCACATTACTGAACACAGCTCAAACAATCACAAACAGCATAATAAATAAAGCCGTAAAATAAACAAATGAGAATTGTGATTTTTTTTTTTACGGGGGGCTTGAGAACATTTTAGGGTGGCTCCAGACTAGATGGTGACACGGGTGTGGATTTTCACTCCTGTCGTATCCCATTCCCACAAAAAAAATCTTGTCCCGTCCCAATCCTGATAAAATGATTCCCAATCCCATCCCGCTCCCATTTATAATGACTTCTGCTCCCATTAATTAAATTTATATTTTCTTTAGGCAATACATTGAATTTGTTCAAAGGTTCTCACCATTTTTTTCTATAGACCAGCTGCTGGTGTTTATAGCTTGTTTTAGAGGTCAGTTGCATTAAAAAAAAGGGAACAACAATAAAACAGTACATGGTTCACACCATGTCTACCAAATAAAGTTGTATTTCACTCATTTCTAATGTCACTAACTAAACATGTTTTACAAGTGGCATACATTGTGTTGACACTGTTGCACTCGACTCTCCTGAAGTTCATTAATATGTCCGCCTTTCCTACCAGTTCTGCCAACCTAAGACGCGTCATTACTTCTAACTTTGCCTTGTAAATCATTTTTTGCCATATTGGTTTCTCCGCGGGTGTTTGCTAACTGCATTCCTTTTCTTATTTGAATTCCGGTGGGGAAGAAGCGGGCGGAAAACAGTGTTGGCTTCTGGGTAGTGTAGTTCTTTTCTTCCTTGGTTACGTGTAGGTTTATTGAGCGAAAACTACAAAAATGGTGCTCCCGTCTACTACCGTTAACTTTTTATCCTGTACCGTCCCAATCACGTGATTAATAGTAAAATTGGCTCCCATCCTGTGGGAATCCCTTGTGAATCCCGTGACCCGTAGGATTCCTAAAAAAAATTTGTCAGCCTCTACTCCAGACCTTCTAAAATAGGCCTAACACTGCGAGAAAAGGGCAAGAATCCACAGATATCTGTAGGGGATACTTCCCTAAATACTGGAAGAATCCGGACCATTTCTGGTGCATATTGAGACATGTTTCATATCTGGTGATATACGGACACAAGATACTGCATGAGGACATATATTGTGTCCAGATATTAGATGTGTCTGATTTTTGTCGTATACAAGTTCTGGATATGACCTGCGGTTATGTCTGGAAGAATCTGAGGTCAAGCTATTGAACAGGGCCAGAATCCTGAAATATCTGAAGGGGATATTTCTCTAAGTCTTAGAAGAATCTGGATAATTTTTAAAAAAAATTCAGAGAGGTCAATATGTGCCTTATCTGGTGATATACGGACACATGATACTGCATGAGGACATATATTGTGTTCGGATACTAGATGTGTTTGACTTTGGTTATGTACGAGTTCCGTATATGACCTGCGGTCATGTCTGGAAGTATCTGAGGTTAAGATACTGAAAAGGGCCAGAATCCTTACACATGTGTATAGGATATTTCTCTAAGTCTTAGAAGAGCCAGAATTTGGTTAAAATGTGCCCTACTTGTTGATAGGTGATACGGACTCAGGACACTTCCAGTGCATTGATACAGTTTAAGCAAATTTAATACAGTCAATGGTACCATACAATTTTGACCAAGATATCAATCAATATTTGTGGACTTATGAACTATTGCTGAGTGAGGCACATGGCTAAACACATTAACAGTTTCTTGCCTTCCTGCAGAAAAGACTATTTTAGATATACAATGGGCACACTATCTGGCAATTCTCTTTAGTGGTATGCAAGAGACATATGAACATAGCAAATACATAATTTCTCAAACATGTTCTTTAAAGCAATAAACTTTAGCCACTGCATATTCAACCATTACCCAACCGTTGTCACGCCTCAACAAACAAAAACTTTCCATATATCACACATCTCTCCTGGGCGCATGTGATACTGTCAATGCCCAACCACTTCGCTGTCACAAATGATGTTCCTGACCTATAGGGACGTGTTAAAATACATCACCAGCTAAACTATATCCGTAGCTATACATGTACTTTAGGGACACTCAATGAATTCTGTCATTTGGATATAAGACCTCAAACATTGAAAGCAGATACATATTATCTGAAATAGTCGTTGTGCCACATTTAAGACTAGAAAGACTAGAAAACCCAGAGTTTTCTTACTCCTGCTATCATGCCCAGAGAACAACCAAAAGGCTGTGTGGTTTAAAATGAAGAACTCAACTGCCTACACTTAGCCGCCTTTCATTTGTAAATGCAGCCATTACCTGACTTGTCTGACATGAACCCAGATCATGGGGGATGGGTATGCTTGAAAAGAGCCTCAGATGTCTACTGAGAGCTTATCTCCATAGGGACTGGAAGGGGCTTTCAAAACGCACTGTGTTGTTTCAGTTATTACAAATAGCCTACAACACTTTGACCATTTCTGACATTTTTCCTGTACCCTTTATTTGGCCTTGCTCATGTGTGAAATGGTTCGAGCTCTGACATTCATCCCAATTTTGTACACACAGACTGCTTTCAAATGAGAGATAATCACCTTCCGTTTGACTTTTGTGAGAACATAAAAGTATTTTCAAAACTATTTTCGGTCAACACCACATTGTGTGATTGTTGACCGAGATGGATAACTAGCTCACTCAAAGTACACAATAGTTCACTGGCTTCATATATTTTATGCTGTATGAACAACAACTAAGAAACGAAGATGCCGAAAATCTACAGCACTCAGCAGATTTTGGACATGATCCTGAACCAAGTCAACCCTTGCCGCTCAGATGGAGAAGAAATAGCCCTTCAGCAGAGTTCAGAATCAGCTCAATTTCTTCTGGTAAGATTTCCCAAACATCCTATTTTCCTTTCCTGATTTAGAAAAAGATGAAAACAACCCTAAATCAATACAGAGGAGGCATACTTGTGATTTTTTGGAATTATGATTCAAATTATATCTGCGTAATTTTCTAATCTTGATTAAGTTTGTCTTTGCTCACAACTCGGGCTGGGGACCTTTCCTGGATCAGCTCCGAAGGTCGTCCCACATCTGGTGGCAGAGACCGGAGAAATGAACTGGGGAACGTTCACAGGCTCACTTAAACTTACTTACGCACACATGCATGTACATTTACACACACTATTTCAGACACACCCCCTCCATCATTTCACCCCCTTGGTTGGACCCTTCCCCCCTCCTTCCACTCCCGGGCAACAGGTGGATTGGACGCACTCAAGTCAGCTACGTCCACACTTGGCTGCGATTGGAGAACCCCACTCCCCCCCTACTATGCGTTCTCTCATGTTGTGACTGTCTGAATATGTGCTTTTGTGTACTAAGTTTGTATTTTTTTTGTATCTCTGCAGTGTAGAGATACCTCTTTTTTCCCCCTCACCCATTCACTTTCCCTCATGTTATCTTTTCCACCTGTGAAAATGGCGTGCCGTAAAAATGGCTGCTGCGTCATCTGCCTGATCCTGTTTTTGTTTATATGTTGTTGTTGTCTACTCTTGGACGGGTTTGTACTGGAAAAAGAATTTTGTTGCACCTGTTATATGACAATAAAGTTTTCATTCATTCATTCGTCTCAAAAAAACGATCACCCTACAGAGGAGGAGACTTTACTGCCACCAGAAAAAAGAAGTCGACTGGAGGCACACTGGGCCCACATAGAAGACAAACAGCAGCACAGTGTGGTGTAAAGAACAGGTCGGGAAGCCACTCCATCAGTTTTGGACCAATAGAATCATATGCCGCAGATGGAAGCCAACGGCTTTGATCAGAAGAACAGTGTCTAGTCACTTACAGAGCTTCCTCTGTTTCGTCACTTGTGGAATGATTCGAACTATTCAGGGAGATTTTAAAACATCTTTTTCACAGTGATGGCAAAATCTATCCATTCGTTTCCTTTTCCATCACCCCTCCAACATACTGCTTTATAATGAAAAAAGTAATGATGTCATTCCCTTCTATGTTGATTTTATGAGGTGTTTTGCACAGTATATAGTTCACAAGTTCTTTCCAAAATGTATTACAATGTGGGAGATCATAAAACAAGTGAGTTACACCTTCAGGTTAAGTTTTACAAAAGGTACATTTGTTAATCAATGTCACGAAATTTCGAAATATATGTGTTAGATGGGTAAATGTTATGTAGTATCTTTAATTATGATCTTTAGTTGTAATTCTCTGATTTTGAGATACAGAATTTAAAAGGAACAAGCCACGTTTTATGCCAATTTGTATTTCCAAAACAAGTATCCCAAAAGAATTTCCCTGTTGGTGTTATTTTCTTAACATTGGGTTTTTCTCTCCAACACGATGAGAGCTACGCTCGTGATGTATTCCCAGTAAAGAGAACTGTGACTGGTTGCGTCGTTGGCAGCCACTTTTGCACACATCCATTGGCTGCCAAGTCACATGACCGGACTGTTTAAAAATAATGGCGGCACTAACCAGTCGCAGAAGAAGTCGAAAATAACAAAACGATAACATTGAAAACCCAACAGTAGACATGGAGGACTATGGTTACGGTAAGCAGACACCCTCCAACGAGAAGCGAGGGCGCCGCAGATTGCGCGAAGACCAGACTTCTCTGTCCAGTTCCAGCAGCTCTCCGAGGACACGTGTTTTTATTAAAATGTTTATGGAGTAAAATTGTTGGTCATTTTTCGCTTACTGTTTTTAAATACAATCAAAACAGGTGATTTTTTAATTAAAACTGATTATTCTGTATCCTGCATGGACAACTACCAGTGTACTCATATGAACAGACAATAGACAACTTGTGTTTGTACTGCAGATATGGTTACAGACCACATATACAGATTCCTGTACCCAGATATGATTGATATACTGGCATCAGAAATCACCAGATTTGACTTGAGTAGAATCTTGAAATATCCTGTCAGGATATCTCTAGTGTGGTGATACTTCCTGGATATGGGCTTTGGCTAGTATCCAATATCCGGGGCAAAACTACAGATTCTATCAGTATCAAAGTGGTCCCAAGTCCGGAGTAGACATGCTCTGAAACTGTTATGACCGGAGAGTCTCCACGACAGATATCACAATGCATGAGGCATGTTTGGGGTATCCGGGCAAAGATATCGCTGAATTCTGGTGGTTTTTGCGCAGTGTAATGACACCCATGTTGAGTGAGTTGGACCACAAACTAACGGTATAATGACCTATAAATATTTAAAACTCCCAAATTTTTCCCTTTGTTTTAGTGGAAATAAGTACAAGTACATTATCAAGATGTACATTTAATGAAATCTCCTTTTTACGCTATCATCATGGAATTTCTTGACAAAAACAAATGCAGTCTCAGCAAAAATTTAACTTTAAGTTACATTTTTTTTTATTTTTGCATGTATACGCATTCATTACAGCTTATCAGTCATAACAAATCTAATAAATCCAAGAACATTTCATTTCAGGCATCTGGAACTGAAAAATTCAGTATTAAACAATAGGAAACGTTTAGAGTAATTTTCTTAAAAATCTGTATTTTAGATGTACATACAAGTACGTTTCTACATAATCCTGACCACCTGAACTGATTCACCTCATAATATAAACTGAAGTCAGATTATTTGTATCTATTAAGTAAGAAAGATAGAACAAGTCATCTTCATTTTTCATTTTCTCATGTACCCCCTGGAGTGTCTCCAAGTACTCCCACGAGTACGTGCAGCCCCGTTTGTAAAACAGTTTATTAGACCAATTCAAAATGAGGTTGACTTCTTGTTCTCTTCAGCTGGAACACTCCACAACTACTGGTACATTATTAAAGATAAACTCTACCAATTTTTCATATTTAAGTCTGTTTTATTCTCTGCAGCAACTTAAAAGTGCATTAAAAAGAAGCTTTTTTGTCTCTAGAGGGAGAACGCAATCTGAGGAATAGCCTCCAGCGATGTCACGCAAGTCTGCCTCGGCTGAGTCTCAAGACTGCTTGAGAATTAAAAGCTTGTGAAAATAGAAAGTTAGTTGAGCATCTTTGCTGTAGGGGCAGCCACTACAACTAAAAAGACCCAGATCTGTGGCTGAACAGCTGAGTTGTGAGGATGTTGTGCAGCAGGTTTTGGTATGCTTTGTTTTTGTTGTCCTGAGACAAAGGTCATGATTTCATTTTACCCGGAGATGAGCATTTATAAATTGTGTTTTCTATCAAGAAATTTATGACATTATTTGCAGAGGATAATAAATTCTATTTTCTCAGTAGCATCACGGTCCTCCATTAACTCAGGAGGCAAAATTATTAGCAAGAAAATAAAAATGAATGAGCCATGACATTATGATTACCCACCTAGTTATGAGCAGGCCCCCTTTTGCTTTTGCAGACTCTAATGAGTGTTAATAAATGGTTTGTTTGTGGTTTGGTTTTCTTTGGTTTGTTGAGCTAATGTCATGTTCATTTATCCTCTTCGTTATTTTCTAGGTAAATTGGTTATGTCCTGCTTTCAATTTTGTTTTTTGTTTTTTGGGGGGGGGGTCACTTTACTTCCTATTGATCTTGACTTTGATTTCTTCATTAATTCAGGAGTTTTACTGCTGAATTGTAATGCCTGGTCCTTGTTTGCTTTGTTATCACATCTATTGTTCTTTTGTCATTTCTTCACATGAGATATTCTGCTTGGATTCCCTGTTCAGAGGCAGATCATTTTGTTCCTTCATCGATTGTTCTGGCTGTTTCATTCCTACTAGTTGTGTGTGAGTGTATGTGTTAGGTAGTTTGTGTTCCATGAGTTTCAGCTTCACAGCACATTGTTCCCTTTCAGCTCATCAGCTAATTAAATCTTTTGTTTGTTTGTTACAGTGATGAGAATTTGAGATATTTATCCTAGTTTAGGTTCACCTCATTGGCTCCCTGATATGATTTAAATTAAATTCTCTCTACTCACATACGTCTTAAAAACCAAACTCCATTGCCTCTTAAAGATCTAATAACTCAGTTTTCCTACTAGAGCGTGTAGCGTTCAAACTGCAAGGTCACTTGCCGTTTCTAAAAGCTGAATGGGAGGCAGAGCCTTCAGTTATCAGACCCATTTCTTGTGAAACCAGCTTCCAGTTTGGGTTCGGGAAGCAGACACCTTCTATACTTTAAGATAAGGGCTTAAAACTTTCCTTTTGGATAAAGCTTAAAGTTTGGACTGGCTTGGGTGAACTTTAGCAATCCTTTTAGTTATGCTGCTCTAGGCTTATGCTACTGGGGGACATCCCATGCTGCACTATGATTCAAGGACCAGACCAATTTTTTTCTACTTCCAACACTTCAACTTCAAGGGCTTTATTTTTAATGCTCAGATAAATCCACCCACAGCCAGGTGGTTAGAAGTTAATGTTTTTTTCACTTCACCCAATACTGGTCAGGATATTATGGCAGATCAAGGTATCTTCCTCATCTTTCTGACAGGAAAATCTATAAAATGTGTTTTCAATTTTAAATTACTTTACTTTAAAAGAAAATCTTAAAAACAAAGTTAGTTTTTCTCAGTAAAATTAGTCATAAAAAGGTCCAGACTTAAATGTCTCACATCAAAATCACACCAATAATCATCTGGATAGGGGATAATTGCAATTACTAGAAATAAAATAGCTTTTTCTTTTTTTTAGAGAGGATGAGCTCCAACCCCTGACCCTGAAAAGGATTAAGCAAGTACAGGAAATTAATGCTTGATCTTCAAATTAAGGACTGATTGAAATTTACTATATTAGATCCTTGATGCACATTATTTACCTTTCAATTTGTCACATTAATCTCAGTGCAGTCCAACTTTAACTTTGACCAGTTTACCATGTACGGTCAAAGCAAATAAATCCCACGATCAGAATCACCTTCTAAAGGTGGCCTAGCTTGACATTCACAGGCTGTAACCTCATCCCAGAATCTTCCTTTAGTCTCATCTGGTCTGGACTAAAGGTTTTCTAGAGGGACTGCTGATTGCACTCTCCGTCAGCGAGATACATGACGGCACATTATCACAAGAGTCCTCGACACCTAATTACAGTAGATAAAGTGTAGAAAGGCTCATCAGGCTACTTTGGAGCTTTTAGAACTGAAAACCAGTCAGTTCAGTTAAAACAAAAAAGGACTAATGAGCTTTAGCATAATTTGATGGCTTGAAATGTTAATGGGACAAATAATCACTTATCAAATCCATAAAGATGTATTTTTCTCATTATGATGGTGGATTTTGAAGCAGAATCAAGATGTTACAATGAAACTAGCTGAAGACAATCTAATGCTGCATAGCTGGTTTCATTAGGGAGAATCATATTGTGCCATTGCCCAAAGTTTATAGTGGAAAATGACTTGCACTTGTGTGCTGTTTTGCAACACAGCCAAGAAGCAGGATTCTTTTTGTTTGATCTTGTAAATGTGGGCAAAGCGTGGTCTTGCTGCAGCATAAGTCTTGAAAGCACAAATGAGAGCTATAAATATACTGTGTCTTTGTAAAGCTTTTTTATTAAGTCAGTTTATTAAGATAGTCTCAGTAAAATCCATGAATAAATATCTTATGAGGAAAATCACTGCTGCAAATATAAAAAAAGGAAAAATTAATGAGCAATTACAATAGATCTTATTTAAAATTCTTCACAACACTAAATAGGGCTGTATTTTTATCTGAACCTCTCACTAATTATAAGCTAGTTTTGCTATTTGTGATGCACACTTAGCAGTATTTACACAGTAAATACTTGCTGTGTGACTTAAATAATTTAACATTAGCAAGATTAACTTGTGCTCATGATTCAGCAACCAAATAAAAACAAAAAAAACTAAGACTAAGCAGCATGCACCCTTTATAATTAAGAGCATTGATCACATTCACACTGGAAGGATATCTGGGATTGATTTCTTGGAGGAAGAAATGGATAATGTTGTTCAAGACAGGGCAGTTAATTAATGGGTAGCACGCATATATCACATTTCTGCATGCTATTATGCAGGAGCGAGTGCAGCTTTCTATATGGTCCCTGCTCCTTTCTGCTTACTAATGAGGAAAAACAATCCCTTCATTATTGTTTTGCATTTATTTATTTTTTACCATGTGTTGCCCAGCATAATTTATTTGTTTATTTATTTATTTATTTTTAGTTGTTTATGGCTGAATTATATATTAATGCTGGACCCGACAGGGGGTAAAGGCAAGGGGAGAGTGAACAGAAGAGAAAAGAAAAGAGGTCAGAATATTGTTGATTGAAATCACAGCTGCACAAGCCTCTATAGGAAAGCAAAGCAGAAAACCATCAGGAGCACCTACAGGAAGACAAATTGAGAAGCGACAACATGAACACAAGCAGCAAATAAATGTTTACAGAACTGTAGCTATTGGTGATTGAACCCACAAGACAATGAAGCAACATGTGTGTTTGTGGGTGTGTGTGTGGGCAAACGTGTGATTATATATATTGAATTATTAGTAATGATGGATGCAATTGTACAAATGCGACTATTTCCCCCTCCAAGAATCAGAAGCAGAAAGACATGGTCTCAAGGCCTGAGCAACCAGCAGCCACCATGAAGCATGGAATCTAGGTACCCTATTGCAGGGACAATCATGCACCCACTCAAAAGATGGAAGAGGAAGGCCCAATCCAGAGCCCCAGGGAAGACAGACCACCAGCCCCACCAGGCAATGGCTACCCACGCATGTGTCGAGGGATGGTCCCAGGGCCTTGCACACCCATAAACTACCCAAGCCCCAGGCAGAGGCCAGCCATATCTAGGGATGGTGAAGCCAAAGATTCATGAAGCACTGAAGCACTTTGACGTGTCTGCTGTGAAACCAACCCACTGCTTCAAAGTATTTAATCCACTCAAAGAGAGACATTTTCTGACTGTGTGTGTGATGCATATGAGAAGAGTTGACAGGGCTTCATTACTTCAAGGCTGCCATGAGTCTTCCTGCCTCATCATTAGCTCTGTGTTTAATAAAGGATATGTTCTCAACCTCCATGATACTTTTTCCTTCTGTAGTTAACATCAAAAGGACGAGAGAGGAATGTTAGCTTACTTTGATTTAAGTATCATTATGAGATTATAGTGTAACTTGAAGCAACTCATCTGTAAAAACTAAGGTTTTGCTGCTAAATTGGAGGTTTTTTAAAGAGAAAATATGAAAAAACGGGATGGGATTGCATAGGATTAAAATGCTTTTAAAACACAGAGACTTTGACAAGCTCACCCCCTTTAAAATCCTGGTGAAACTGCTTGACAAATCTGACATATGGCCTAAGTTGGTGGAGTCTTATGACTTTTAGCACGCTATAGCAAAATATTGAAACAGTGCTCACAATCCACACCAAAGCACATTGGTGACCAACATGGACCCTCGTGCATGTCAAATCAATTAACTGTGATGTTTACTGGAGACTGCAGACAAAATTAAAAGATACACTAATTATGCTGAATTGTTTTCCAAAACATGGGAGGAAAACTACCTGAACTCTTTTTCTGATATATGGTGGAAGGGTAGAGTGAATGGCTATGACAAAACAAGAGATAATGACACTCATCACAAACTCTGAAATAAAAGTGCACACACACACACGCACACACACACGCACGCACACACACACACACACACACACACACACAAAAGAATCACAAAGCACGTTAAAGAAAAACAGTTTTAATAAATTTCCCTGCTCACAAAATTAAACGTGATGTATTAAGTACAGCCCGCGATTCATTAAAGTTATTTATGAGCAGTAGACGGCATTAAAAGCAGAATTGAATTTATATGATGAGGGCTGGGAGGGTGAACTCTGCCTCTGTACCTGCCTGTATGTATGCTTACTCTGATGAGGAGTCTAAAATACTGAGATGACTGCTGGTCAGTGGAGATTGCTGTCTGAGAGCATGTCCATTATCTGAACATTATTTCAACCCAACAAGAACCCTCATTAGAAGATAGGTTTTGAAATTAAAAGCCTGTTTGAAAATTGGGCTCCTTTTCGTTATTGTATCTAGTGTTTTTTTTTTTTTATCATGATGCAGAGGCAGATAGAGAGCGTGACACATTCAGGGACTGGAACTCACTGCTAATATATTTAATTAGCTCCTAATGCACATAATGACCATCCCACTTATGCTTTCACAGGCATAGAGCATCTTTGATGGACCTCTACCATGACAACAGTGAAATTACCCTCTTTTCAAACAAAAAATTTTACATCAATGTGTGGTTTAAAAAAAAAGGCTTGAGTTAATTTTGAAATGAAACCTTTCTTTCTTTCTTTAAGACATCTATAGAAATTATGCTATTGGATTGTTGATCATTGAATGTACTGAAGTGGATTGATACAATTACACCTCTAATAATATCTTCTACTTTAGTTGCATCTACAAAAAGATGCCACAAACAAAGTGATTCCCAAAGAGCTAACAGCTTATAGCTTGGCATTATCTCAACACGGTGTGCAGTTTGTCCTTTAAACATTAGAAGAAACAGTGGAGGTGGAAAAGGTAAAGGTAAAGGGGGAGGACAAAAGAATAAGTGCTGGGTCGACAAACTGTGCAGCAGTTAAACAGGATCAGATCTGGATTCTTTGATTTTTTAAAACATGACTGAGCTTTGACAGATTTGTGCGCTTCCTAACAAAGGCTAATCCAGCCTCCTGCATCCTGTCTCTTCTTTGAACTCTCTCCTGCCAGTAAAAGTCAATCTAATGTTGGCTTTTCACCTTCTCTTTTTCTTTTCTTTCCTTCCTTCTTTTCCATTTTGGCTTAGTTTTTGTCAAAGAAATAATAATATATTTTTATCTGCTTCATTTAAAACATAGTAAAGGCCTGATATAAAGACATTTAAAAGTGCAAGAAAGTCTACTTTTTTTTCCTCTCTCGTCTCTTGCCTGTGTTAATTCCTGCGTGTGCATATGAATGAGCACAAGCCTCGCAGCTCCCCTGTGACAGGTCTGATAATGATAGGTTAGAATGAATGTACATTGTTATGTTTACATGTTATAAACTACATGGATATACGGTTTCAAAATATACATATTTAAGGCTTACACAATTTATCATTCACTGCCTGCAGTTCCCGTCATGTTTCGCGACTGCTACCTCACAGAAAACAACAAACTAGGGATTTTATGCCATCTCATATTTCCTACATGAATTGTGACGATAATACATTAGATATGTGGACAAATGTACCATCTACACAGAGGAAACAGACTCCTAGAGAAAATGTAATAGCAACCTTTGTTTCATTATTGCTCACCTTTGTCTTGAGAAAAAAAAAATGTCAAGTAAAACTGATAACATTGTGTAGCTAACAATCCTGTTTACATGTCCACCGAAATGAAACAAAGAAATCTAACAAATGATCGTATTTGTGAGCGGTAAACACCATGACAGAAAATCACTAATAAATTGATTACAACAAGACTGAGTAAAGACTAAGCATCTGGTTGCACTGTGTACAGTCATTGTGTGAAAACATTGGCAGTTTGTTCTAACCTTATTTTCTGCAAACCTAAACACTATTTAAACAGCACTTCTCAAACTTTAAGTTCGGTCAAAAAGCAAAACTTACAAGTACAAATGCATGAATTGATTTAAAATCTATGACAAATACTTCTCATCATTTAACAATTTAACATCTTCTCAACATTCAGTTTTAAAATTATTACATTTCAGGAGTATGCATCTTTTGAACACCACTGCCTCGTTTCCCACCTATTTTATGTTTGACATTTTACAGGCTACTCAAGAGATGTCCATCCTTCATTTCTGATTTTTCCGAGCTGCTCTCTATCATCACTTATTTCAGCAGAATTATTGTTTAGGCGATTTTAACTTGTAGATTGACACTCAATCAAATGCACTTGCATTCGACTTTGTAAACTAATTTTAATCAACTTGTTTGTCAGCGTACACACAAAGAAGCCTGACTGCAACATTTGACAATTCTTTTAAACCATCTTCCAAGCATGATTGGCATATCTAGTACTGTTTTAATTGGTTTCAGTTATATGTTAGCAATAGACAATTTTTTTTAATCTAATTATAAATTAATGTTTATCTAGAAGCTATGACCTTAACTGCAGTCACAAGAACCACTTTTATTTTCAATCTCTATATGCTATAAATAAATTTCCATAGTTATGCTGACGATATGCAGCATTATATTTTTGTGCCTCGTGATGGCACAGGACCAGTTGATGTCCTTTTTAATTGTATTTTAGACATTAAGTCATGGATAGCAGAGTTTTTTTTTCACAGTTTAACCAGCTGTAGTACTGGCTATGGGTTCAGAGGTACAGAGAGTAAAACTACACACTGAATTGAAATCTTTGGCCCTCAATTCATCGGAAGAAATTGAAGTATTTTGGTGCTTTATTTGACTCAAGTTTAAACTTCGATAACCAGATTTATCACATAAAAAAGAATGGCTTTTATTGTCTTAAAACTAACACCAAAGTGCAGCTGTTCCTTTAAAAACAAACAGAAATTTAAATTCACGCTTTTATTACCTGCAGAATTGGCTTTTGTAATGTAATTTCTTCTGCTCTTCCTAAAAAAAGACCGTCATATAACAATAGAAATGCTGTATGAGTGTGTGTGCGAATGAGTGAATGTGACTTGAGGTGCAAAAGAGCTTTGAGTGGTCAACACTAGAAAAATGCTATATAAGTACAGTCCATTTACTATTTACTTGCAAAAACAGTCATTATTCATAACGTCTTGTTAAAAATCAAACAAGATATTGTTGGGTTTGCTTCCCTCAAATCCCAAACTCATTTCTGTTCTAATTACTTAGAAGAGTAAATTCTAAAGAAAGGCTCAGATTGTAATGATAATGTAATTAATGGAAGGTGATCTGGATGCAGAAGTCAGTAGAAGTCAAGAAAGTGGAATAAACATCTTTTCCATAGGCCAGAGGAAAGGCAAAAAAACAAGCAAACAAAAAAAGATAGGACTGAAATCTGTAAGATACACATATTGAATGTTTACTTCTTTCCACCTTTGTCCCAGGTGAGGTCTTTGTGTGCTCTGAGAAAGCACTGCCTATTACCACATATACAGGCTATGGGAATAAGATTGCATCAAGACATTTGCAGAAAGTAAAATCCAAAAGGGAAGCTCATCATTCTTTTAATAAATTATTCATTCATATTCATAAATAGGGCTAGTCTGAGCTCCTGCCGGCAAAAACTGGTAAACATTTTCTGCTTATCTGCTCACTAGTAAATATTACAGATTGATATTGCTTTCTACTGCATGTCATTAATTGAAATGGAGATTAACAACATTTATTCTCAACTGAGATAACAAGGGCCCAGGACTTTTATTATGTGGATGTTTCCTTTTTTGTGTGAAAAGGCAATTTTTTTATACCAGAACCTTATCACATTTCTGTGAATGAAAGGAAGATGTTGAGTAATTAGAGCTGAAATTCTTCAGGAAAGCAGTATTAAGAAAGAGAACTTGTAGCCGGTGTCGTACACAAGAGAGTCTGGGTTGTGTGAATAGTCTGACCTCGGTCACAGATGCAGATCTCTTTAAAGCCGCAGTGTGTAGGAATTACTGTGGTGCGCTAATATATTACAAGCAACCGAGTAGTGCTCTACTGGAGCCTCACTGTTTAAGAGCGTTATTACGACTA
>JBAMHW010000017.1:568611-590996 GCA_037177495.1 Rhadinocentrus ornatus
TATATATACTGTATGTATTTAATGATTTCTAAAAAATTTTTTTAGTTTTAGACCAGAAGGTGAAGACAGAAAAAGTGTGGTGGGGAGCACAAATAAGATTTTATCACCTGCTTGCAAAGACCAGCATGTAAATCAGTTTGTGTTGTTTTCTGGCAAGATGCTGAAAAATAAATCTGTTGTTGCCCTGCAATAATTCACTGAATCTGCTGTATATCATCTCTGTGTTTCTGACCCAAGGCATGAATAAGGCTGCAGATTTAAAAGACCTCAATAACCTCTCGTATTCACGAGCTGTGGCCCCATCAGAGTTTATCGTCTGGTATTCCTGGCAGGTAACCTGCAGATAAAAATAGCAAAGCTTACATCTTGCATGAGATCTCCACACAGGTGTGAAAGGCAATTTTGTGTGAAGGCAACTAACGACAGTGATGAAAGTGGCATAAAAATGAAGCACATTTGGAGCATGTCAGGGGAAATTCTGCTTGTGGGTTTTCTAGGCACAGTAATACAGGGTTATCATTGCACTGAACAGAGCAGCTGTTACAGGGCTGAAAGTTTATCTGAAAATGTCCAGAAAATGAGACACTGGAACAAATTTCCTTTCTTGCACTTATCTGGTGGACACAAATTCTTTGGTTTCAAAGACATTAAATAAAACTTGGTTTTTGCTGCTATTGCTGCTCATTTGGTCAGTGTTTTAAAGAGGCAACACCTACAACTATAATTAGCTAAATATCAAGTACAATCAGCACTGAAACATTTAAAACTTTTAAGCACTTCCACAGCCTTTATTTAACAAGGGTTATGAGCCCATTAGAGCAGAGTAATAACATGTTGGGGAGGAGAGGGCTGAGTAATATCAGACTAATTGCTTTGTGAGTGGTTTCATTAGTTGACACTGATGATGGAAATCTAGAGCAGAGTTTTGTCATCATAAAAGTGATAACACTGAGTTCTCTAAAACCAAGCTTTATTTCATGATATTTTTTAAAGGAGGAAAATAGGACTTACTACCAATTTATTTTATGAAAAATCAGGACAAAAGGGCTTTTGGCAATGTAGATGTGGTGCAGGCTGAAAAGGTATCTTGCAATTTTAAGGTTGCAAATTAAACTCCCCAGCTTCTCAAATCACAAGCAGAAATCAACAAAGTAACGTACTGATCCCCACATTACCCTTGATGTAACATACTTTGAATAAAAGTGTTAAATAAATTAATGAACCGAGTAAAATGGATTCTTATGATAATAACTGCAAAATATATCATGCGGGAGTTAAAGAATGACACCTCCTGCAGAGCATTACTAATTTTTCTATCAGAGGTCCCATTAAGCTCTCTGCAAGAGGAATTGCAATTAATCATGGTGTTTTTCTGGTAAACAAACATATCAGATGGAGCAGATATGACCCAAAACTATGATGAATCACTATTGTCTTTTCAATCTCTTATGTTACAGGCTTTATTTAAATGACCTATCTCTAATATCGCACAAATTCTGCTGATGATTGTTTATTTTCTTGTCAGGGTTATCTTGTGGCTTTATTGACGTTCTGTCACCCACTAACATTAAACAAAGATATAGATGGAAACTTGTATATATAAATGAGCTAAAGCGGTCTTTGTGTCGGTGTAGAAATTTTATTATAACAACCTTCCATTTGGAAATTTAATATAATTTTCAGCTGTGAAAAAGATTAATTGTATGAGCATTTACATCCCACTGTCTGCAGCAAATTCTGAAATTTCATTTCTAACTAAACACTAGATGGAATGGATGTGAAAAGAAAGCACATGAAAAACATGAAGGGATCTGTTTCACTGTGATACCTCTCAAAAAGGAGATGCAATCAGATAAAATTTCTTAAAGCTTTAAAATCAATAACATTTTGCACAGAAATAGAATTACAGTAGATTAGAAAGAAGCTACTGTAATGAACCGATGATTAAAAGAGACTAGATTTTTTAATGGTTCTTGTGGTGGATAATTTTCTAAATGCACTTTTCATCCATAGTCTGAAGTCTCCTCTAATGAAAGCTGGTGGATGGGAGAGAATCTTTATTTCAAAATGAAATGGACATTAATAAAAAGAAAAAGATGGACATGTGACATCATTCTAGCATGAAGGGGGGTGGTGTGTGTGTGTGTGTGTGTGTGTGTGGGGGGGGTGTTAATATATTCTATATAAACAGATACTATCTCCCTCTCATTCCCGCTGATGGGAAGATATATGTCCTGCAGAGGACCTTACAGTAACTGATCCTTGGACTGTACTTTTGTTGACGGTTGGACATAGATTCTTAAACAGGGGTGTAGTGGTCCCTTGAGAAGTGGGTTTACTCCTAATTTTTTTTTAGTAGCACAGAAAAACAATGACATGCAAGACTACTCTAATTACTCTTTACCCAGAAGTATTTGCTTCTTGTCACATGATTTCTGTTGCTCAGGAAGGAGGGGCTATGAAATTGCAAAACCAATACTGGCCTAGAGACTAGAGAGACAATAAAGCATGTAAATTATTCCTTATTTCCGATGGAATAATGAATTACTGGAATGACAACTATTCTCTCACCTAATTAGGAGCAGTTTGTACCACATATGTAACTAATGTATTCACAATTGTTTAAGCATGGTTCATTTCTCCCTCATACAGTACATCCAAATGGACACCCCCCCACAAACCTACATTTTTCAGCGCCCATTGTTTCGGAAGTCACCCAAACTAGTAGCAGGTGTGTTGTAGAAAGATTGAATCTAAAAGTTTCCGGATGGTAGATCTCGAGGACATTGCACAGATTAATTGCTAACTGTGGAATCAATTACTCCAAAAAAGCAAAGAGCAACAACATCCTTACTTTGGTAATGTTTATTTCAGAGAATTTTCTCAAGTGCAATACTACACCCATAACATACACATGCCCAAAATATGAGCAATGGATGAGGAACACATATGCTCAACTTGACCTAGTCTGCCAGTGAAATTATGATGTATTATATGCAAGGCAAATTTATTTGTATAGCACATTTCATGTACAAGACAATTTAAAGTGCTTTACACAAAACATAAAAACATCACAGCAAGGTGCAGTAAAAAATACACGTGTATTAGAAAAACAAAGATTAAAAAGATAAAATAGATTACATAAAAAATAAAGATAAAGAAATAAGCTAAGATTTCAGCGTAGAAGAACCAGCTGCAGCTCTGGACTCCTAGTAAGAACTATTGAAATGCAGCTGAAAACAGGTGGGTCTTCAACCTTGATTTAAATAAAAAAAAGTTTTCAGCTGATCTGAGGCTTTCTGGGAGTTTGTTCCAGACATGTGGAGCATAAAAGCTGAATGCAGCTTCTTAATGTCAAGTTCTGACTCTGGGTACTGATAGGAAACGTGATCCAGATGACCTGACAATTCTTGTAAGATCATACTGGGTCAAGAGGTCACTTATGTATTTTGGTCCTAAACCATTCAGAGCTTTATAGACCAGCAGCAGAACTTTAAAGTCTCTTCTCTGGCAAACGGGCAGCCAGTGTAATGACCTTAGAGCTGGACTGATGCGATCCACTTTCTTGGTTTTAGTGAGGACTCGAGCAGCTGAGTTCTGTATCAGCTGCAGGTGCCTAATTGATTTTTTAGGTAGACCTGTGGAGACCCTGTTACAATAATCAAGCCGACTAAAGATGAAAGCATGGACTAGTTTTTCCAAGTCTTGCTGAGACATCAGATATTTTACCCTTGATATATTCTTAAGGTGATTGTAGGCTAATTTTGTAATTCATGTAATTGTAATAAATGGTCTAAGTCCATCAATACATCCAGATTTCTGGCCTGGTTGGTGGTTTTTAGTTGTATAGACTGAAGCTCTGTGGTGATGCTAAATCGTTTCTCTTTGGCACCAAAGACAATAACCTAAAGTTCTTCCACATCCAGTCGTTAATCTCTTCAATGCATTTCCCAAGAGCCTCTACAGGGCCTCGATCTCCTGGTGACATTGTAATATATATCTGTGTCAACTGCGTAGCTATGGTAACTAGTTTTATTGTTATTTTTGATCTGTGACAGAGGGAGCATGTAGATGTTAAACAGAAGAGGCTCCAGGATGGAACCCTGGGGAACTCCACACATAATTCTTGTCTGCTCAGATGTAAAATTACCTATTAACACAAAGTACTTATTATTCTCTAAATAAGATTTGAACCAGAATAGTGTAGTACCAGAGAGGCCCACCAAGTTTTCCAGTCATTTAAGTAATATATTGTGATCAACTGTATCAAATACAGCACTGAGGTCCAATAAGACTAAGACTGACATGTGTCCACCATCTGTATTGGTCAGAGCAGTCTCAGTGCTGTGGTGCTGTCTAAAACCTGACTGGAAGACATCATAGCAGTTGTTTTCTGTTATAGTTAAAATATGTCCACATTTTGATTCGTTTTGGGATGTGTCTAACTGCTGTGAGTGTGGTTCAGCCAGTTCAGTACACGTGTGACCGTGAGGGAACGGGAAGCGCGTATCGGGAGTGAAGAGAGCAGAGGTGTGGTGTGATAAGTATGAACGAAGAGTCAGGTGGATACCTCTGGGTTGGAGATGGAGCAGGTAGCAAGCAATAGGGACAGTAAATGTAATAAAGCCGTTTCTCAGCGCAACTGCTGCCTTCCTTTCCTTGTGTTTCTCACCGCTAACAAGTGTAGAGAGAAGCTTAGGGAGTTATCTTCGGCCCTGGAGAGACATATCTCCTCGTGTCTTCTGACCATGATCATAAGAGGAAAATGGGAAAGGTTAACATATGAATGAATAAACTGCTTGTCTGTGTGCAAGCTGCACGTCTGGTGGTGGGCGTGGCCAAGGTGCAGCAGCATTGCTGACTGACAGATTGCGCTTAAAATAGGCAGAAATATCCTGCATTTTTAATGTCGGACAATCAGCCCTTGCACATTTTTGTCTCGTCTCGTCAATGATATCTCACAAACGTTTTGTCAGATTTTCTTCATCAGGGAGCCATTATTAGCTTGTCACTGTCACGTTATTGTCATTAAAAAAAAGGTTTGTCTACAAAATAAATTCGTCATTTTCATCGTTGACGAAAACAACACTGTTGCAAACACCTCTCAAGTTATAGGCTGGACACACAGTAGGCCACGTCGCTCATTCTCTCTTAATTTTCAATGGAACTTGCATGATGAGGCGAAAGTCGCTGCCCTCCACCAGCCAAGCAACAGGCGACATTCGTGCATGTAAAATGTTGCGCTCGTTCTTGTAAACGTGCACACATGAGCTTACGGCGCGACATAGAGCCGAATATGATGCGATTTCAACATAAAAACGAAATTTCTCCAGTCTCATTTTTTCTATATCACACTGGGTAGACATAGCTGTTGGTCTGAGACAAACAATAGCCACTGGGACCTAGGTGAAAAGAAACTAGTCTGTATTACCACAAACAACGCTTCAAATGCCCCGCCCCCATTCTCTTTCTCTAATCATGTCAGATAATCGAGATCTCAATTTCAATCAAAATAATCGGGATTATCATTTTTCCATAACAGAGCAGCCCTACTAGGTTGTCACATAAAGACAGTGAGGACACGTCAGAAGCAAAACTGAAATTAAAAACAGACTGACCTGCTGATCAGGCCCCAGCTTGTGTCCAGGTGCACTACCCTACTTGCCACACCTCCCCCTCTTGATCCACAACCATCTTGACGCCACTTCTGCTGCGTCGGTGGCCGACTTGTTGGCCCCCTCCCCCAGGCATCCCAGCCAGGGTTGATCAGGCCCCAGCTTGTGTCCATCAACCCCACCGCCCCTCATTTTTTCCCTGGAACTGCAAACAAAGTTTGGGACCCACTGCATTAAAGAAATGGTGCAGTAAACATGAAGGTTACCAGAACAAGCACTGAGTTCAGTCAGAGTTGGTGCAGTCAGTTAGGAGAGCTTCTGTCTTGGTTTCGAGTTATGTTTACATTGCTAGTGTGACGAGTGTCACACCCACTGTGTACGGCTCAGGGCAAAGCAGAAAGAGGTGGTTTCAGCCGGTTGCAATCAAGCAAAGTGAAATCAGCTGTGTCAGCTCCAGGTACTTTACCAGACATGGTGCGCGGAAGTGTCAGCAAGGCGTCAGCCATTGTGTCAGCCCACATTGGGTTAAGACCTGCAAGTCTACCTGCGTAAGTCCACTGAGCAAGAGCACAAGCTTTAACTGCATCACAACCAAATCAACGCACAATGTGCTTCAAACCCATCCTTGTCAGACATGGGTTCAGACCAAGTGGCAACCTCCGGCGGTGAAATGTGAAGCCAATGCGGTGCAAAAAATTGCAGTTCACCCTTCATCCACTAGGGGCTGGCTCCAAAACATAGCAAATCCCCATTTGCTCCAATGTGAAACAGACCAACTTCACTGCAGAAATGAACATGTTTAAAGCATTGCACAAAAATCAATTTTAGGATTAATAGGTGAAGTTTACCTTCATGACAACTGTGAGGGGTGAATTTTTTTCTAACTCCTCCGTTTAGATGTTATTTAATCTTGATATCTGGCATAATTAGGGGCATGTCCTTTTAATTGACATGTATTCAAAATCCGCGGCAAGAAGTGAGAGTGCACCACAAATGCGGTTTTTAGCCAGCTAACAGTGCGCTTTAGCTTTAGCCCACCTACCTTCGTTAGCCGGTGAGCCGAGTTGGCTCTTAGCAACAGGCAGCTCGGAGTTTGATAGACATCAATCATCCACCCCCATGCTCACAGCCCCTCTCTCAGCTCCACCACTTAGCCCATTTTTGTATTTTCCGCTAGCGACGACAGGCGCAATGCTGCCAAGATCCCAAGATGGTAGGAACGCCCAAAGAGCTTCACTTTTACTCTTCAGAAACCTACGGGTGACGTCACAGAGGTTCCGTCCATCTTATATATACAGTCTATGGTTCAGACCAAGACGTGTCACCCGTAGACACCCCAATCTGCAAAATCTGTCAGCCACACGTCAGCCACATCCTCCGTTACCTTTGGTCTGTGTAACTGTCAGTCTGCAGTGAACAAAGCAGAATTTATCAGTTCATTGATAAATCTCTCAGACATTCAGGTCCTAGCCCTGACTGAGACCTGGATCTGTCCAGATAACACATCTACTCCAGCTGCCCTTTCTGTCAATGCAGAATTTACCCAAACACCTCGCTTTGCTGGACGAGGAGGTGCTACGAGAATTCTTATTTCTAAAAAGTAGAACTTTACCTCTCTCCGCCCTATGGCTAGCTGCTCATTACTTGGGTATCACACAGTAAAGGTCTTTACACCCATCACTGCATACATTTTGGTCATTTACCGCCCACCTGGAGGCAATATAGATGAGTTTGCCTGTGAAATGGACATTCCTGATGATGGCCCACCGCTAATTGTAATGGGAGACATTTACATTGGCAAACCACTGGCAACTGACTTTCAGGCTCTCATCTACTTTTTCAATCTCAAACTGGTACAGACTCCTCCAACACACAAAGCTGGCAATACTCTTGACTTTGTGCTGACCAGAAACTGCTCCACAGCCGACCTGTCTGTCACCCCACTGCACCTCTCAGACCATTTCCTGGTTAAATTCTCTGTCTTCCTTCCTCATCTCACTCACTCGGCTCCAAAAATCGTGTCTTACCACAAAAACTTGAGATCCCTCAGACCTAGGCAGCTGTCTGATGAGGTTTACTCTACCCTCCCTTCCCACTTACACTTCTCCATACTGTCTGTTAACGAGGCTACAGAAACACTCTACTCTTCTCTTGCATCTTCTCTGGACAAACTCTGTCCTCTGGTGTTAAAACCAGCTAAACAAAATACACCACCTGAAGGGAATACTTCCTCTGGGAACACTCCTAACTGACAAACAGTGGTTAGGCACACTAGTCCGTTTTTACACCACTGGACAGACTGGCATGCGTATAGAAAAAGCCACCACCAGGATAAGGAAGGCTGCCTCGGGTCCCAGCATCTGCACACAAAATAAATGTTAAAAACCAATGATAAAATATAAAAGCTTTAGAGAATACAAATCAATTAAAAGTGCCCAACAGTATTGTTTCCTCACCTAGTGACAAGACATGTTCGTTTATACGGTTCTTTTTAGAGACAGTTTGTAGGGGGGATTCTATGTCCATTTAATTTGTGTGTGTGTGTTTGTGAGAGAGCATGTTTGTGTGCTTTAATTTGTTTTTGTGATAAACTTTGGTGTGACTATTGATGTTTTTAAGATGCTTTTTTTTACTATGCGATGCACTTTGTGCTGCAATCCTGCATGAAAAGTGCTTTATGAATAAAGTTTGATTGATTGAGTAATTGAACATAAAAACAAACAAACAACAAAAAAAAAAATCAATGAGTAATTTCACATATTACTAATCTGCCAGAGTAAAAGTAACACTGCAAAGTTTCTTACAGTGAATTATCTCTAATTTGTTGATGATAGAAGTGAACTGCATTGTGGGATGTCCTGCTCCCTCATTAATATTACTAACAGCTTGATAAAAATAAAGTTATATCCACTGGACATATTCTATTGAAACTAATGTTACATTTTAAAGTGTAGTTGTCAATTTGTTGTCAATTTAAAACTGGTTCTTTGTTAACGGTATCTTTAGAAATAACTTCAGTTTAAAGCCTCTTTGTGCTTCAATAATTTATTTAAAAGGTCAATTTTAAGTGGTTTAAACAAACTTTTGGACATGGTTAGGACTGGACTGAAAATTGGTGGAAAAAAACAGCCAATGTCCAAAGAAAAACTATTAAAACATCTTCAGAAAGCATGGAGACCTGTTGCTCCAGACCATTTTCAAAGATTACAGGAAAGCCTTGCTCTTTTGAAGCAAAATTGATGGGTGTCTCAAAGATTTGCACAGTATTGTATCTTCTCATGCTCTTTCTTCTAATGCTCCTTCCTAATATTACTGTCTACACTATTTTCTGCTCTTTACTAGCTAAAGCTGGAACTGGATAGTTGGTTAGCAGCTTTTTAAAGAATCTTAGCTTTGTCATTCTCAGTCACTCTCTGTGACGTGTCCCAGCAGGACTTTGGATCATCTGACCAATACCTTGCACAGATATTCCTGTTCCTGCAGCTTGCTTGCGTCTCACTATTTACAATCATACAGTCTGCTCTGATGCAGTTTCAGAGGCATCTTTATAGCCTGTACCCTGGGTTCTGTTAGTTGTGGTAGAACCTTGTCTCTATAGTTCTGGTGATTGGGATATGCTTTTGTGCTACTGACGAGAGCCTCAGTGCTGTCCTTTATACCACCCCTTCCTGCCCCTGGTGAGATTTATTTATGTTTATCTGCTGATGATACAGCCTGCAGTGAAGCTTTGTCTTCCCTAATACTTCCTTTATGTCCACAACACCCTCTATTTTCTGCTGCCTAAGGCACTCTCTTATCATTTCATCCTGGGTGACCATCGTGCTGATGTTTTTGATAGTGACTGACTCTAATATGAATCCAGTGACCGATCCAGAATCAGTAGGCTTATCATACTGCATTACCTGTCAAGTCTAAGCAACCTGAAATGAAGCATTTGTTTTAGAAACTCAAAGAGAAGAAGTAAAAATACATCTCAGTTTGACGTTAAACTGTCAAGCTAAAGCAGCAACGAGACCTCTGACAGGAGTGTCCTAAAAACATGTGATTGTAGAGCTGTAGAAACACGTAAAAAGAGGTCAATAACAGGGTGAAAACAACTAATGCGCAATCAGAACAGGTGATTGCTTCTTCTTTGCTAAAATTGTTAGTATTCCTCACTGACCTTGCTGGCAGGACAGGAATAGAATATTTTAAGATGCATGTGCTTTGGGATTTAGAAAAAAAAAGAGGCACTTTTCATCACTTTGCTTCTATATCTGTCTTTTTGTCTATCTTTCTGGGCCAGAAATTTCAACCAGGTTGCCCCCTTAGTCTGTGTGGAATTGGCTGGAATTGAATTAAAAATCAAACCACTGTCTGGAGGTCTGGTCTGGTCCAAGAACTCTTTGGGCTTTTGTAACTGCTGCAGTATGATCTTCAACAAAGTCAGTACATTGTACTTGTGGTTGTTTTTCTATTAAAGCATTTCTGGTTGTGGTTCAGAGCCAGAGCCAAACTTATGCTTATGCAACCCCTTGCTTGGCTAGAACTGAGAACCGCTGTGGTTTTCCGTCGAGATCAACCAGACCAATTAAAATTCTGTGATCATTATGAGTAAATTTCTGAATTAATTCAGGCTAATTCAAGACAGACCAAAAAAAGACTAAGTTGTAACTTGGATGTTAAGTCAAAGTAGCAGCCAAAGACTATGATTTCAGGATTCTCTCACTTTCGTTTGTTTTATATCGCTAGATGCATCTGTGAGCACTACTCTGTGTGCCATACAGAGCATCCACTGTTTACAGCTGCATTTTTAAACCATGTTTGCAGATATGTTCATTAAAATTAATGGGTGTTATAATCAAGTCAGCTGGCATGTTTGCCTATAAAAATCCCATTTGCCATTCATAAATAGCAATTTATAGAGCATAAATTGATATTTTTATTGTAATTTTCAACTTTTTAAATTTAATGTTGTATAAATATCCCTATTTGTTCTTAGCTGTATTTAGTCTTTAATTAGTGCTGTTTATTTTCCAACTTTGTCTATCCCTCTACATATGCTTGTATTTTCATCAAATTTTAATTATTTGATCATATAGTATGTAAGGGATAATGCGCGACGAGGTGTCCATTATCATAAATTCATGGACAACGCAGAGGACGGTTGCGTTTTTGTTTTCTCTTCTGCCTTGGTTCACCAGTCTCCATCGTTTACTCTGTTATCTCTCTCACTTTAACGCGGACGAGGAAACTCTAATCAGGAACGCGACATCAACCAACCCCGAGAAGTCACAGCTGATAGTACTGCAAGATGGCGGCACCTAATACGGCGCTACGTTTTTCTTTTATATGTTTATATTTGTCAAGTTTGTTATATAGTTATTGGTAAGAATAAAACTCAATCTAGCAAATAATGTTAATTTGGTTGACTGTTTCATTTCCACTTTAATGGCTGAATGCCTGAAAGAATTTTGGCCACTAACAGCCACCATCCAACTGTGCTTGGTCTTTGAAAGTCCTTGCTATGCCCATCTTTACCACTAGATGTCAGTAATCCTTACACACTGTACCTTTAAAGTGCATGGTACAAACCACCAGCAGACGACTACAGGAATGTTTTGAAGGGCCAGCTAAAGGGCCCCATCAACCTACCTAACCATATTTTACTTTCCCCACAAAGACAATCATTTTTATTTTATATAACAGTTCAAATACCTGTTATTGCAAAAACTATAAATATACAGTTCAGGTACTCTAAATAGCTTTAAACTAACTACTTGGGACATGCTCCATTCTAACACACCACACACACAAACATATTAACACAAATCCAATCTTTAGAGTGTGAGGCTGTTCTTTTTTGTCGTTTACATTTCCATGGGGGTCTCCAGAGACTCCGGGGATTCACTGCAAGCAGACTTAATCTATGTGTAAAAAGACAAAAAGGTTAGAAAAGACACAACAGCTGAAGTGATACAGACAGTGGAGAGCCAGACTCACTCTGTTGGAGTCCCAAAGATGAATAAAGAGCAGCCTCTCATGCATAAGTCATGCAGTATGACACTTAAACACTGGAGGCTATCAATGCAGCTCAAGAGAGCGTAAGAGAAATGGGCTGAGGAGAATAGTGGAACAAGGGTGAAAGAGCAAAGGCCTCGCCGACAGAGATGTAACTGTGCACATCAAAACATGTCCCTCTTTTTTTTATCCCAAGAGGTCAAAGCATGACTCTGAAAGCCAAACAGATCCCAATGCAATAACTCCAAAAACAGTAGTTATATCACTGCAGCAAAACCATCTGGCAAAAAAATCTTCCAGGTCCAATATAATTCAAAACTACGTGGATCCAATATATCATAATGATTCAATACTGTTTAATCTCTGTGGCGTGCAAAAGAATTGAGTCTACAGTTGTAAATGTTTTCCTTGGGGGATAAAAAAGTTAATTAAACTGAAAATGAAAAGGCTCTGGTTTATTGAGGGGTGCACATTTGCACCTTTTTTTCTACCCAAGGTGTTGGAGCTTGATTGTAGAAGAATTACAAGCTGAAGTTTGCTTTGGTGTCTCTGAAGACTGATGTCAATATTCCAATACTAACAACAATCGAACCTCGGAAGCACCAGACCAGGAGAGGAAACGCTCCAGTGAGGCCTGCTTCGATTAAATTTTTCCACCAGAGTTACTAGCTCAAAAAAAATTAACTGCACTATTTAGGATTGTTTTCTCCCACAAATAGAGCTTTTGGAAAGTTAAACAAGATATCAGGGTGTAAAAAGCCGCTGCCCCATCTCCATTGTGGACTCCTTCCGCTTCCTGGGCACCACCATCACCCAGGACATCAAGTGGGAGCCAACTATGAGGGGCCGTTTGAGACATTATTGTTTTTCAACTTCTTAAAAACATTAGTCTAATTAACACCCCAGGTTAATTAACTTTTGCTCACTTCTTAAAAGTATTTCATTCATGAAATAAGTTTCTGGTTTGAACAGCATTTTTGCATTTCACAATGTCGATTTCATTTCGTCCTGAGACTGATTGATTGATAACTGATCTGATTTGACTAGCTTGACTGAATTAATTTATTGAATTAATTAATTTAGTATTCTAATGGTGTCCACACAGCCATTAGATGGATATTACAGCTATCTGTGTGGTGGTGCCCTGAGGTAATTAATTAATTATCATCATTTTATTATTCATCATTTTATGTAATTATTAAAATTAATATTTTCCAAACATTTGTAATGTTTAATGACGCAAATCACTACAATAGAAATTTCCCTTTGGGATAATGAAGTATTTTAACTTCAAATGAATGGAAGAGAATAAAATACCATAACTAAAAAGATCTCCTTTCACGGATTTTTATTTTTATTTTTTCCATTTCGTTTAAACCAATGTGGTACCTTCCGCCATGTATAGTGAGTGCATAGCTCATTAAGTTTACGTGCAGGAGCTAAGTTCGATCCATAGTTGTGCTGTGACTAAAAGGAAACTCTATACAGTAATGTATGGTGGATGAGACCGGGACATTTGTTGTTTCGTTCCTTCTTTTTTTTGGGTGGTAACTGTATTCCTGAAGTGACATTGAAGCTAACATGCCTGGTGAAATTAGAAGAAATGTATTGAATGGTGATTTTTGAAAATAATTTTTCTTTGGGGTTAATTGCATTAGTTAGCAAAGATTTAATCATTCTCAAATGCATTTTTATAGGCAGCTTTTTATCCTCCATATTCCATCACAGGTTTCACAGGGTATAATCTATAATAATTAAAAACAGGGAGCGGCAAACTCCAAGTGACCTGAGCCGTGAGCCAAGGTATGTGCTTTATATAAAAAAATAGTACTATGACTCTAAAGAAGAGCGTTATTTAATTTAGTTTGGTTACACACATACATGTTTAAAACGGCTTTGTTCTCAAGTGCTCAAATGAGATTTGATTAAAATACAATATAATCCCATGCTTTCTATGTGTAGCATTCTTGATTTTATATAATGCAGAGTTTTGTACCCTGTAGCTGTAGGGTCTTGTAAAGATGTGCGTATTCTTTAAAGTAAGGTAGTATTTTTGCAGTACACTGCTTATACAGAGACAGAGATCACAATGACATTGAGTCTCATGACTCTCTGATATCCTGAATATTATTGGAGCCATTTTTTAAGCTGAATTATGTTTGACATGAAGAGACACGTGAGCAACATAGAGGGAAAATGGGTCACTGCTGGGATGAAAATATGCTTCCACCACACACTCAGAGGCAGATGAATGATCCAGAGGAGTGTCCTTTGGTTGTATGGACATGCCTCTGCACGTTATTGTGGCTGTTGTATTACTTGGTTGGCAAACATAATGGGATTCCTACTTGGGAAAACGAGAAGTTACAGAGAATTTCAGACAAATGGAAAGAGAGAGCATGCTTGTCCCACAATTCTGCAAGATTTTTCAACAGGGTCAGTTGCAAGTAATAATGACAATTCCTCTTTGACAGGGAGTAAAATTTCACCTGGAAAATTCAAAACAACTGGAGCAGAACAACTGGAAATAATGTGGTGGGTCAAAATTGCTCCGTTCATGCATGCTGTTAAATCACACGTTCAAACACCCAGAAGAGACAGATGTGTCTTATGTGTCATGGAACATTTATATCGAGGTTAATTGTGTTTAAGGTTATTGCTTTTAACATTAATACCAACGGAGTGTCACACTTTGGGTGACTCACTTCTTATGATTAAGTTCTAATGTACATGCCTGCTGAGTGTTTTTATGGAAACTGAGCAGGGCAGATGTGAATCCTCTCATATGCACACAAAGCTCATAAGAGACACATTACAAGGATGATATCTCTGCTGTCTCCTCCCCATCTGATTTGCAAAGAGGATGGGGGTTTCCATTCATGCCATGATTGCATGTGGATGATTGAAAGAAGGCAGGCAAGCAGAGGCATGCTGATTGTGTTTGCAATCTCTGAAGCTTTAACTGCATAGCTCTCCCGATACGTTAATCCAGTTTATCCTTTTGAGGCAAAAACAGCGAGCTTGCTCATAGTCAATCTCTTGATTGTTCAGTGACCTTGAGCAAGCAAATAATAAGATTGCTCTGTTAGCGTTGGCCATCGCACAGCAGAGCCATGTCAACGAGATGGACAGCTGAAGAAAAAAACAACTCATGGAAACTAAAACATGCTGATTAGAAAGCAGGAACCCCAGTCGCTGTGCCATCCAGCGGCAAGATGGATGTAAAGAAGTGAAAAACTAAGGAGCAGAAATGTTACAGTTTTTCATAAAAATCACAACATTTTTCCTTTGCAAGTTGGCATTTCTATCCATGTTTGTGACATTAGGTCAATCCATCACTTTGGTCCAGACAGAGAGAAATCAATATATGATTTAATGGATTACTCTATTTTCACTGCAGACCCTCACAGTCCACAGAGAATGAACTCTCCATATTTCTGTTAACTTTTCTTGCTCCACAAACAAGGGACAAGGGAACATTTTTTTAGACTGCATTCACACTCTTTCACTTACAATGAGAGAAAATATGCATACTATACAGCAGCAAAAGAAGAAAAATGAATGGGTAAATTAAGTGTTTTAGTTAGCATACTGAAATCAAAGACTTGTAAAAGTGATGTGCAGAAAAAAGGTAGTGTTCTTAATAAAAGAAAAACAGTGCTATTTATTCATTATAGCTTTCTTTTCAAGGTCAGGGGGATATACCAAAGAGGAAATAAATGTGTCTTATAGAGAATAAAAAAAACTCATACAAATCAGAAAGACTTCCTTCATCAATCATTTATTCAAAAGAAAGGAAAGCTCTTGGCAGAAGTAATAACTCTGAAGAGCAGAAAAATGGAGGAACCATCTGTATAAAGGACTTGCCAATGGTGGTTTAGCTTTGCAGTCACATTCTGCCCACAAACAGGAATGCCAATACAAATTGTGACAGAAAGGCTTAAATGTGTTACTGGCATGGCAAAGATGGAAGCACAAAAAGCCCTGTTACTGTAAGAGTTTCATTTATTCAGTTATTACTCTTTACCATTTGGCAGTTTGATATTTGACTTTAACTCTCAAAGCACATTTGCTAACTGTGATGCTTCTTAGGATAATTACTCTTCAATTATCCTACAGCTTTAGTAATTCTGTCAAAATTTCAAGCGTCACCAGGCCTCTGTTAGCCAGCTGCAGCCATTCAGAGGCCTCTGTGGGGGAGGTGGAATTCCTTCCAGTCCAGCTACAACCTCGTGGAGACCGGGCTTTGTAAAACATTCAAGCAATCAACACGCTTGTTTTTGTGTAAAGCAGAAGTACAATGTTACTAAAGTAATGGCAGAGAAATGGTTTATTTCTGAAAGGAACCGTGGAAACACAACTTTGCTGATCATGTGGTTAGCTAAGCTTAGCATGACGAAAGAAAACATGGGAGAACAGTTAGCCTACAGGTAAACAACCAAAGCTAATCAACTTGCATGTAAATTTAATTTGTTTGGTGTAAATTGTTGGACCATTTTTTAACAGAGAGCTGTGACTCCAGAGCAACTTTACTGTGACAAGACGACAAGAAATTAGAAAGATTCTGCTCTCATATAGAGCTTATATTAAGCCCAACAACTTATTTCCTTGCTTTAGCTGAAAATTGAAAGTATGATGTGCTGTTCACAAATTAGTCAGGTTGGAGATTATTCTTTGTTGCAAACGAGAGGATAAGACTCCTATCGGAAGGAGTCAAAACTTCAGCCACTCCTGCTTAGTTCTGCTGAGAATCCAGGTAGGACTTTATTTTGAAGACCACACTATGCAGCCAATCACATGCATGGCCACATTAGGATCATACCATACCATTATCTGAAAGGTAGGGGGATGGAGGATGAATGTAGAGGTACAGGTCAGGTACAAAGAGAAACAGAGAAATGGGATAAGATTTAAGCAAGTGAGTCAGGAAAAAGTTAAGAATTGACCCCCCCCCTTCAAGGGGTACTGCTCCATTAGGGCACGGATCCGCAAATTAGCACAAAATGAACACAAAAAAATAATTATAAGGCTTTTTCCATATGCATATATTTAACATTGAGCACAAATGAGCCCTTGGGGAGCTTAGCCGAAATAGCTGAATCTTTGAAAAGAGACAAACTTCCCATCACTAATGCCATTGCATTATATTACTAATGCACTAAATACTCAAAAAGAAAAAGAAAAACAAGTAGACTCAATCAATAAGTAGAATCAATAAGTAAATGCTACATCCTGAAAGAAAAGTCTTGTTTGCTGCAGTTATGTTATCACAGCAAACAGGGTTTTATTTTATAAAAACAAACTTTAGAGATGAAATGTCTCAGGCTGCAATATGTAAGCCGGCAGCTATAAAAAATAAAATAAATAAAAAAAAAACAAATTGCAGAGAAATTTACTGAAGACATCATCATCAATTTTTGTAATCTGACATTTTCAGCTTCATCAGTTGCTACTGTTTTCAAGATGGGATTCACTTTACTGAAAAATCTACTCTGTCTGGTAACCACGAAGGGAAACCCTTTTGCTTTCTCTAATTTCTTATCATAAGAACCAATCTTTATTAAGCTGAGATAATAAATTAAAAATTTATCACATCAAATTAAATGTTATCATCTTGATATAATGAGATAATTAGCTCCTGATGCTGAGATACTGACATTACATAATCATTTTAAGCATGGCAATTCTCATATTCCATAATTTCTTGTCAGACAATATTGGTTCTTTCTTGATTTACTGGGAATGACTCAGACACCTGCCAACCTTTCATATATATATCTATATATATATATATATATATATATATATATATAAATGGGATTAAACTGAACGAAATAACAATAACTTATGCAGGGTTTACCTTTAGGGAGAAGGTAAGGAACTCACTCAGTCATCAAGAGGGGCTTTAAATAGAGCTTCTGCTTCACATCAAAAGGATTCAGAGGTGGTTTGGGCATCTGGTCAGAATAGTGTCCTGATGTCTCCCAAAGGAAGTGTTTTGGACATGTGCTACCAGGAGGAGGCCTCAGGACTGTCTGAAGAGATATCAGCTTGTTTATGAATGCCTTGGTGTCTTTCCAGAAGAGCTTTTGGAGGTGGACTAAAAGAAGGAAGTCTGGGGAATCTCTGTTTTTCAAGTCCTAGAGCAGCAATAGAAAATAGACAAATGAATGGAACTCATTCAAATGAAACTGCATCCTTTCCACCATCTTAAAGCATTTTCCATCCTTTTAACGATACACATGTACTTCCACTTAAAGGATAGACCTGTCTTTTATCAGGTTGTCTGACATATAAATCTCATGCCTCTACATGCCGCAAACATTTTGACAGTTAAATCTGATGCAGTGGAACCAAGAATTTCCCTTTAGGCTGTTTTGGCTCCTCCGTCCTCTTCTTTTCTCTCTTTCACATCCCTGCTGGAGGGAGTTAAGATGCAAGGAAGCAACACAAATAATGGGAGCAAGGAGACACGCCAGCATGGTGAAAAGCACCCTTCGTCCTTTGTTTTGATTAAGAGCCCCCTCATTGGCAAAAATTATGTGTTGTTCATCAAAAACACAGTGGTACAGATTCTTTTAATAATCTATATTAACAGATTGTTTATTTATTTATTTGGTTGTTTTTTTTATCTATAAAAACCATAAAATGTCTCAACACACATGAGTCTGTGGATTTATGAACATGTTTACCATACACTGACCATTTATCAGGAAAGAGTGATTAAAATACTTCACGCTGTGTTTGTGTTGTATGGGTTTCTGAGTTAATGCAGCCAGACTGGGTGCAGCACTGTGTAGCCACTGCTGCCCCAGATGCATACCTAATGTGCATGTTCGTAACAATCTCTGTAAAAATACTTTCCAGTATGATGGCTAAAAATGACAAATGTCATCCAATAAACTTTTAAACAATTCAAGATATTGTGACGTGACAAATGACGTTAAAAAAAAATAAAGGTTTCATACATCAATTTACATATTTTTGACTCTGGTATTGTTACTTTATTTAGTAATTATGCTTTACACATACCTCATCTTGCTTTTGGCTATGGTCTGTTTCAGTGTAACATTTCTCTTGTACAGCATGCTGCATATATTGGCAAGTCAATAATTGATTCAACATCCAGCAGGGAGCCAGGCAGCTAAAACTGTAACCACGGCTGTGTTTCTTGTAACAGGTTCCTCCAGCTGAGCTAATCCTTTAAAAACACAGAACAGAAAATTGGGATCAGTAACGATAAAAACTGAATATTTTCTGGGTTTATTCTGAGTAAGAAGTTAAAGCATTTTGAGTTAATGAGTGTCTAATCTATGCATGAGCTGATTGTATTATGTTTAATTACATCCAGCTGACACTTAAATACACAGTGGAAACATTAACACTGTTTCGTACCTTATGATTTTAGTGTTTGAATGGATTTAGCTTGTTTCAAGGGTCACGGTTAACAGCAAAAGAGTCAAAAACAAAGTACAGTTTCTTTCAGTTCAAAGGTTTTAGATATTAGAATTAGTGCTGGGCTACTATCAAAATTCTTAATCGCGATTAAATGACATGTTGCGATTAATTGCGATTAATCGCATTGTTACGTGCAAAATGTCTCTGTCCTTTAAAAGAAGGCCTAGTGCTATATAAAGAAAAAGCAGTAAATTTTGGTTTAAAAACACTAAATCAGGGTCTCCAACCTGCAACTCTGGAGCCGCAAGTGTCTCTCTGGACCTTCCACAATGCCTCTAAATACGTCAATTGTCATTAGGTTGGAAACTATAGATTTTCTTTTCTTTTTTTAACTTTACATAATTTTCTACAAATGTCTACATCCGTTAGAAGAAAGTCTGTCTATGCTTTTTTTATACAAGCTATATGTTGTTCTTTATTTTAAAACCTAAAAATGGAAATAAAAACGTGGTTCTTCAAAGATTACAAATATCCTATGGTGGCTCTTCATTACAAATATATATTAAGTTACCTATTTGAAAAGGACTCGTAACATTTGCAGCTCTAAAGGAGTTTTATTTAGCCGAGCTGAGGGAAAAATGGCTTTAGCAGCAGTTTTTTCTTTAAACACCAACAGTTAAAATATTTCTTCATATATATAAAATCAAATATTTATGACAAAGAAAGTTCAGAATTTCAGCTAACAGCTCAGTAAAACCATTTCTGTGACCACCAAACACAATTAAGACAAGAAACAGTTAAAGACCAGGTACACAAAGTCTCCACGTGACCACTCGACAACACAGACAAACAACATCTCTACTGAATGCTCACATCTCACAGATTCCACAGCTGGACGTTTCATCTTCAGTCTCATGTATCATTGTGGAGGAATTTTATCCCACTTTTCTTTACATATATCAAGGTATTTCTTAGGGGTGTTGAATTTATTTGTTTCTATGATGACATGGACGATTCTGCATCGATGCAACAACAGAACATAATCGATTATAAGTAATATAATGTATATATTTGCTGTCACTTACGTGTGTGGTGTGACCTAACAGCTACGACAGCTCAAGGCTGAATCTGTTTTAAAACCTTCATTTAGGAAAACTGTAAAACTAAGCAAAGATATAGAAAATATCTCAATATCTCACTGGAAATAAATTCATTAGTTCAGGGAAATCTCGTTAAGTTTTTACATGAAAATGTATAAAAAACTAATGAGTTAGCTTAAGGCTGACGTCTATGGAAGATACTATTGGCAAGCTAGCGGTTAGCATGCACGAATGGACTAAGCCAAGCCAACTTTATTTATAAAAGCACTTTACGACAGCAGCAACTGAACAAAGTGCTGAACATTAAATAACTTAACAATAAAAAACAATAAAATCAGTAAAACAAAACTAAAGGGACTTCATCAACTTTGTCCATCAACAAGTGTTTACCTCAGCAAAATCCTGTGTTCAATTTCAACCTGACTAGAATACTTACAGGCAAATGTTTTCTGGCCATAATAACATGAAAAACATCTTCTAAACTTTCTCATTCTGTCTGAACTGACTACGGAACCACTGAAGGGACAAAACACACTGCTTTACTGCAAGACATTTTGATAACAGTGACATGATATAGTAATATTCCTTCATTTTCCAGCAATGGAAAAAAAAAGTTCAATAACGATGTTGAAAATTATATCATTGTTTACATGTTTATGATGTTTTTCAATATCAGGACATTCAGGTTGATTTCTGAAATAATTATGAATAGAGTTTATAATTATCTGAGTGCTTGTATTTATTGAAGAAAGTAGCAATGTGCAGTGATAAGGAAAAAGGGGATGCAACACATCATGATGCATTGCTAAATCGAATAGAATCGTGACAAAATAATTGTATTCGAATCAAATCATGACACCAGTGACGATGCAGTTTTAGTATTTATGCGCAGCTCTTTCAAGGTCCCACCACAGCATTTATAACAGGTTGAGGGACTTGACATGGATCAGTGCAACACCTTGTTTCATTTTCAGTGATTTTGTTATAGATCTGCTGAGTGTTTTGGATCATCACAATGTTGAATGAAAGTTTTAACTGTCAGACAGATTGTACAGCGTTTTCAAGAGGTAAATGTGATACCGAGGAGTTCATGGTTTACACAATAACTAAGTTGTCAAAACAACAACAAAACAAGTCCAAATTATCAGCCCCCAGCCAACGAGCATAACATTTGCCAGGCGTTTGTGCTGATATTGTCTCATTGGTCTAAAGAACATTGTTCCAGAAGCCTTGAAGGTTTATGAAGATGTAACTTGGCAAACCTAAGTCATGTTTCATGTTCAATTTAGAGAGAAAAGGTTTTATCCTTTCACACAAGTCATACTTGTTCAACCTTTTTTCTATTTGCACGGTCATGAATTTTAACATTTAACATGCTAACTGAGGCCTGGAGAGTCTGAGATGTAGCTCCTGGGTTTTTCTGCAGTTTTTCTGATGCTTTCTGAGGCTTTGTTGGGATGTCCACTCCTGGGAAGATTTCCACTTGTGAACAATCAATCCATCTGTAGAATGATTAACTCCCAGTTATTTGGAAATTGCCTTATAAACCTCACAAATTCATGGAAGCAACATTTACTTCTCTAAAAGCCCATTTACTCCCTTTAACTGTATAAACTGGTACATTTGTTTCAAATGCTACTGCTCTCATTCTTCCATGTGTCGTTTGCGTTGGCATTGTTGTTAGGTAATATGTCCACCAGAGGGCAGTGCAGAATTTAGAGCTCACCTCAGAGTTTTGTTGTCAGTTTTATTCAATGGTAAACATGATGACGATGGAGGAGATTAAGATAATGTACATTGCCTGTAAATCAAAAAGAGGCAGCTTAGTGAAAAAGGTGGTCTGTGCAGCAATTAAATACATCACAGCTCCTTCTTCTTTGGTCCTTTCGCCGGCAGTATGTCAGTTACACTGCTTAACACTGCCCCCTTGGTTTCCAGTGGTACAATTCCATTTGCTCTGTCAGGGTATGGATCCACAAGAACTCTAAAAACGGACCAAATTACGCACATAATTGCGGTTTCTCTGACCATGAGTGGCAAAGATAGATGAATCTTTGCATAGAGCATTTTGTTTGTTAGATACACCTTATGGTGCCCCTGGACACATCATCAGTGATGTAACCTGGGATCACAGACGCTTTCAGGTCTTTCAACAATCAGATCCCCTCCTCCAGGCGACCCAGCCTGTGGGAGGCCAGGCCCCAGCTTGTGTCCAGGTAGCGCTACCTTACTTGCCACGCCTCTCCCCTCCTGATCCACAACCACCTTGACG
>JBAMHW010000017.1:599300-624402 GCA_037177495.1 Rhadinocentrus ornatus
TCTGTGAGGAATGAATGTCTACATTATACAAGTTTTTCACTTTTTGGATGGAGTTACTGAAATAAATCAACTTTTTCATGATATTCTAATTTTATGACGAGCACCTGTACTCGATCATGTACATCAGTGGTTCCCAACCTATTTTCCTTGAAGATCCCAAAGACTGCAAAAAGCCATGATCCACGTGCTGAGTCTGTGCCTGACTTTATGATGTCATTAGCTAGCTTCTTGCAACAAATGATGCATCGTGACCAAGTCCTGTCCTGTCCTTTGATTAAACCAAAGTTAAGGTAACCATCCACATACAGCCTTACCTTATTCTGTTTTAATAAAGCTATATCATCTGCACTGTGGCATTTCACAGAGATGTTTTATGAATGAAATGATGCAGGAAAAATCAAGGTTACCATGCTAGACACAAACTACTCCATTGCATTGGTTACACTGACCCAACTAAACGTGCAAAATCACATTTTGATGACCCTCTTTTATTCATTTTGGGGCCCGGTAGAAATAATTTGCATCCTCAGGTTCCCAAAACACTAGTCCCATGTAATGAAAACGTCCAAGTGATAAAAACAACAAACTTAAGTGGATATAAACTGGTCTCCATGTGGACATGGCCTTATTTTTAACAATCACACTTGTACAGTCTAAGCCCTGTGGACCCCTGTGCTCTTCTGCGATCCCAGGTTGGAAACCGCTGCTTTACATGCTAATATTTAGGGAGTGTAGTCTTTTGAAAATGTCAGGATACGACCAGTCACTTTCCTTTGGGAATTTGATTGGCACGTCGGAGGAAATACGACTCCAGAAAACATGAAGTGTTTACACAGCAGAGAGATCTTTTTTATTTATTTTACACAAAGATTGAGAAGGTAAAACGTAGCGGTAAACAGCATCTTAAAAGGCCAAATCTTCAGCCATGTTTTGACCAATGGTTAGTTTGATTATTACCACTGATTATTATGCTGTTAATGTAGAGCAGTATTCTAAAACTTTCTGTGTTACCACCTCAGAAGATATGAAGCTCTACAAGCGTTATGACTGACATTAAAATATGGTGGAAGAAACCTATGCTTTTCCACCAGGCACATTTTAGATAAGAGGTGGGTTAGTTTCAAATAAAAAAATATTTAATGCTGGAATGGTGGCAGCCATCATTGTAAAAGGGAAATATCACCAAAACAGACATTTAAAATTTGTCACATAAGTTAAGGGTGACCCACTAAGCAAAGTTCTTATAATGCCTCTGCCTTCTCCCACATGCACAGTAAAGCAAGGGAGTATAGCAAACATAGTCTTTGTCACGGTTTGAGGAGGAAGTGGGTCCAAATGCAGGCTGAGAGGCAGGAGGCAGACAGGTGTAACGATGAAAGATTTAATGAAAACAACTTCAGCAAAGAAGGCTGGAAAACAGAAACACAAAGAGTGCAGGGTGAAGATGAAAAATCTAGCAAAGCAAGAGGAGAAGCAAATGCTTTAAACAGGAAGTACAACAGAATGTATCACACAAGGGGGATGAACTACAAAATAAAACAGGAATCCATACAGGACAGACAATGAAAACCTATGGGACAGTGAAACAACTATTAAACCAAAAACTCAAAGGATGACATTAAAACAATTCATTTAAAAAAAATATCTAGTTACTTAAAAATTATGTGACTGGTTCGGAAAGCAGACCAGACCACGCTGCAAGTTGTGTCTGTGCCAAAAAAGGTGTTTTCACAGCAAGAAGTGGGTGATGATGTAACTCTGATGAGAACATTTAGCTGTCCCACTTCATCAGATATGATTAGAAATTGATTACAGTATGCTTTTGGTAAAAAAATAAATTAATTAATAAAAATTATTGTTAACCTTCCAAAGACCTCAAAAATGTATTGTGCTTTGGATCTGGTTTGCATAAAAGTGAAAACTTAAATAACTAAATTGGATAATAGATTCACCCATGTTTTCTTGGTTGTTTGAATTTGAGATCTTTAAAACATTTTAATGGCCGTTTTATGTTAATGTAGTAACGAGAAATGATTTTTTTAAGGATATTTAGATCTTTTAGACAAAAAAAAGGAATATGTTTCTTTTTTTTTCCCTTAAACATTTTTTTTTTTTTTTACTTTTTCGCTCTTTTCGTGATTTTTAAATACCTGTGATTGAACTCTGGTAGAACAAGGAGAAGCTGGCTTTTATAGGACTAATAGACATAAAATCAAATCAAGAGATGATTTCTTTAAAGAATGCAACTTTCTTTTTGTGTTAAAAGAACGTCTCAAATATTTCTGTAAGGTTTGTTGTTAATCTGCTTACATTTTAGAAAGATTCGTATAGAAGTCTAAACTACCAAAAATAACAAAAAAAAGGTCTTATTTATTCGAACAAACCCACATAATTAAAGACTATAAAAAATAACTTCACACATCTACTCTGTTTTATGTTGTAGAACTTACTAGATATATTAAATTTTAAGCATAAAAATCCTTTTGGCTGCCTGTTCATTTGACTCATGCGTCCATGAACGCAGCATTTGAGGTTGTAGCGCTGTTCGTGGTGCTGAAGTCCACGAGGTCACCAACCTCTCCTCAGGCTTGACTCATAACAATTTATCAAGTGCTTCAAACGAACGAAATGCAACAACGAATAATAAGGAGTTGGATTTCCAAACTATACACATCTATATTTGTGGAGCTCGTGTCCTGATTGGAACTTTTAGCTCTCGCGGTCACGGTGGATGAGGAACTGCGGCAGCCCGCTGTTTTTATTCTGAACAGGACAAGCTGCGGACTGCTGGACACGTTTCTACCCCCTTTACACACTGGACGAGCTGTGACGCGTTCAGATCACCAATGCAAATAAGCCTGAGTACCCCTCCTCCTCCTCCTCCTCCCCATCACCTCCTCTTCCTCTCCGACACACACAGAGGCAATCAGGCACACACATCCATCCTGCCTGTGCTTTATATCACCGTGGCAGCGTTTTCAGAGCGACACAGAGCAGCACTGGCTCGTTCAGTAACAGAGCTCCGGGGTAAGAGAGAGAGAGAGCTTATATAACACCAGCTCTGGGAGATACTGGAGATGCCCGCGGACCCTCACTGGACACTAAAGCAAGAAAAACAGCGATCATAACGGCCATAAACTGATAAGTGATCGTAAGGATGCCGTGACGCCGCGGAAGGTAAGCCGCACGTTCAAACTCCCCGTTTACTGTAAATGGTGGAGGCACAGTGACAGGATTTTTTTAAAGATGGAAGACCTCGTCTTTCTTAAATAGATGTGTGTTTACACTCATTTGTCTTCCATCGTGCCAACCATCCATACATCCATCACACCAAACCAAATCAGACATGTTTAGAGTGTTTTTTGGGGGGTGAATGTGCGTTTGTGAGTTAGGCCTGTTTTATTTGTAAAAACGTGGAGTTTAACATAAATTGGGTATCCGGACTTCATCGGTGACTGTTTATTGTGCAAACTGTTGCTTCTGTCCTCGGAAGCACCACCCTGCTATTTATTTTTTTAATTTATTTTTTCTGAGGGAGAGGGGGTTGCACCGTGTCCGGAGAGCCCTGTTTGGGAAAAGTAGAGCTTGAAGGGCATGACGGAGAGTGAGGGCCACCAAGACAACGAGGCATTAATGGATATCATAAGATATTCACTTCCTCGCTCCTCTCTTCGAAGTGTCAGGCTTCATAAAACAGTGCTAACACTTGGGTGTTCTGCATTCTAATTATCAGACAGCCTCAGCATCTCACCTTTGCTTTTTTTTAAATTATTATCTCTAATCACTTATCCATCTCTCCACGGATGATGCCATAGTTGGTGTGCATGCTACTATCATAATCCCCATTTCATAACCGGCGATAATGCCCTCCTAGACAGCTTTTATCACTTGATGTTATTTCGCTGTGATAACCAAGACTAAGACTGTGAGGCAGAAAGATATTTCTGGCCTCAAAACCCAATCTGGCAATGCAGGACCTGAGTGACATTATTTTAAAGAAACTATTGTGTGTGGTGTGATTACAAAAAAGAAACAGAAAAGCAGAGCACAACTTGAAGGTTTTTTTAAAAATATTGTTTGAGAACAAATGGCAGGAATGAAGCCAGTGAAGCAGCACGCACTGAAGGATATGTAGCAAGATGCTGCAAGACAGAAACACAAGCCCATATGTCAACAAGAGCTGTGTGTCTAATCCACCAGCAATATACTTCCTTTCCTTTGAAATATGCTGACATACAATGACATATTCTTGTGCTTTAAAACCATCTGCTTTTTTTTTTTCTTCCCATTTTGCACCCCAGATTTACCTCAAGGATGTTCCTGGAGTTACTGTCCACAGCTTTGGAGATTAACACCCCCGCTTTGTGACACATCTATTGTTCCACTTCTGGTCTGTGTGGCGACAATGGACTAATATGCACACGCACGGCAGATGCCACAAGTCTTCAAATAGCTTCATAAAGATTTTCTGAATTTTTAATTCATGAAAGAGCCTTTTACTGAGACAAGAGACAGTGAAACCGTGCAGGTATGGTGGCACCTGTCTGCAAACTGCATTGCTTCTTGAAGAGGACTCAGATGCTGCTGCTTTGCCTGGGCATTGCCTATCTAATGGCAGGCAGCATCCTGCTCCTGCAGCGCTCCAGCGTCAGAGTGTCTCAGCTAAACCTCGCCAGCTTGCCACCTTTGCTGTCTCTTGCTGCGCCTCCAACCGCTCTCAGGACAGGAGGCCTGAGCATGAGAGCACGTTCCAGATGGGCTGCTGTTCAGGCTGTGCCTGGAGCGGGAGCCAAGACAGGACGACACTGGCCGGCTTCCCGAAGCCTGGGAGTCCAACACTTACATCGCCGCTGGTTCCACAATCTGCTGCCAGAGAGTTCAGAACAGAGAGTCTCTCTGCGCAGGAATAACGGGCACAAAGGTAAATAACTCTGCACGTATTTCATCTGCCCCTTCTTAATATGAAGATGAAACCATCATCTCTTTTAATTTAGTATTTAATAAAAAAAATAAAAATAAAAAAAACCTCACTTGATTAAAATCACAAGCATCACTGCTTTCTTTGTGACTAGCCAAGAGGTAAGAGGACAAGCTACTTAATATCCCATATTGTGCAAAATTCACATTCAAATGTGTCCTCATAGTCTGTGTATGAGGCCCAAAAACAAGAAAAAATTTTGTCACGTATTCTTACTTGCTTGCTCCATTTGTTAGCGAATGTGTGCTCTAATGGGTGAGTCTGAGAGCTTTCCCTTTGTGACCTCAAAAAAACTGTAATCACAGTAGTGGATACTGTCATTGACCCCCCCCCATCTAGATGAGCCAGCCCTCACAGAGCAGGTACGAGCGAAAGCCAGGTCCTCTCCCAGAGAGGGGCGTAGACCGGTATCACTCATAAATGCTTAAAAGGTTCAGACACAAAAAACGCGGTGTAGAACTTAGTAGCGCTCACTAGAGCTACTTTTGAAATGGATGAAATAAAGGACCAAGACTGAATTTGGATAATACACTTTGAAAAAAATGTTGTTGGACTTATAACCCATAAGGAATTGTTGAAAAAAAAGTATAATACGAGACCTTTAACATAAAAAAAGCAGCAAATTTAATTGATTAAGTTGAGAATTTAAAAAAATGTAGTTTAACAAATTCAATTAATTCTTTTGTCTGATTTTTTCTAAAGTGAGATATTTCACGTCTCCAAAGCAGGACTGTGGTCATGTGGCCTTCCTTCCCACAAAAGCTGTTATTCAGTGCCTTTGCAAGTGTGCAGCAAAGGTTGTGGACTCCTTTTACCATTGAACTAAACAAAGTATTACGAAGTGTCTGAAGACATGTATGCTCCTGTTAGCTGAAACAAAGCAGCAGAGGGTGGAAAAGACCGATATCATGATGAAGCTGTGAAAAAATGTGTTATTGTCCTAGTCAATATTGTTAAAAAAAAAAAAAAAAGCAGCCCACAGGTTTATTCTCCATTCTCTGATTTTTTACACTCTCTGCAAGGGACTCGCAATGGTCACAGAGCTCTCAACAGGTTTAGATTCAGTAGAACAGATGACGGAGCATAAAAAAGGTTCATTATGCATTCATGAAATTTAATATGTGAGTTTATTAAAATCCTAAATGAGGCAATGAGCTCACCCATTCTTTTCTAATCCAGATGAGAAAAAGTTAGAGGTAAAGGAGCTTTTAGAAAATTTAGAAGTAACCCTGAAGATGAAAAAAGATGTCATATCTTACTTTAACCCTTTGGTTAAGTAGCCTTTACAATAACTTAATTACTTTAGCATGTCCCTTAAGAGTTACTCTACTGTTTAATGGTGCCTGTCAGTGCTTCTGGCTTTTTGTTGAAATGATAAATACAACACAATTACCTCTAGTGGAACATTTGTTCTTCCAGCTCATTCTTTAAAAGCACCCAGCAAGAGCTCTTAATTCGTTTTTTAAACAGACGCTACATGAAGGCTCAGTCACTAAATAGGGTAATACTGATGAAAAATGTTGGAGGCAAACATGAGATCAGTTTCAGTAAGAGCCGTCTGGCAAAGGCTCTAACTTTAAAGTATAACTCAGGACACAGAATGAAATTACTCAGGTCGGTTTTGCCACTTGCCCTGGAAGTAACTGGCTCAAGGTTTCAGCAAAAGAGCATTTTCATTGTGGTGTAATTTGTACACCTACTATTCTAAGTCAGCTAACACTAAAACAATTAGTCATTGAAAATAGTTAAACATTTTATGTCAACCATTGTTATTAATTTGAAAAACTGTTTGAGAAATATTAAATAAATAAATACAGAATATGTCTAGTGAGGAAATTAAATGGCTGGCTAGCAGGTGTTTAGCTTAGCACAGAAGGAAGCATGAGTAATGCCAATTAGTCTTAAAAGAAAAGTCAATAAATATTTGGTGTCAACTATTGTTAAAAAGTTGTTCATTATTTAAATAATAAATTAAAATATATCATAAATCGAATGAGGGAATGCATTATGGCGCGGTAGCAGGTGCTTAGCTTAGCACAGAAAGAAGCAGAAGTAAAACCAGTTAGTTAATAAGTCAATGAACTGTGTACAGTATGTTAAATATGGTAATAAATCTGTTTGCTTTGAATGATTTATCGGTTTGCTTTGAATGATTTGTAAATTATGCTATTCTTAAAACTTTTTAGGAACAATTGGGCTAAGCAGCCTTTTAGCTTAACAACATGGCTTTTTCAGGGTTTCTTGTCAAAATAGCTCACACGTCATAAAACCTTATCTTTTTTTACATTTTAATATTTTTTTGGAACTAATAGCTTTGTATGGGCTGAACTGAAGAGGTATTTCTTTGTGTACATTATAGAGCCAGACCAGATTTTTCCCCCAGAGTTTTGATCTTTAGGCTAAGCTAGCACAGCTAACTGTGTGATGTCATGCAAATAGCGCTGCATTAATCATTTCAATGTACTTTTGCCAAAAGCAAAAGGTGGGGAAAATGCACAGATCTCACTTCAAATGTGAAGATTTGTACACTGATTATTTTTGTTTGGACTAGTTGTCATTTGAAGAAATTACCATAGAGTTTGAAAAGTAGTTGATTGAAAGAAAAACTAATCCAAATAATATTACAATGATAAAGGGATCAATAGCTTGTGAAAATAGGTTTGTTGGTGTTACATGCCATTTGTAGCTTGGTGTCAAATGAAGAAGCACTTTTTTATTTAATACTCAGTGAGTCACAAAGAAATGGTAAGACGCTAAATCAAGGCTATTATACGGCATTCAGCCAAGCTTTGCGGTCATTTAACAGCTCTCATCCATCCAACACAATCTTATTATCCAAATCTCACAGCTGAAGTCCTTGGACGAGAGCCCAAAACATTTGAGACAGTATTTTTTTTTTCATCAGTTTTGAAAATCTCATTAAAAAAAAGAAAGAAAAACTGATCATCCACAGTGTGTTTCAACTGTATAACAAAGAAAAAAAAATCCAGTAAAAACAATGTAAAAGAAAACCCTTCAATATGGTTGTCTGAGAATCTTTCTTAACAGAACATAAACTGGAAATAAAAATAAAAAAACTTAAAAAAAACACTCATGTTCAAACTGGCCCATCACTTTAGTGTTAGCTTTACACCTGTGAAGTTTAAGGACTGCATATGCACGTTCCAGCTGACAAAATGGCCACAAAAGGGACAGATTCATATCCATAGGATTATTGAGTGCTACAAAATACTGCCATGATGACAGGTATAGACTTGCAATGTGAGAAAAGTTTGACGGCAAGGAAAATATACAGTGATGCACTGGTTTGATACTGCATGTTGAGAGGTTAAACATCTCTCCTTGGTATACTTGTAGCACAGTTACTCATATTTTATTGACTGTAACATACTGACATATAAGTCATGCTCAAGCTGTCTGCCAAAAGCTTAAAAAATATCAAAAAGAGTTCTCATTTATTCTTTTTCCATATCTTTGTTCAGAGGCTAATCTCATACAGAGCATGTCATGGTATTACACAGCTCACAGTGGAAAGGTTCACACATGCATATTTTCTTTAGGTTTAGATAACCACAGTCTCAGGCTCCCTACTTATTCAAACAGTTTAAAATAAAAATGAGAGATGCACACTGTGTCTGCTGGTGGAAACTTTTAGCCTTGCAGGGATGAGTCACATTCCTTGAAATGTAAAATATATTTCAAAAGTATTACAAAACCCAGAGGTGTGCAGATGTGTCAGCAGTAAGAAATTTGACAGGAGAAGCAAAGTAAGAGCAATGATCTGTGGTGGCAATTTCTATCAAGATTGTGTTGCAAAGGTAGTGATTTCATTGATTGGTTGTACAAAACATACACTAAGTCAGAACTTTGTCTAGTTACACTAAGTGATTGTGAACAGTTTTCTCTAAAATAATGTTGAGATGATTCTCTGGCTTTTTTAATTAAATATTTGAAGCTTGCTGTGCTTCTGATGTCTGTTCTTACACAGTACATGTACATTATACTAGAAAAAAAGACCAGATCAGACCAAAATCTGACTTTTATTGAATGTAAATATGTCACTCCAACCAAATTCATATAAAATTAAAGCTCTCAAAACATACCCAGTTAGCTTGGTTGAAGGTCGAGTAACTCCTGCATGTATATGCTCAACTAGGCTCAAATGGGCCTAGAAAATGTGCACACCCTTCAAGTTAAATGGGTAAATGTAAATTAATCTTGGCCAAAGTCCCAATAAAGCTATAAATCTATAAATTATATTTCTCTATTTCTTTTGTCAGGTGGTTAAACATGCCAGAAATTGTATTTGCAAACTGTTGCATTTCTCTAATAAAAAATCTAAATAAAAGTCAAGTAATTAAACACAATTGATGCATCAAATTCAGCTCCATTTAAATAATGATAGTTTGAAGCAGCAGGCTACACTTCTTAAGAACTTCAAACTTAGTTTTAGTTGGACCAATATGTTTACATGCTATTTAAAAGATGGTTTTGGTATTAAGACAATAATTTGTTGGAGTCATGTAAATATGCTCACCGTAAACCACTTTCTGCCCATTTTAATGATCATGCACAATTGCTGGGTTTGGCACGTGTCCTCATACTTGGCCATCCTGCCATTAGTCTCCTTCATCCAATCCTGCAGGAGAGAATCAGCTCCAGCACAGCCATCTGTCTTGGTGTTTAAAAAAGCCACCCTGTGTCAGGTCTAAGTGCAGTCATTTCTATCATGTCTGGGAATTCAGGCTTCTTCCCTCCATTAAACCTCAGCCTCAGCTGCCTAGGGCCTCTCCTTCACTTTGATTAAAGTTGTGACCTACCCTCTCGGCAGGCTGAAGGACGAAAGGGGCTTAACCTTGGGTGATACCTCGAGATACTCCTTTCCACTGACTTTGGCAGCCCCTCTCTTAGTGCTTTCAAGCAGCAACTGCTGGTGTTCTCCAGCATTAGTCTCCTGAGGCACAGGTGGCTGGTGACTCAGCCTCACCCCAGCACAACAGGCTGGATGGGCTACAGAGGACATCACAGACTGATTCAATCACAAATTCAATATGGTGATGGTTGGCTGCCAGAGATTATACGATCTATTGCTTGCATCCAGTCTGCGCACCTTGCTGCCACATCCCAGTACCAGTTGCATGCATCTCCTCCAACCTTTTTTAAATCCCTTTTTGAGCAGATGGCATCAATCTCTACTATGCTGGGGTAGACTTCACATAGAAAGCCAAGTCCCCAATGTCCTTGAAACCTGTAAATCATCTACAAATACAGAACTAATCTAGGAAGTGTGTATTGAGCATAAAAGCCAAAACTGAGGAATTATCAGCATGCGGTCCACACACACACACACACACACACACACACACACACACACACTACAAGAGATGCATCAGTCTCTTCACAGTATGCAGTTTCTGGAAGAGTAAAGGCATTTTGCATATAACCTTAAAATATACCAGTCTCAGACCCGGGAAAAGATGCAAATGAAGTGTGCAGACAAAAGAAATACATATGCTACCCTCCACAGAGAAAATTGTATTATTAAAAAAAGGCTTTTATGCGTCAGCTGAATGAGGTCGATGTAGCAAGCTGGCAAAGAAAAGGATAACATCAAAGACTGAATTTGGATGACATTTTATATGGTGCCTTGATCTTGTCAGTACATCATAATAGTCTGTTGTAGCCCATTATGTCTTACTTTTTTCCTGCATTGATGGTTTCTATTTTAATAAAAGTATGTGGGCTTATTACAACGTCGGTTTAGACATAACTTCAATTATTACTTAATAAATAATCTTTTATCACATATTAATTTGGAATTACGGCTTAAAATAAAATGCTGCTGTGTAATATTACTATTAGTACGAGGATGGTTTTGGAACTGCTACTCATGGAAGATGTGTCTAGATTCCATTTCAAGACACTTCAAGTCTGGTTTGTCCGAATCAAGCCAGCAGAGTCTAAAAAATATTATTTACAACCAACTGCATGTGGTTTTGTTTGTGTTCATGATGGGAACCATTGGTCAGAATGCCAACTTTTGGGAACCTCAAGTCTAAAGTGATTAAATGAGGGTGAAGACTTCATTTTTGGGATCAGCATTTAGCCATCATGTCACTACAGAGATATGCCCTCAGCATTAAAAGCGCTTTACAAATGGTTTGATTTGAAATCTTAAATTAGACCTGCAGCTTGCATAATTTATTTATCAATAGCTCTGTAAATGACAGAATAAATTAATTTACCTTTTTCCAGAGCAACCGCTTTTCAAGGCGAGAGCTTCAAATTGCTTTTATTGTCCAAGAAACCCCAAAATATTGAGTTTGTTTTACCAAAGGAAGAAAAAAAAATCTAAATGTTTTCTTCATGTTACAAGCTGTGAACAGAGAATTTGTTTTGAAAATAATTACTTGCATTAATGTAAGTTTCTGTTTTCATGGATAACAAATCAATTCAGTTTCACTCAGATGCCTTAGCTTTTTAAAGGACAGTGTCTTGACAAGGAACCTTTTAGCCTGAATGAGTTTTAATCTTTTCTTTTGCTCATTGACACATTCAGGGACCTACATGGGGTGCTTCATGCACAATGCCAGTGATCGAGCCCTGGGAGGAACCATGCTTTATGACCTGCGTAAAATGACCAGCTCTCTGTGTCAGGACACCTGCTCAGAAAGGTAATGTCTTTGTGGCCGTCTCCTGTGAAGGGACAACAGAGAGCCGGCTGTGTGAGTGAATGCTCTGGATTTCAGTCTTCTCCATGAATGGCTTCAGTGTTTGGTGCTAGTGGAGAGCCAGGTGGCTGGGTGACAGTAAAAGATGAGGGGAGCGGGTGAGGGGGTAGTGACAAACAGGCCAGGACAGAAGGCTTGATCAGTCTCAGAAGAAAGAAGGAAGGCCGAGTGTGTATGTGGTGGAAAGCTTAATGAGGGAACCATAGCAGTTGGTGAATAAATCAGTAGTTAAAAATGTGCTTTTTCTGTATCCATGCTTTAAAACTTAACAACAGGGCCAATCTGAGATGAATATGCAGCATTGGCTTTGACTTTGTAACAAACTGCAAGGAAACGTGACATGGCAGGTGAAATACTTCAAAGCAAACTCCAGGAATGACCTGCTTGAATAATTCCTTTTTATATCGTAGTGAGGCAGCAATGTAGCTCCCACTGAAACAGAGCAGCAGAGGACTGATGGATGCAGTCAGACTTGGAGTCTGCGCTTACATTTCAGAGCCCGCTGAGCGCTCACACATACCCACCCTCCACCCATCCACATAGAAAGCTGCCGCGCTCGTTACCTGAGCGGACCAATTACTGCGATGAGCAAAAGTAAAAAGTCAAGGCAATTTATGAGGAAGCTTCAAAGGACATACATGAAAAGGTCAGTTTTGATGAGGTCTCCGTCTTTCCCAAGGAGGTGGGATGAAAGGAGAGGGAGGAGATTGAGCCACATTTGCCAGGATATGTAAAGTACAGATCAGAGGTGACTGCAGTTCAGCCAGAGGAGGACATTACACAGTTAGATGAGTGTAGAAGGAGAAGCACTGACAAGCACCAAAGGGGTAAACAGTAAAACTTAAGCTGGGAAGTTTGAGTTGTTTGTTTGAAATCCCACCTCATGTCCTGTGGGATAGCTTAGCCTGAGGGTAACAGTTTGAAGATATGGCCGAGGAAATAGCTGTATTTCTATCTGTATGTGTGCTTGTGTTAGTGGGTACCAGTTTGCTGGTCTGGAGTACGGAGCTGAGTGCCATTGTGGGAACCGGATCAGCAGCCAACAGGCTCCAGAAGAGGACTGTAGTTTGGTGTGCCGAGGTGAGAGGGGGTCTCCTTGTGGCGGCGTGGGCCGTCTCTCCATTTACAAGGTGGAGGAGCAGCTTCCAGGTCACAGAAAATGTGAGTCAACTTTCCTTGGGGAATTACTGTTTGATTTGAGACTGTGCACACACCGCCCTGGATGGAAGTTCTCACAAGAAATTTTTTTAGTCCAATTTACATTGCTGTGTTGTTCACGCAAACCTGTATGTTCCTTTGGTGAAGGACAGTTTTGAAGTCATAGTTAGTTCACATTACACAAATGATCTGCAGCAGGGGGTTGCACACTAAAAGCTTATACTCCGGGCTTAATCCCTGACTCATTCAATCTCTCATGCAGTCACGGTACCCATCGTTAATTTTACACTGAGTGTGCTGTAGCTCCTGGTGAGCCTCCTCATTTGTTATACTGTATTCCCTGAAGCATTGACTACAGCTGTTACCATATAATTTGATCTAATAATGAGTTATGAGTTAATATTACCCACAAAAAGCAAAGATAAATCAAATTACCCATTGGTAAAACAACATTTTTCAGGGCCTTAGCTTGACTGCCCCATTGTTGTATTTTGAGTGTAAATATTTTTTAAAACAAGTTTATACTTAACACAATCCTGCAGCACATTTAAAAGCCGGGTTGTCAAAGTAATTTTTTTTGATCATCAGGAATTCTCAACAGGTTAGAAAAATTGCAAAAGGAAGCTGTGCATGTTAGCAGTAGTGCTGGCTAGTGCTAGCTAGTGTTAGCATGCTCTGCTAGCTTAACTCAGTCTCCAGGATGTAATAAATGTTGTATACGACTTCAGTACACTAGCCTCTGTGTAGCATGAAAAGTTTGTAGTGCACTATATAATGAATCAAAGGTTTTAGTAGACATTTCTTGGAAAAAAAACAAAAAAACAACAAGACTACAAAATGGCTAACCACCTCGGTCAGAGACTGGGGTGAGTGTGCAAACCTCACAAATCATGTCTTCATTGTTCACACATAAACTAGTGACTGCTGATTAGACGTTCAAATTGTCTGATCGGATCTGGGCCATCTGTTTGCATCATGAAAATTGGATGGCCTCCAATATATGAAGATAATATTTCAAGTACTTTCTGTCACATAATAACACGCATAACATTTATTTATTTGGAAACATGTACAATTTCAGTTAAATGTTTCTATATGATCCATTGTACCAGAATTAGCCTCAGGCTAATTTACATCTGCAGTCCCCACATGCATACATTTTCTGCTTGATTTACATATAAAGTGATAGCACTAGTGAGAGCTGAAAAGTAACGTGCTGATCATTAGAAGATTAAATTCAGAGAATTAATAAAGAAAGCAACAAATAATTATCTCACAGGGTGAGACATTATCTTTGTTTCTTTCATAAACTTGTGTTAGTGTAATGTACACTACCGTTCAAAAGTTTAGATACACTTTCCCATTAATTCCAATTTGACCAAACCTTTGACTGGTAAGTGTATATATTGCTTGTCCACAAGATTAATAATATAATATTTATATAATATTCTACTTGGAGAATTTGTCAAAAGATGAAAAGAAAAGAAAAAAGCAGAAAGCAAAGTTTTAACTGTTTAGCCCAAAGTCACGATCCTCTGTAGCGTCATCTCTGACATTTAGGATTTACACCACTGCTTTGAGTCAGTATATCTAACTGATGTGAATCTAAAAACTTGTGCCTGAATGTGCACCGACACTGTCTGCGAGCTGTCATCAGCAGTGTAAGACAGGGCAAAAATTCATAATTGTCAATGTCTCGTGATCCTTTTCAAAATGTCACAAGAAAATGGAGGCATTAAAAAAATGCTACTTCTTATTTTTAAAGTGATGAAATGGTATTAATAAACAGACTTGACCAGCAGGTAACAAAACTAACTGGTCTGCTTGGCAAAATTCTGCACTAGAACACCAATTTTGAATGTTAGGCTGAAAATAGTCCGTTATACAAATATTTACTCCTGTGTACTTCATTGTTCTGTATGCGTCGTTTGCTCTAATAAAAAAGGGGGTTTCAGCTGTGTAAAATGCACCTCCTTCCTGATGTTGGCAAAGGCGAATGCATTACGTAAGGAGTTCATAATCATAAACAATATTAATATTCATGATTGGAAGCTTCATTCTCTCTGGAGATTAGCAGCAGAGTTGTGAATGCATTATTGAGCGTACCAGAATTCAGTCAAGTACAAGAAAATAATTACTGCAGACATACTTGGGATTTAGACGTCTCTGAAAATCTAGCATTTACCCTTGTTCTTTATGCTTTTCTCTTTTCAGTCAGAAACATTCACTACCGTGGCTGCTTCAAGCTGACAAAGAGCACCACTGGCACCTTTCCTATCTACTCCTTTCAGCCAAATCTAACCACACAGTCCTGCATCGAGACCTGTACTGATAAGGTTTGAATCGCTGTTGTAAAAACTGCACAAATTTATCATTAATTTATCGCACACAGCAGCCTATGGCCTGTTCTCCCCTCACAATGGAGGAGACCAGCTCGCAGAGTTGTCTCCACTCCTACGAGGTCATGTGAGAGCGCAGAGCTCCTTGGAATTTGCTGAATATTAAAGCTTTTATGTGGCTCTAATGAGAAAAAGATTCTCTAAATCCTGCACATCTTGCAGCTCCTCCAAAAACAAAGAAGAGTATGGTGGAAATGTTGCAGATTAACTGGTGTGGACATCAATGTGATTTATTCTAATCATGTAGTATGTGTGAATGCATAAGTACTCCAAAAAAAAATTTTTTTTTTAATCACTGTAGCCTTCCCATGCTTTGACACTGAACACTGTGACCTCCTGTGGCTGGAAAAGTGTGAAATGATAATGAACAAAAACAGAGCGAGTAATGGGGATGTGATGCACACTACCCTGCTGAACTGAGCTTATTCATCACCCTTAGCTAGGATAGAGATCTGTGAGGAAAATCAGTTGGAGAAAAAAAACGGAAAATTTGTGTTTTTGGTCAGCAGGAGCTCCCGCTGGCTGTGTTCAAGAGGCCCAACTGTTTTTGTACGTGGACGTCGTCTTTTTTCAGCATCAACCAGCAGTCGGACAACCAGCAGTGTGCAGAGAGTGCTGCTGTGAACCACACCACCTCCGCACCCACTGTCCCAACACAGGATGACCACTACCAGGTGTATCACACTCCTGTACTTGGTGAGGTTTTTGTTGTGCAGATGCAACAGTTTGGTTTGCCAGAGGCAGATGGGAAAGCTTAATAATTACCAGATCATTGTATTCTCATCCTATTCTGCCATGTCAGAAATACACACAACACAGTAAAATCTCCAGCCCTAATTTCAACCTTATCGTGTCCTGTAAGAACAGCCTAGAATAAAAGGTAGCCCAGACCGTAGCACTGCCTCTGAATGTTGTGTTGTTTTCTTAGGGGAGCACCAGGGAGTGAATGACAGAGGAGGAAATTATACTTGAGAGCCGTCTTCATCCCAAATTTCCTGAATTCTCAACTCTGATCCATTTCATCGCTTTTGCCATCATGCTGCAGTTTGTGTCACAAAAGCCTTTGTGTTAGTTGTCCTGAAAATGACTCAATTTTTGTGGCTTTCTGCATCCTTGCTTTCTAATAGATTCTCCTCTGGTGTAGACGCAGCTGGCAGGAGAAAAAATAAAAATAAAAAAACCTTTTCTCCCAGACTCTAGGTGCAAAGAAAGGATGTTTCTGCCTCAGAAATCCACGTCCCTGGTGGCTCTTTCTAGTTTCCCTGGTGCAGGAAACACCTGGGTTCGTTACCTGATTGAGCTTGTGACCGGCTTCTACACTGGCAGCTTCTATTTTGATGGCACTCTGTACAACAGAGGTGAGGAAGAAATGAGCATTTAAATGAATGTTTGAAATATTTCAATGCAGATGACTTTTAGTTTCTCATTTATTCATGTTATCAGGTTTTAAAGGCGAGAAGGACTACTGGAGGAGCGGCCGCAGCATCTGTGTAAAGACCCATGAAAGTGGCCAAAAAGAGATCGAGATGTTCGATTCTGCCATCCTGCTGATCCGAAACCCTTATCGCTCCTTAATGGCCGAATTCAACCGAAAGTGTGCCGGACACCTGGGACACGCCACAGACGCACAATGGAACAGTAAAGGTAATTCTCTCCTATGGAGTCAAGTAGTTTACTCTCCGATACATGGTGCCATTATGAAGCAGCTGCATTCTTACTTTTGAGGCAACAAAAGTGAGTACACCCCTAGGTAAAAATGTCCAAATTAGGCCCAAAGTGTCAATATTTTGTGTGGCCACCCATATTTTCCATCACTGTCTTAATACTCTTGGGCATGGAGTTCACCAGAGCGTCACAGGTTGCCACTGGAATCCTTTTCCACTCCTCAATAATGACATCACGGAGATGGTGGATGTTAGAGACCTTGCGCTCCTCCACCTTCCGTTTGTGGATGCCCCACAGATGTTCAATATGGTTTAGGTCTGGAGACGTGCTTGGCCAGTCTATAATCTTTACCCTTAGCTTCTTTAACAAGGCAGTGGTTGTCTTGGAGGTGTGTTTGCAGACATTATGTTGGAAAACTGCTTCGTGGCCCAGTTTACGAAGGGAGGGGATCATGCCGTCAGATCCAGAACATTCACTACGTGACAAGTTCAGATTGCTTACTTCCGGATGTAGATACCTGCTGCCAAGGTGTAGGACAGTCTAAAAGATTAATTTATTCCTGCACACACGTTTGACACCATCTGAACCAAATCTGAACCACAGGACATGTTTCCAGTAATCCATGTCCTTAGTCTGCTTGTCTTTAGTAGTGTATTTACAGGTTTTCTTGTATATTTACCTTTAGAAGAGGCTTCCTTCTGGGACGACAGCCATGCAGACTAATTGAATGCAGTGTGCGGCGTATGGTCTAAGCACTGACAGACTGAGAACTGCAGCTCAGTTTCAGGGTGTTGGCAGTCTTCTTATAGCCAAGTCCGTGTTATGTAGAGCAAAAATTCTTTTTTTCTGATCTATAGAGAGTTCTTTGCCATGTTGAATTTCCAGCAATCAGTATGAGAGTCTGAGAGCAATAATGTTAATTTTAACACACCTGCTCCCCATTTACACCTGAGAACTTGCAACACTAACGAGTCACGTGCCATTGGGGATGGAAAATGGCTAATTAGGCCTAATTTAGACATTTTTACTTAGGGCTGTACTCGCTTTTGTTGCCAGCAGTTTAGACATTAATGGCCGTGTTGAATTATTTTAAGGGGAGAATAAATTTACATTACACAAGCTGTACACGGACTACATTGTATCAAAGTAATTTCTTCAGTGTTGTCCCATGAAAAAAATATATATTTGGATACATGTGAGGGGTGTACTCACTTTTGTGAGATACTGTATTATGGTCCTCTTAATAAAACAACTTCAAGGGGTAAACTGGTAAAGGAGCTTTTGATATAGTTAAAAGGACATAAAGGACTCTGACTATAAACATTTCATGACATCAGGTAATGTGATGTCTAAGACCAGAAAAAAAAAATTAAGTATTTTTGCAAGTTACTTTGCAGTGTTTGCAGCTTTGATAAATAAAAATCATGTTATGTTTTGAGGTTTATGCAAAAATAAAGTGACTATTTCAATCATAGAAAATATTAGCTTGCATAAATGTATGTTATATTCCTGGCAAAGTGTTTGTGAATTTATTTGAACAGGTGTTACAATTGCATTTTGTCTTCACTTCATGACGATGGAGGTACCGGGAACATTATTAATGGTGCTGATGACACTGAAACGTTTTGCTTTGAAAGAATTATAAAAAAACAAAAAAAAAACAAACAAAGAACCAATTCCAAATATTGTCAAGTTTTCATCCAGACAATGCAGAGGCTTGAAATAAACCATTGTTGCAGCCTTGTAATCGTAAACCTATGACCCATACAGTACTCTGTACTATATTACTTTCACTTACCGGCCACTTCATCATCAAGTCCACCTTGATAGTACCATCTTGGATCATGCGTTACTTCGGAACTGCTTAAATTCTTGGTGTCATAGATTCAACAAGGTGTTGGACACATTCCACAGAGATTTTGCTCTATATTGCATGACAGCATCACAAAGTTGCTGCATATTTTTCGGCTGAACGTCCATGATGAGAATCTCCCGTTCCACCACATCCCAAAGCTGCTCTGTTGGATTGAGATCTGGTGACTGTGGAGGCCATGTTCAAAGTCACCTCATCCTGGGGTTCAGTTTGAACTTCAACTTATCTTGACCATGCCTACATTAATTAATGCACTGGGCTGGTGCCATGTGATTGGATTATTATTTAACAAGTGGGCTTAATGAAGTGGCTGGTGGGTGTAATGTAAAGAAGTCAAACCCCAAATCTCATGAGTCCTATTACAAGTTTAAAAAAAATAAAATGCTAATGCCAAATAAAAATGTTATGAACCAAAACATGCACACATTTGGAAAATTTAGTCCAAATTAAGGCTGCTAATCCAACTTTGGTTTAGTTTTCATCTTTATAGCACCGACACAAGAAGATCCTGCTTAATACAAACTTCTAAACTTGCAAGTATCCATGGTTAAATTACAAGTGAATGACCCAGAACTGTTCCTTCCTTTACCTGCAGAATGGCCAGAATTCATCTCCAGCTATGCCCCCTGGTGGGCATCTCATGCTCTGAGCTGGCTGAAGTTTGGACGTCGTCTCCTGGTGGTGCATTACGAGGAGCTGCAGAGAGATCTCCTCCCACAGCTCCGTCTCATCACGTCCTTTCTAAACATCACAGTCACAGAAGAGAGGCTGCTTTGTGCACAAAGCAACCAAGATGGGCATTTCAAGCGCTCAGGAGCCCAGCAGTCTTCCTTTGACCCGTTCACTTCTGACATGAAACAGCTGATTGACTCCTTCATTCAAACTGTTGACCAGGCATTGCAGAGCAGGAACTTTAGTGGTCTTCCACAGGAATACCTCCCCAGATGATGATCTGAATATGTCCCACATGTAGTCCTTTAAAATGACTCTTTCAGCATGGCTGTTGAAGAGGGAAGTTTTGCACCAAATCCTCAGCAGGGAAAGACAAAAGCTGGCTGATATAAAAAAGACCCACCTGACTTGTTTGCAAACCAGACATACTGTGAATGCCAGTGCATTCATAAAAACACAGGGGTTACTGGAAAACCATAACAATTCACCAGAATTCCAGCAGTGAACAGTGTAAGCCTCAGGGCCTTGACCACTTCTTGGAGAGCAGCAAATATTGCAAATACTCAGAGAGGATTTGAAATGATTTGTTAGCCTGCAGTTTTAGGATTATCTAGCAAAGTGCCCGACTGCACAAATACAAGTGTAAATACAGGATAAACCTTGTCTGGCTCTTCATAAATTTGCTTCAGTATACAAGTTGCATTATTAGCATTTGTTAATTTTCATTGGTTAAACTAACAGATGCTTCAACCACTGTTTGGCACAGGTTTATGAACAAGATGGATAAAAGTCTCAGAACTGGCTTGTGTGTTTAGCTGTGTGTGAAACCAGAAGGAAACTCCTCTAAACTCTGTAAAAATTTCTATCAGAATTTTATTTCATTAAATGTGTTCAGTTTGACCAGAGTCCTGATTTATGAGCTCAATTTGTTTCTTTACTGTGGAGCTACTAAAAGAAACTAAACATTGTGGCAGTATAGATTTGTCTGGAATAACAGTGTCACCTGCTGGTTGACTTATGGATACTGCACCAAAACAAACTGCTTTAAAACAAAACCTCATTATCTCTCTCACACACACACACATACATGTCTGTCTGACTGTCTGTCTAAATAAGATATGACATCACATGGATATTCATTTTAAACATGTTTATTTTCCAGTTAACTAGTCCTACTGATATGTCTCCTGCTGATTAAATCTGTCCATTTTGACACTAAGAGCTACAATGGTTACCAGCTGACCATTTTCTTTCTACGACTTTGCCTCTGCTTTCCCATTTCCATCTTTCCCTCAAATCTTTCAATGATCTTCCAGTTTCCTTTCTTGCCCAGCCAGCCAATTGTCATTTGTTTCAATAATCACCTGTAGGTGTTAATAACTAATCTCTCAGCATACAATACATGGTAGGTAGATTGAAAATTAAAGGATCCAAATTTATGAGTTAGCTTTACTTCTAATAGTAACGTTTTAAATCTAATTTTAAAAGTAGAAACAACGTCAGCCTCCCAAATCCAGAGTGCAAGCTCCAACAGAAATGGCCTTGATCACTCCCATATTACTCCTGAAAACTCTAGGGACTGCGACCAAGCCAACATTTTGTGATCGAAGATCTTCAGTCGGGTTAGATTTTTTTGGACCAATGGACATGCTTGTTTTAAAATACCAGCTGTAAGATTACCTTAAAGCACCACCACATAACTTTCCAAATTTTAAAAGCCCGTGTTTCTAATTCGTTTTGCCGACCCACTGACATTCATTTTGCACATTCCTTAGGTCGTCGTTGCCCTGCAACATCCTGGAACTGAGACACTTCACAACTTATTTCCAACCATGAGCATCACGTTACAGCAGCATTTTGCTTTATAGCACATTGTCGCACGCCAGCAACATCAACCAGATATTCTCTCAAGACAGAGAGAAAGTGACAGCAAGAGATAATGCAAGAGTCAACATGAGACTGACTTTTACTGGCTGGAGAGAGCTCAGAGAAGAGACGGCATGCAACATCAGCCTTCTTAGGGGCACCAACGTGTTAGTCTGGAAAATGCTGCTTTAAGGACAAAAGAATTTCCAAAGCTTTAGCTTCTTGTGTTTTCTCCAGTGGAGACGAAAAGTCGAGTTGTTAAAGTATCATGAAAGACAAAAGCAGTCATATATGATCTTAAAAAAGAGATTATAGATGGTAGTGAATACAACCAGCTGCTATTAAAGCAAAAAGTAGCTGACAGGAGGATGACGACAAGACTCATGTTGATTGCCTTTAACAGTTCTGTTATTTCCAGAAGACCAGAGGAGTTTGAAAGTTAGTTAATTGGTGTGGCAGCACCATACGGCTTCACAGTCAGGTGTCCATCATAAACACGACATAAAAGCTTAAACGCTGCACCATCTGCTTCAGCAGCATGTGATGTCAGAAGTGATTCTTCTGATTCTTTCGAGAAGGAACCAGAAAAACAATTTAAAACAAATGCAAAAAACAACTAATAAAAACGTCTATGACCAAAAACAAACAAAAAAAAATAACAACCCAGGAAAATAGAGCTGCTGCCGGACTGGATTGGTTTCTTTCCCTCCCATCAGATGGACAGAAGTTCAGCTTGTTACCTGAGCAGCACAGAAAGTGAGATGAAACAGTCCTGACAGCTTCTGACAAATCCCGAAGGACATTCTTTCCACCGACATCATCAAAAACACCAAATGAGAGGTGGAAGACTGATGGAACGATGCTGCAGTAGAGTCCTACAGTCCAACAGAGTCAGTATCATGACATAATAAAGCTGTTCTGCTGCATGTGATGATCTTACACCCGTTTTTCCCTTTAATTTGTCCAATTAAAATCTGCTACTGGAGACTTAACAGAAACAGGATCGCAGCACAGCTGGATGCTGGATTTCTCCATTGGCTCGAAAAGCAGCCTGTCAGTGACTAGATAGTGAGAGCTAATCTGCTGGATTAATAAAGATATGAGAGTTCATTGTGGAAAGGCTGTCATTAGTCTTGCAGCAGGTGCTCCAACAACCAAACTGAACCAATTTCAAATTATGGAAAAACAAAAAGGACAAAGAACAACTGAAGGTTTCTAGTAGAAGTGCAGGAACCTAGTCTTTTATAAATATTGAAGGTTGCTTCTTATTGTCTTGGATTTAGCACAAAATTCAGGATATTTTGCACCATTTGGTAAAATGGACCAAAGTTAAGAGAAAAGGCTAAAGAGGGACCTTAACATAACACGTATAAAAAAAAGGTAGAACAGCCCACCTTGCAACATGCTGTTAATTGAAGAGATTTTAATCCATGCATGTGGCTGTTGAGCAGTTCCTTGTAGACATGTTACACCTGCCACTGTAAGTCACAATCATCTGAGCCAGATATCACACTGTCCTCAGTTTCCATGGGGATTAGAAGTAAACTGATGTCAAGTTTTCATTTATTCTCGCCTTGCTTAAATTATTTTTGTCATTTGTTTCAATATTAACCTGTAGATGTGAATCACTAATCTCTGAAGACAACATACAGTAAATACATGGTAGGCTGATTGGGATTAAACGATCCATAATTATAGGCCAGCATTTCCTGTAAGCTTTATCTAAAAAGAAGGTTTTTAGTTTAATTTTAAAAAGTGGAGACAGTGTCAACCTCCCAAACCCAGAGTGGAAGCTCCAAGGAAACTCTAGGGACCACGAGCAAGCCAGCATTTTGTGTGCCAGCAATTAGTCCAATTAAAATCTGCTATTGGAGGCTGAACAGAAATAACTGGCGACCTCATTGTGGCGAGAGGATTGTAGCACAGCTGGATGCTGGACTTCTCAGCTGACTTGGACAGCAGCCTGTCAGTGACTAGATAGTGACAGCATGTCAACGTCCGAATGTTTGAGACGACACCACAATCGTCTGCTGGATTACTAAAGCTATTAGAGTTCATATTGGAAGAATGTCGTTAATCTTGTAGCAGCCTGCTCCTTAAATGAAAGTAGTATTACTTCATCCTGTAAAAAACAAACACTAAAAATGGAATTATCGGAATGGCTCCCTGTGATTTGGCCTCATCCCTCTCACCCATAAATACTGGATGCATCTCAGATCAGCAGGGTTGGTGGAGTCTTTGCTTTCCTGGAGACATGTCATGACTGATAAAAGGTTGCTGCATCCCAGACCTACTCAGTGATATTGAAGTCATCTCAGCTTTCAAATTTGAAGCCTAATTCAACAAAGAGACGAGAGAACAAACACAGGCCAGCAGGCACCTCAGGATTTTACAGAAATTCTTTCCACATCTGGGACTCATCTGTGCTGCTCACCTTAGCAGGAAGTATGAGATCTGAAACAGCTGCTGTGTTATGGATAATTACCAGAGACTGCTTTGTCTGAAGAGTGACTTTTTTTAATTTTTTTTATTATAAAACAGATGCTGTGTCAAAGGAAGTCTCAGCAGAAATACTTGAATCCTCTTATTTTTTTGTGTTTTATTTTAAGCTGTGGTGACAGCAGCAGAGCAGCGAACCAGCCTGCAGGGGGACAAAGCTTTGCTGACAACTTTTATACAGATCGTGTGGTCAGCAGCACAAGTTCAGCAGCATGTGTGGTATGATCAGACTGCTATGGGCACAAAGTCCCTGACTGACAGCAAGCAATCAAAATATTCATTATGAATTCCTCCCTGTGAGGAACAGCTTGTACCACAAGGGTTTCAGCAGATAAGCAACTGAGGAAGATCAAGCGTAAGCAGGGCTCTAAATCAGAGGTCCCCAACCCTGGTCCTCAAGGCCCACTATCCTGCAGGTCTTAGATGTCTCCCTGCTGCAACACACCCGATTAAAATTAATGGCTCATTAGCAGACTTGTGCAGAGCTTGTCAGAGCCGTAATTTGATTCAGGTGTTGCATCAGGGAGACATCTAAGACCTGCAGGATACTGGGCCTTGAGGACCAGGGTTGGGGACCTCTGTTCTAACTGATCAGCAGCTAATATTTCTGGTAGATTCCTAAAATTAGCAACCAATCAGAATTTCTATTAGCCAACCTTCTCCCCCGGGGAAAACAATCCAGATTATAAATGCAACTGATACATTACGTTACTTTACCTACAAACCGGTCTCCCCTTTTACACTGTCCAACCACATTTGCTTTTCCTACTACTCATCACTTTCTTTAAATTTTACTCCTCAAGCTGCACTTGGTTTAGGCAGTATTGTCTAAATCACACCACACACACACAAACTAGAGTAAGCACGCAGTAAGCGGCTCATGGACTAGTCTTCATGAGAAGTCACCGTGATGAGGTCTGGCTCTGTTTATTAGTCGCCTCTTATGTCTCACAAATGGTTAATTTAGTAAAACCGTTTAGCTTAGTTTAGCTGTTATGAATGATTAGTGTTTGTAAAGATTTTTTTCATAAAAGCCTTATTTTTGTGCATTTTTAAAAAAAACTAAGTTGCTTTTACCATTTTAATCAAAGCATCAAATTAACAACCGAAACACAGCAAGCAAAGCAAAAATAAATGTTAAGACTTCTGCTTTTGACATTTTATCCTGTGCCCCTGCTTTGTAACCACGAACATTATAAAGGACAGCTCCCACCCCGGCTCTGGTCTGTTTACCCTGCTGCCCTCTGGAAGGCGCTACAGG